>RPOG01000233.1:0-549530 GCA_008086565.1 Thalassoma bifasciatum | reverse complement strand
AGGAACATGTCCGGTGACAGTAAATTAAAGTTTAATGAAGAAACACTTGAATAATTCATTGGACTCTTCAGTTATTCACTCACAGTTTGAGCTTCTAACTGTTTGCTGCTGTTCATGCACAGTGACCTACAAACTGGGTGAGTCACAGAGACAAACTAATGACCATTTACCCTGATTATAGCTCAGCCTAACTCAGCTCTGTGCTGTGTTTTAGTGCTTTCAGTGGATAAACTTGTTGGGTAACAAGTCTAGGATGAAGAGAAGTCGGTACAAGCTGCTTTATATTTCCTGTTAAATCCCTCAGTGCGGTTAAATGCATAATTTCCTGAAATGTCAGCGTTGTTCACAAAGGTGGGGACTCCTGAACTCTCTCAAGTTGGAGGAACAAGTTGCCATTTGGTGGGAACTCATTCACTGCTGCTGCTCTCAACAGTTTCCCAGTCATTGGAGCTGACTATGAGACAGGTGACAGGTGATGTTTTTCTCAACATGAACAGGACCTCGTGGCGCAACGGTAGCGCGTCTGACTCCAGATCAGAAGGTTGCGTGTTCAAATCACGTCGGGGTCAAAAGTTTTAAAGAACAAGTTGGCCCCATGTAACACTACTTCAACTTCATGTTTGTGGAAAACTGTACAGACCTAATACACAAGTCGCCGTACCTGGACCAGGGAGTCTGTCCTGTCAGTGAGCATTTAAAAACACCAAAAACCACAAAGTGTCTGCATGCATCTCAATACCAGGGCTGTCACTTACTTTTTAAGAAAAATAAAGTTACATTTTAACACAATCTGAGAAATATTTAGTTAGCTTTGGGGAAACACACAGGTGTCTTTCTAATGCTTAAATAGGTGACAATATTTTGAAAACCCCAGAAGAGGAACCCTGATCTGGCCTCTTGGAGATACTGTAAAAGTATCCATAGACTCTCTATTCAAAACTTTTCTTTTCCATTTGAAAGGGAAAATTTTCTATAACATAAAGATAAATAATGCCTCACAACATGCTTCATTAAAAAGACAAAGCCTTTACTCAAAAGTGTATTCTTCTTGTGCAGAACTATAGATAATTCTTGTTTCATTAAAATCTTGGTTAGACAAAAAGAAACAATGAGTTTTTTGATGATCTTCTGTAAACAAAGGAAAAATAGAGATAGTACATTCTTGTTTTATTTGGCATAATCAAAAAAATATAAATAATGGCTTAAAAATTAAAGAAAAATAAAATGAAAGGTTGCCGTTTTTCCATTTTTACCCCCTTTAATTCTCCTTGAATTGCTGATTTTCCAAGTTTTCAGTTTTTTATTTACAAGTGACACAGGTGCCAGCTTTATAGACAGTAGTAATGCTTTCTACTGGTCACGATCATGACAAAAAAAAGAAGTTCTGCAGTTTGTCTGTAAAAGTGCATTCATGCTTTTGGTATTTTCTGTCTGAGAGCTCAGTGCAGACAGTCAGAGCAGCTTTTCATTCGATAAGTTAGACCAATAGTTTAGCCACTGCCTCAGGCTTTTCTGCCTTAGTGGAAGTACCGAACAACTGCAGAGTTTTAATTACGCAAGTTGGGTGATTATCATATTTATTTTGAATTATTCAGCAGACAAACTGGGACTTTAAATGGGGAACAGGTTTCTCTTTTCCTAAGTGTCTCCTAAAGTCAAGTTCACGGCCTTTGGACAGGTTCAAACAGGCAGTTTTTTCCCATGACATCAGGACCTCGTGGCGCAACGGTAGCGCGTCTGACTCCAGATCAGAAGGTTGCGTGTTCAAATCACGTCGGGGTCAGTGCTTTTAAAGGAGGGAAATATTCAAACGCACTGGCACCTCTCACAGCAGTCACTAAACAGCGCTGGGGTAAGGAGTTATTAATCTCACATACAGCAGTGGTTCGCTCTCTTCCTCTGCAGTTATTCTGTCATCAGCTTGGCCGTGCCGTGTGTCTGTTTCCACAGCAGAGTTATAAATGTGTCTTCAATGAATTAACATAGTTTTTGACAGAGCTGTGTAAATTACTGGTTGACCTTTCCAGGAAGAAACATTGCGCTTCCTTCAGGTGCTCGTTAAAATAACCAGAATATCTAGAATCCTTGAGAGGGAATAGATTCAAACAAGGGGAGCAACACGACAGGCTGGATGTAAATGTTATGTAAGTTTAAAGGCTGCATGCTTTCGGTGTTTTGTCATACACAACTTATTTCTAAATGTACATTGTGAGAAGTGGGGCAGTGTGTGGACTGTGGGGTTCGTGTTATCTGCAATTCTGGATCACATTTCCATACTTTTTTTCTTCTGATGCTGCTGGTTTTTATCAAGACTCTGGCTCTGTGCAAACTCAAAACGGTTGGGTCTGGAGAAAAAAAAAAAAAACTTGGGCTGTTTTCTGTCAAGTATTTCACCATGTTTGTTCTCAGAGCGGACACCTCAGTCTTTCTAGATGTTGAAAATAGACAGGTTTGATTTGCTTCTGGTGCAGACTGCTCCAGCTGTGTGTGAAAGTGGTGACACTCTCCTTTACTGGCCTTTATACTCCTGAGAACTCTATGTCTGCTTTGCATGTAGTGATACTGAACACACACATACCTCCAGATGAACTGAACCTTCCTTACTTTCTTCAGGAGAGACCCACCTCACTCTCTGGAGTTTGAGGTGTTCACAGTCATGGGCCGTTGGTTCTTCAAAAACCATGACCAGCTCACTCCGCAGGACAAATAAATGCTGGACTCCAAGCTTCTGAGCTGAATTCATCCAATTATTGCCTGTTTTTCTCAGTGTCCTGAATATTGTTCCATAAAAACAGCAGGACTTCAAGTTCACCTTCCTGGAGAACATTTAGTTGGAACGGTCTTAAGATATTTTATTACTCCTGCTCAATCATCTCATAATTCAGGCTTATCCAGCTGCTGGAGGAACTGTGACTCTCAGGATGCTAATCGTTATCATGTGTTCTGACTGGGACAATCCAGAGATATTTTCTTTCTGGCATCAAGTCCATATTGAATTCAAAATCATACCTGAGATGCTCTGTACTCGGGGTCCAATTTCATGCAGCCCTCAGCTTTCATCTTACAATGTATTAATTGATCACAATTTGATTGTGTAAATTTACAGTTTCTGTAAAGTGCTTGAAGAAAACCTAAATATAACTGGTAATGTCTTACAAATAATTGGACTGTGCCAAGGCTACTTTAATAAAGCTAAAGCTCCGTACAATCTGCAGAAACTCAACAAGTCTTACACTTGAAGTGTTCAAAGAAATGCTTTTAGCATGATGCAAAAATGTGCTTCATGGACTTTGAGAGTTCGAGAAACAAAATAAGACAATGCAAGAAAATATTGAAGTTGTGAAATGGTGAAGAAAATACACAAGTTGATGCATAAAGTGGTTGAAAATGCAAGTTCAGAAATATTTGGGGCAAAAAGTGTTTTTATAATAGACTTAAAAACAATCATTATTAAGTCCAGATCCTGATCCTGCCATCATAGATGAGGTTGTATCTCATAGGTCTGTAATGATCGCACATGCATGTGAGATTAAAGTTAGACACTATTTTTTTTGTTTGTTTGTTCAGAAATCACTAAAAAGAAACAGTTAACAGATAGAACACTCATACATTACTTTCACTGTTAATGGACATGCCAACTGGAGCCACTTTTCACAGTATAAAATGTTTCCTTCATTGAAATAAGTTTGGAAACCCTTACATCAAGGTGAAATCCTAACAGGGGCTCAAACATCTGATAGAGTGTGAGAGTTAAGTTCTTACCACAGCTACCTCAGGTTTAGCACTACATCACACCCTCTGTTGTGTAGCATGCCCTCCATCTACTCCTTGAGTAAACTTTCTTTGAAATACCTCAAAAAAAGAGAGGAAAATTTCCCCCCAAACAATCTGAAAATAAAACTCGAAACTTCAGATGACATCAGTTAGGGGCTGACTCTAAAATGGTCTCTACTTTGTTCTCCACAGAGATGATGACAGAGTGAGCTGCTTCACCTCCTGAATGGAGTCTGCTCTTGTTTCCATGGAGGCTGTAGTCGCCGTTTAGCAATTTGTCAACATGAACATAGACATTATGTTTCTATTTAAACAGCAAACAAGTAATGCATAATGATGTTTGCTGCACATTAAGACCCTCCTCCTTCTCTTCTTCCTCCTCCTCCTCCTCCTCCTCCTCCCACTGCACACACACACACACACACACACACACACACACACACACACACAAACCTAGAAAACACTGTTTGACCTCTCTGTGTTCCACATCTGCAGCCTGTGAAAGAGTGCGTGTCTATTCATGTGTGTGTGCGTGTGTGTGACATCTCCACTGCAAGTTGTCTGTTCTTGGTGATTCAGCCCGCTCTCTCTGTTTCTCTTGGCTCTTGTTTGAGTCCCATCTGGCAACCATAACCTCAGAGCTTATGAAATAATAAACAAAGTGTGCCGAAACCGGGCTGACTGCTGCCTCTATGAGCACACAAAGAGCCTCGTAGGCCTTCTCTCAAAGGGACAGCACACTGTCTTTTAATGCCATTCTGCAGTGTTTCGTAGCTGTTCTGCAGAAACTGGCAAGCAATTATGTCTGCTTCGCTCGTTGAAAATTACAGGGGTTTATTTCAGGGCTCAGTTATAGTTTGGTGTGGCTCTTTTGCATATGGGGAGCTCTGACTAACAATAGCTTCAAAGAAACATTCAAATGAGAACATTCATTCATTGTTCTCTTGTTTTGGTCTAAATTTTGTCTTCAGTGCAGTCATGTTGTTGCCTCCAGACACTGTTGTCATTGTTTTCCCTCTTTTCCAGTGATGAGGCATGTTTTAGAACAAGAAAAATGGACGGCGGATACTTTAGTTTGAGTTCTCCATGTGTTCTTAAGATTTTCTAAATACCCTGATTGATCAGATCTTGCTCATACATCTGAAGCTGCAGATGAGCAGATGGCCTGAACGAATTGTCTCCCCGAGGCTCTGACTGAAATGTCCTTTCAGTAACTCGACACCCTCACCCTTGGTACACACCAGCTGATTCCTGATAAGCATTGCACTGATTAACTCTTTGCCAACCCCCTTGAGGAAACTGTATTTTTGCTTTTTCTAATCCACCAGGGGGTCAAATGTTGGGTTCATATATGAGTGTCTCTGTTTTGCTTGGCTCCAGGCTTCTGTTTTCCTCAATGGAAACTTGTTTTCTTAGATGGGAAATGAAAAAAAGAGCATAGAGGGAAAAAAAATGTTGAAGTGGTAGAGTTTTTTAAGACTAATCTGATGTGTCAAACGTGTCAAATCTCACCACTGCTTTAAAGGCTGCACACATCAATGACATCATTTTGTGCTGGTAGCACCCACAACCTCACTTTCAGTCACTAAGACACAAAACTTGTCTCACTTCATGTCTGCTTCCTTCTGCATTGACTGTCACATCTCTCTTTAAAATGCTCTGCAAGTTTCATGTTGCTTTGATTTAAAGCAGCAGCTGGAAGTTGTGCCCTCATGGAACAATTCATGTTACTTTCTCCTGTACCGTTGCAACGTTGGTACCAAACGTCCAACCTCCACCTGTTTTGATTTTTAGTCAAGACAATGTATTGAAAATTGCTGAAATAAAATCCGGACATCAGTATGTGATCATGCGGAGGACTGTGAGTGCTAACACTGAGCTGCAGTGGTTTTGTGTTATAAATAGGTTCTGCGGTGTAAAGACATGAAATCTACCTGGTTTCTTTAAGACACTTTCTAACTGATATCAGGAATTTTAAAGTATTTCTGAAACCTAGAAATTGTGTTAAGTGATAATTTTGGGGGAATTAATTTCCTCTATTGATGTCAGGGGTGTCTCGAGGTGTCTCAACCTCTTTACTTCAGATATGACACTGATTTTGCAGCCTTGAGTATTAGCAGATACCCTTGTTAGTCCAATACAATATCAGGATGAAAGGTGTGACGTTCAGCTCTATTTGTAGGTCTTCAAGGCTTGAATAATCCTTGAGGGACTGTTTAAACTTTGAATATATTAAACTTCCCCAGCTCTGTGCCACCACAGGAAACTTGTGCATGACAAGACTTGCACTCAGCTGCAACATTGTTTTCGGACTTTGAGGAAAAATACTTCCTCCCGGCCAACATCACTTTGACTCCTCGCTACTTTGTTACACTGTTGTTGTGATCACATGGGCTCTGCATGCTGATAAAATCTGTTATTCAATATTTTGCTGTTATTGGACCAATTTCCAACATCACTATCAAAGTTTGTGGCCAGGTTTCAAACCAGCACTACAATGAGGACTGTTGCCTTTGTATGTTGGGCACGCAGCTCCTAGTAACTCTGGCTTTAACACAAATTATATACCATGATTTACCATTTTGTTTTATTAGGATAAAATGTGCTCTTTTATTTGACTTTAGCTCTAAGGTACTAAATACATTCATGCTTCTTTAATTCTCTCTTTAGTGCACTTCTGTTGCCAAATCAGGCATACTACTTTACATGTCCCATTTTTCCCCAGGGATGGTAAAGTGTGTGTGTCTGAGCTGAGAGTGTGTGTGTGTGTGTGTGTGTGTGTGTGTGTGTGTGTTTAAAGCCCTCCTGCTGCTGTTAATGACCACTTGTCTCAGACGGGGTGAATTTGGCTCTCTGCCCAAACAGCTCTACCTGTGCTGCTCCTCCACACAGACTGCTCATAAAGATGCTATAAAAACTTCACTTTGGGATGTGAGCCAAAATTGTGAGCTAGTAGCTTAGCTTAGTGCAGCTTTTGCCAGTCTATACTCCGGTTTCTTGTACTTCTCCTCACACTGAATCATGTGCTAACTATGATGTCAAATATGCATAAACAAAGTTAACTTAATGTGCTGATTTGCAGAGTGAATCATGAAGGTGGCTCTAAGTGTTTGATACTGCTCAGGTACTCTGTTGTGAAACATCTCGTTTTGAGTCCCTCACCTTCAAATCTGCGACATATCCTGTCTGAAGTTTCACTCTTTAATTGGCTTAATGATGTATCATTAGAGACCTGCTGAATGGGATCCTCATGTGATAATGTCAGTTTTAATTTGTCAGTAGAACCTTCATCACAGCAGCAGCTTTAGCTCATGCTGAGCCACGAGGCAGCATGTCTGGGCTGTGTGGACACACACACACACGCGCACACACACACACACTCACACACACACACACACACTAGCATCAGGCCGACCTGCTTTTTTATTCAGACCAGATGCACGACTCTCCACATTGTTCTTATCATGAGCGTTGATGTATTCAGTTATAGTTCTGGAGAAAAAAAAGGTTCAGATATGACAAATCCCCCCATGAGCAGATCACAAAGTACAGAGGGGAGGACGGAGATTTATCCACTTCTATAACTCACCTCACATCAGAGCGTGAACAGTCGGCATCGTCACCCCACTAAGTTTTTTGTCTTTGTAACATGCGTGTTATAGGATGGTGACCTTTGCTCCTGCTCTCCCAGCTGTATCTCCTTTGGCTCTGCAGTAACTAAAATCTAAGAAAGCATCAGTGTCTGAAAAAGTCTGATGAGACTTGATATGAGCCACAGTCCCCTGACAAGTCCAGAAAATATTCTCATTATAAGATATCAAAGTACAAAAATGATGCCTGATCAACTTGATAGAGAAAAAGAATAATCTGCCAATGGGGAAAGAAAGATTTGCTTGTCAGGTTCCTTCAATAGGAATAATATCTTCAAAAAGAAATTAAACAAATAAATGTTACTGAACCCATTTATTGATTTTTGTTACCCTTTTCAAATTAAGATATCATTATCTTTATCTTAGAATATATGACATTTTTTCTGAACTTGTCAGGTTGTCATGGTGCTCATATTTGAGTCTAATGAGATTAGTTTTTTTTACTTCAAGATGAGACATTAAGACTTGCGCACATTCCAGTTTTTGTAGTTTGGGGGCTGGAGTCCGTAGTCTCTGTGAGCATTGAATTGTCTTTAACTGCTGACAGTGTGGTACATGACAGACTATTAATGAATCATCCTCTCTCAGAAATATTTTTCTGTCATAATTGACACTACTACTACTACTACTACTGCAACTACTACTACTACTACCAATAATAATGATTATAATGATAAGAATGTAAAATCTTAACAATGAATAAATAAACAACAAAAAAAGGTTTTTTTTTTTCTTCTCTCATCATGTGGCTAATAAAATGCCTCTTCTCTTGAACCATATGTATTCTCACAGTGGACCACCAACCAACATAGCTTTAAAAGTAGCACATATTGAGTGAATAGTCTAAACAGGGAAACACAAAACTGGTTCTTTGAAGCTGCTTGACACAGAGATTTTAGGAAACTTTTCTGCTCCTTATCAAGGAAACATTAGAAAAACAGAATATATCAACCAATGACAGCAGGTGTTACAGTGACGGTTATTAGCACCCACAGCTGTTTTTTTTTTTTTTCGCAAGTTAGATCGATTGCTTTCATTTAGGCTCATGTTTTCTCACAGTCATTGTCTTCATCAAAGTCTCAGCTCCCCTCTCAACACACTCAAAATGCAATTCTGAAATATTCAAACCTTTTTTTGTGGCAGCAGAGAGTTCCAGGGTCTGTGCAGCTCTTTGTCACCAGGTGAAAATATAACAGGGTTTGTGGTTTTACACCGAGGATGGAATAATGTGAATGTAGTTTAACAGACTGTCTGTCTTCGCTGTTCAGTACCAGGAGCTTATTTTCTCTGGCGCTCTGCTCTCTCTCCTTCACGGCTGCAGAATAAGTCTCTAGAGAATGAACAGTAGCCTCCGCTCTGGCTCTCTGTGTGTAGGTGTGGCACATATTTGGAGGGTCTGTGTGTTTCTGGCTGCAGGATCCTGCTCAGTATTTCACTGTGAGCGTATATAATACCAGCCTGAGCCTTTTTTAACCTCTCTGGCATTATTACTGCCACTCTGCAGCGCTCAAAGCAGCCAGAAGAAACAGACATATATCTCTTCAAGCCTTTCGTATGTGCCAGCACTTCAAATAATCCATCTTACAAAGCCATCCCACTACAGAGGAGTCTTTGTGGGAACTTTTACTTGATTCTACTTGAAAAAGAAGTCTGACTGAATTCATTTACAGACTTGGATCCTCTGGGCTTTATTAAAGCTTTGTTAAGTTAAAATTTAAGATGTTATTCTGAGAAAAGGAGCCACAATCCCAAATACTGTACATGCAACTGAATTGTTAAAGCAATTTAATGATTTATCACAGTGTTGTTTATTTGGTGAATAACACAGAGAGAAAAAGAAGTGAGATCTGAATCTTTATGAATACAATGTTTCTGAGCCAGCCAGTGCTACAGACAATTTTCAACAACTAAAAGAAACGGCTCTAAATATTTGAAGACAAGACTGAGTGAAGTCTATCCAGTGGATTAGAATGGCTCTGACCAGCCTGTTGTTGTTCACATAAGTTCTGTATTCAAGAGCTTATTTATTCCAAAAAGTCACAAATCTCAAATTGGAAAGTTTTACACTGCGTTTTCGCAACAAGTAAAAAAAAGAGAAGATTTAATGTCTGAACTGCAGAAAGAGTTACATTATCCAATAAGAGCTCTCACAATAAATGCAGTTTATGGCAGCACCTTTAAAAACAGGCTTTGCTCTTTTTCACCCAAAACAAGTTCATTTCTCATGGAGACCAGGGTGCAACATGCATGTTTCACTGTGATGTAATGCCATGTCAGATAAAGCCTTAAGGGGGCTGTTCACATATATTCATATTCATATCAAACAATAAACCATATACGTGCTGTTCAGCATGATATAATGTGGTGGGTCTCCAGTGTGTGTGTGTTATGTGTGTTCTGAGGTGTCATGTTTCTCTCAGTGTTGGAGTGTGCAGGCTGCGGTGACTCTGGGCAGACAACACAGAGAGAACATTAATAATTTAAAGACCCTGGAGGTGACTTTACCTCAGAAGGATGGTAGAAGACTTCCTCCTGTAAACTGGATGCGATCACATTCCTGTCTTCCTCATTCAGACCAGCTCTCAGTCTGAAGCTCCTGATTGTTCAAAGGAGAGGAGACAGCTATTTTGGCTCCAAGGGTTGTTCACGTAATTGAACTAAACTGGAAATGCAGCTATTGTTTACTACAGACAAAGACTGTCTGGACTAAAGCAGGGCTGTCAACGAGGGGACTGGTCTGCTGAGACGTTTAACGCTGGAGACGACTTTCAGAGACAACCAAAGATTTTTAAATCTGCAGCACTGGCTCTATGAGAGATCTTGGACTAGATAACAAACCTGAGACCTCTAACTCCCTGATCCAGTATTTGATTAAAAATAAAACGTTTAACAGCCTTTTAGGGATGAGAAGTCAATCTCATGTGATGTTTGTCACTTGGATTGTCACTGATTTTGTCATATTTTGCTGAAGCTAACAATAAAAGTTCTAGTAGCCTTGGTTAGTTTAGTAATGCTGTCTTCATATATGCCTGCATGACATGTGTATGTGATACTTGATTCTGATTGGTCAATACCCAAGTAAAAATGAATGTATTTTGAAGGGCTGCACAATATTGGGGAAAAATTATATTGTGATATTTATTGAATAATTAATATTTTTTAGTTTACTTCTTAATTCTGTTAAGCTGAATTCTCCCACACTCTCTCTGAAATGATGACAACAGATTCTTATAACAGCCTAATTGCCTCTGTCCTTCTCTGCCTCTTTGAGCGCTTTTCACTTTTGGAAAGAGTCTTAATCATGCTATCTGTGAATTATTGATACTGATCTATGATGTCTTAGAAGTGATTCCTCTCACATCAAGTCAGAGATCTTTTAAAGATGCCCTCCTGCACAGACGTTCCATCATTTAAGTTTCCATCTAAGACCAAATAATATTAAGGGGATATTTATTAAATCTGGAAACATGCTGCACCCCTCCAGCCTGTATGCTAGAGCCAGAGTGTTTGTCCTCCTCCTGCGTTTTGCATTTTTGCAGGCTAAATAACTTCGGAGATGTGAATAAGTGAAAAGTAATGTTAAGAGACATTTTGAAAACAAGCACATTGCATATTGTGAAGATGGTTCGTCTTGGAAAGAGGAAAGGGGCAATTTTTGTCGGAAGAAAAGTATACTTCAAGCAACATATTACCTAAACATTAAAGTAAGATTGTTTCAAGTTTTTTAGCAGCTCATGAAATCATGTCATGGGAAAGAGGATGTGAGATAACCAATAAAATGGATGATCAGAAGATTGAAATGTAGACCTCAGAAACAAACAGAGAGCCTGATCTATGTGGAGACAGAGCTGAACGCACAGATCTGGAGGCTGCTACCTTTAACTCTGAAAGTGTTAAATAAAGCAGCTCATATGAGACTGTCATACTGTCCGAATCCCTGCTATGCTCCGCTCATATTCACTTCTCCCTCTCCCTCAGTCACCTGGCCACTCACGCTCCACATTACTCTGCCCGACCCTGTTCACAGCAGGTGAGATAAGAGAGCGCTGGGAAGTTGCTCTAACTGTGCAAGTCATTACATGTAATGTGGTACCGTATATAAATGGGTGCTCATTTACATCTATTAGTAATGTGACTGGCCATGTAGCTTTATGTAGAGGCTCAGGTATATTGCAGTATATCATGTACCTTGCGGTAAAGATACTGAAACAATATATCGTGCAGCCCTGGTACTTTTCTTTTCATCTGTGATCTATGAACTTGAATGAAGGCCATTGTTGTAATAAATGCCACTCTCAGTCAGGACTTAAAATGTAAGTTTTATTGCGAATCAGCATGATCTCAGCTTTTTATTTGCCTAGAATGCCAGGTTTTTGCACTTTTTTGAAGTGTGTGTAATTTACTGAGACACTATTCATCATGAACACACAGTGAGCAGTAGGACAGTTGACCTCTCAGGAGCAGCAGCAGTTACAGCAGCCCGCTGTAATCCTGTGTCTTCAGTTTTGTATGTTTCTCTCCCTCCTGATAGCAGCAGTGAGCGTTTAGCAAAGATTAGCAGCTCAGGAGGTGTGTGTCAGTTGGTGTGTGTCAGTGTGTGTGGGGGGAGTTGGAGAGTGTGTTTGTGACACCAGTGTTTATGACTCACAGGGGAGAGCATACGCTCCATAAATCAGAGCTGTTATTACTCCGCTGAACTCTAAAAGTGAGAGGTTGAGAGGTTGAACTACTGGGTAGAGCTGGTGATTCACAAGGGGGCCTGAACTCACAGAGGTCAAAAGTCATAGTCTAATTGTGGTGTCAGAGCTCTTTGCTCTGGTAGTGAGAGTCTGGAGGCTGTGCAGTCTTTTCTGAGCGAGGTGTTGAACCTGAAGAGATGTTCTGGTTGTTCACTGTTTGTTTTATGATCCTCGCTTGTGATTTTTTCAACAATCTGTCAGAGCTACTTCTAAGTAACAGTTGTTATATTACGATAAAGTGTAGCTGATATTGATGAAATCAGCAGTTGCAGCCTCAGCAGGGCCAAGTTCAGCCACCTCCAGGTTGTTGGCCATGGTGCAGTCTGATCCACACATCTCTTCAGTTTACAGGCAGCTGCTCCAACAGCTGAGCTGCAGCTTTACCAAAGCCAACAGTTTCCTGAAATCTGAAACACCAAACATCTGTGTGAGCTGCTCTTCTTGTGAAAGCAGAACCTTGTCCCAACCACCTAAAAGCGCTGAAGCAGGGGCTGACGTCACGTGAATTACCATCACCACAGCTGTCCGTGCGCAGAGTCATCTGCAGAAACAAACAGAAAGCTCCTCACTGTGAGGTGAAACACAAACCCCACTGACCCCACATGACTCCATGAGAGGAACACACTTTTCATGGGGACGATAACAAAAACACACGCTCACAACTGGATGATGTGAAGTACTGACACTCCTCCAGTGTGCATTGAGCTTTCTCTGCATGCTGCACATTGTCTCTGTTGTTCTTACATTCAACTTTTCACTCTCCCTCAGCACAAACGTCACAACTTGATGGACTGCACTTTAAAAAGTTATATTCTTTAAACAGTGTTATGCAAAAACCCAGTAGCAATAGTGTTTTTTTCTGTTTTAATTCTCATATTCCCTCTCCATGTCTGCCTCCCTCCTCCCTCTTTATCTCCTACACAGTTTCAGCAGATGTCTGTCTAACCCCAGTCTGGTTCTGCTCCAGGTTTCTGTCTGTTAAAGGAAGTTTCCTCTTACAACTGTAACTTAGTAAACGCAGCAGAGGTCTGTACTCATCGTTGGTTAAGATGAGATCAGACTCCATATCTTGTCTTGATGTTGGCCCTTTGTTAAAAATGATAAAACATTTGAGGATCTAGATGCACTGTTTTTTGTAACAAGTCTTGAGATAACATTTGTATGTACCAAAACAATCGAGTATTGTCACTGTATTTCAATCTACTCTGAAACTAGAAATTAAATCCCATTGTTATTCTTTGAATCACATCTCAGTAATTTGCATGATTCTGCAACATTTTTTATCCCTGCTGAATAGAGCAAAATCATATCCCCTCCTAATATTTTGGAAAGTTATTTCTAAATTAGAAAAGTTATATTTGGACCTTGTTTGTATTAGAAATGTAATAAATTAGCTTTCTTCCTTACAGTCAGTGTGGTTTAAAGTTTAAAAACCGCAAAAGGAAAACTACACACCAGAACATAAAAATTAAAATTTACCTTTGTTTAGAATTTTTTTGGTTCATACTAAGCCAAAATTTTGAGATAGAAAGTTGAAATTTTGAGATTACAAGACAAAATTTTTAGATGAAAAGTCAAAATGCTATGATAAGTAACCATCAAGTAACCAGTCAACCATCTAAGAAAAAAAGTCAACATTTTGAGATAATTAAGTCAAAATTTGAGATGAAGTCACACTCACAAGAGAAAAATAGTCAAAAACAGAGGTAAAAGTTAAAACTTGAGATCAGAAATGAAAGTTTGGATTTTCTGTGTCATGAATTTGAACTTAATGTTGTATAGAAAATTCTCAACAAAGCCATTTTTCATTTTTTTTGTACATTACTGGTGGAAATGGGCTTCCATAAAAACCACATCCATGTTTCTTAAGACACACACACACACACACAAATCTGTCAATCATGATTTTTCTTTTCCTGTAAACAGTTGCATACCTTACAAAACTTTTGCTGAAATTTGTGATTAACACAATGAGCACATGATGATGACAGCATGTTCACTGTAAGTTCAATATGTTTAAAATCTGCAGATATCACACAAAGGTTCTTCCTGTTGTACTTTTTTTCTTTTACATCCTGGTGATCAAGTTGTATCTTACTATCGTCTGACATGGTGATGAGATAACTATGAACGGTGTATTGTTCTTCTCTGTGACTCATTTATCCTGCTCTTAAATCTTACTCTGCCACATTTTGAGTTTATCTTTACAAGTTTACAAAAGCTATCACATTTAGTCTTTTCTGTAATTCTAAACTTGTGGGACCTGTTTTTTTTTTTTCTTTAAATTTATCTTTTACGGGATCATTTTTACATGCACATTCCTCAAAGCTTGCTAATAGAGGTTTCGACTAACATCTCTTCCCCCTTCATTATGTCTCACTCAGAGATGTTCACTTGGATTCTTTCGTGTGACTGAGTCGACCTATCGGTGTGAGTTTAGACTTTGAAAATTACTGACCCCGACGTGATTTGAACACGCAACCTTCTGATCTGGAGTCAGACGCGCTACCGTTGCGCCACGAGGTCCTGCTCCTTCTCTGGTCATTTGAGAAGCAGATGTAGCTGCTGATATTCCCCCTGTGGGAGTGTGAACACTTGTTGGAGCTAACTCAGCAATCATAAACCACACACAGGAGCATGTTCCCTTCTTCTCACCCCTCCCTCCCCCATTCTCCTCCAGGGCTCCTGTCTTTGTGTGGTCCCTGACAGGAACAGTAAACCCACTCCAGTACAAAGACACAGTTAATGGGGTGAAGAGAGCTATTGTCTGGGCTGATGTTGCAAGTGTGTGTGTGTGTGTGTATATGTGTGTGTGTGTGTGTGTGTGTGTGTGTGTGAGACACAGAGGACAAGCCCCTCGCTGTTTCCCTGTTCCTTCAGTAAAAGATCAGATAAGCAGACACCTGATCAGTCTGAGGTGTTGGTATGTCACTCAGTCAGTGTGTGAATGAATGTGTAAAGCTCTCCAGTGACTAAACATGTCAGCGAGACAGGAGCTAAACCAGCAGCCAGCACACAGTCGCACCCCCATCACAAAAGCTGAGCTGCATTTACAGACCACTCTAATCTGTCCCACAGGTGACTGTTCTGTAAGTGACCATGTTTGGCTACGAGATTGTTTTAAAGCGTTTTAAAAAAAAAAAAAAAAAAATCAAACATTAGTTTTAAGCTTTTTTTTTCTTTTCCCACTTTACCATGAACAACACAATCATACTCACCAAGCCCCCAGGCACTCATTTAACACCACTGTTGCTTCATTTGCTGACCTTAAAGAGGGGGTATTCTGCTTTCTCATATTTTAAAGAAGGATATAAAGTATCAATGCATTGTTCTCACAAAACCTGTACAGAGTTTCAAACTTTTACATATTCATATCATGAAGAAATCCCTGAATCTGCCTGTAAACTGGTCAGAATGGTCCATTCTAAAAATAGTATTAGACACATGGCTCTCCTCACTGGTTCATGTAACACTGGTTCGGCAAGCTGCAAACAACAGGGTCTGCCCTTGGCTCTGCCACCTATTGACAAAGTATGTTGATGCCTCATTATGTGCTGGAGTATAATTCAGTGTCACCCGTCCACCATAATAGTTAGGGCTTCTCTCTTTACGCAGAAATTTTGACATCTGTACGAAATATCTGGTCAGTGATCTCACAGAATGGATGGTAGTTATTGATTTTCTTTTAAATATAAATATATTAAAGCAGTGTATGCATAAAAAGACATCAAAGCTAAGAAATATCTAGCGTGTTTTGAGTGTTTTTCAGACACACGGGACTTTCAATTGATTTCAATCTAATTCCATTTGCAGTGATATTAGACACCTAGAGTGAGTGGTACAGCCATCCGTGTCCCTCAGTTTTCTACTGTTGTTTGCTATGGATGCTGTCAAACTGAAGTGAATGAATGACATTTGAACTAGATTCAAATGAGCAATCAAAATTGTTTTCTTGATTAATATATAGAAATATAGAAAAAAATCATTTATATGCCACACTATGTGTCTATCTTTGTTACAGAGTATAATAAAAGGTATTTCAGCATGAAACAAAGTATTTTAAATATGTAACAGCGACCTGTATCATGACTGCATCTCTGCCATTTGTATCAAACCAAACCGTGTATAAATTGTGTAAAAATTTGGGAGTTCTGTTTATTGTTAGTGATAAGTGAGACCCATCCAAGATGAGATATTTGCCCCAATCGGCAGCATCGGTCAACATATCTTTTGTCTATGCTGCCACGAACAGGCCTCAAGAGAGGTGGCCAATCAAAAGGGAGGGTTTTTTTGGAGCTGGAAGCCTTAAAGAGACAGCAGCTAAAAGAAAGCAACATTTAAAGTTTAGCCTGAAACTTGTGGTAATTTATCATGCATCTATCTCATCCTTGTGTTACCTAACTTCTTTATCAGTTCATCACATCACACCGCAGTGTTTTTCCAGTGTTTTTCTCGTGTAAGAGATTCTGATTTTGTTTTTTTGTTCAATACATTTCAAGTTGTCAACAACGGAGTCCTTCTCTTGTTTTTTGCCCTTCAAGAAAATGTAACAACGACGGCATCTTTAAGAGCAGATACATTCAGGTAACACAGCAATATGTTCATATCGTTAAACCTTGGGAATCTCTGAGTTATATCACAAAGTATATGCCAAAAGAAAGCAAAAATAAAAACTATTCCTTTTGGAGACAGTGATCGATCAGCAGCTCCTGTGATCTATAAGGTTAAGCGACTGTTTTTGAAAACAGGATGCTCGTCTTGGTTTCAGCCAAACATCTCTCTCGCTGACACAACAGTCTCTGTTTGTGGAGCCTCTTATGATAGAACTGTCAGTCAGAACCACAAAGGTTTGTTTTCATGTTAGTCATTTAGACCTTGTTCTGCCTAAAGATAGATCAGGTTTGAAAGGACAGCATCTCCCTGTATTGTAGAACAAAGTTGCTGTACTTGCTGAGCGTCATATTTCAGGTTATAGAGTCTTCGTTGGTATCTGATTGTGATGTTAATTGTCTTTAACAATAAGTATAAAAACATAGTTTGTAATGTAACTTGAAACTGTGGTTTGCTTCACGTGTTTTTTAGTCATTCATCATGAGGTCAGCCTTTCAAACCTTTTTTTTTTCCCGTCCATAGAAAGTAGCTCCAAGTTCAGCTCTGAGGTGAAATCTTACACTTCAGAAGTTACTCTGGTTTCTTCACATCATTAATCCCTCTTCCTGTTTGTGGGGAAAAAAGAAAACTATGAGCTGCTCATGTTTCACCCCCAACACGTACGTGGCTCAAATGATCCATCAAACATGCTCTCAACAGCTGAACTCCTCAGATGTGTTTCGTTCCTGTGGTTTTTGTGCGTTTTTTGTGCAAGGAAATAGGATGTTCATTGTCTCTGTTGTAGTGATCAATCTCTTACTCTGATGACTTCTACAGTGATGGGATGTTAGTGCGGTTTGGAAATGGAAACCATTTCTCTTCTGATGGCAGCTCTTGGTCACACTTGAGAACAACAGCCGAATGGAAAGAGCGTGGGTCAGATGTGGGGTTTGATCCCTTGATGCACAAACGGCTAGAAAAAATAACATTTGCGTGTATGAAATTAAATTTTCCTGACGGTTTCTGGAAAGATTTTAAATGACTCTGAGCTCATGTGTGAAGCTGTTCTTTTGTGTTGCCTTTTTCAGCCAAAGAAGTCTCTAAAGACCTGTGTGCATGGCAGATGAACTGGTGTGTAGAGTTCAGGCTTTGTTTAAGAGTAAGAAGCCATTTACTGTGATGGTACAAACATCTTTAGCTGGAGAAATGTAGAAATCATTGGGTGAGCTGAAACCAACCTGTTGATTTTGTGCATGTGATAATAACAGACTGAGTTGAGGTTGACTATGCAGTCTATTACCTTTATTACTCTGAGAGTGAGTTTTCACATGGCCCCCAGCTTTCACCTTTCAATGTATTGATGATGTCACTGAAATTCATCATGACCAAATTGTGCACATTTACAGTTTCTATCAGGTGTTTGGAAAACAGTCTCGCAAAAATTTGAACTGTGCATAAGCTATTTGTATAAAGCTAAAGCTTTTTACATTCTGCAGAAACTCAACAACTCTTACAGCCAACATCTGTAAATGAAATGAGGCTTTCTATCATGATGCAAAAATGTGCTTCTTGAACATTGAGAGTTCAAAAAACACATAAGAGGTCTACATTAAAGTTATGAAATAGTGAAGAAAAGACAGAGGTTGATGCATAAAATGGTTCAGAATGCACAATCAGAAATGTTCAGGGCTGAACATTTTTTCATAATAATCAATTAATCATGATAGAGTCCAGAACCTGATCTTGTCGTGAAAATTATGACATTTTTCCGAGGTGAGGTTTAATCTCATTGGGCTGTAATGATGGCACAAGCAAGTTTGATTCAGCAAAGACAGTTTTTTTTTCTTTCTCTCCAGAAACCACTAAAATGAAATGCATATGGACCTTTTTGAAAAGACCTTGGCTGTTCCTGTGTTGGGATCATGACAGAATGACATATCTGCAACACAAACACAACATAGAAACAGAGAAAAAGAAAGAATAAAAAAAACAGCTTAAGATATTTGTGATCACACATGCACACCTATTGGACAATTTTGGAGAATTTTCAGGAGTGAACTGAAATGCATTGTTGAAATTGTTGTTTATTTAGTTCAATAATAATTTATTGGGTGCTGATGTAGCTCATTTGGAGACGATATCTCCTACTTTATCTCCATAGTCCCTGCCTCTCTTAAGCTGACTGAAATCCCCATAACAATATTTGAAATGATCGGAAAGAAAAAAAAAATCAGGTCTTGTACTTCAGCCCAATCAAATGCTGTTTGAAAAACTCCAGCAGGAGTTATCTTATTTCTACTTCTGATCTTTGTGACTGGCACTTTTTTTGTTTTACTTCAGTTGAACCAGCTATTAAAGAAATAGGCAACTTTTGTACAACCTACTGCAACCGGTATATGCGAGAGTAGAAATGTGTAAATATGACTCTCAGGGTAAAAAGTATCAAACACCCAAAAAATATGTCATGAGTGTCAAGAAACTTCAACTTTGTTAAGGGGTGTTTGAGTTGAGACTATGGTTTGTGCACCAGCTCTCTCACATATGACTACTGAACACAAAATTCAGTCCTAGTTACTGATAAACTCTGCTAACTCTCATGTAATAAAAAGTCTGTAAACTAAACTGTAAGTATTTCCTCTGGCTTGTCTAAAGCACAGCACTGCTGATGTAATGCTCTTACATCATTTAACACCAGTCCAATCTGAACAGCACGACTCAACATCTGACACTTTCCCTCAGAGTCTGTCTGGGATTAAGTTTTGAGCCTGAGCTTCTTCCAGAGTCATATTTATTCCTCATAATCCCTCCAAGGAGCAAGTTTGGTTGAGGATCATGCCAAACAGACGTTGAGTGTGTTAACGTTTTGAACGTTTAAAGATATTTTCCTCCTGCTTGATGCTGAGGGTCAGTTTGTGGTTTGTAATGACTTCCAGAAACTGTAATTTTGGACCGTCTTTTTCTTCCTCTGGGTTTTTCACTTTGTTTGGCAGATGCATTGAGTTTCAGCAGTTTTTCAAGGCTCAGCTGCTTTGTAGCTGGACCGTCTGGTCTTTTAACCAAACATTATATATACAGCTCAAACTCTGTTCTGGCGCTACATGAACTGACTGTTCTGTTCTAAACAGAGGAGTCACATAAATATCCTTTTGCTTCCAAATTTTTGTCCTGTCATTTCGGGATAATCCTGACAAATTTACCATCTTTTCTCTAATAATCAAAGAGGAATGCAAACCTCACAGAGTTATTCCCCTCATGATTGAGACCAGTTTGTCTGGTGAACCACATCAGAGTTTAGGACAACATTGTGCATGAAGGCATTTAACCACAGACACAGAGGACAGACAGTAAGAGAAATCAAGGAAGAGAAGAAAAGGAGAACAGAATAGAGTAAAAAATAAGGAGAATATCCTCCAAACAGTGATGGAATAAGGTAGGGCTTCATCTTTATCCTGTGTCTGACTGGGCCATCATGCTGAAGCGCTCGTGGCTATGGGAGTGTGGAATAACCAGACAGGGAGGAGGGGAATGGGCAAACAGAAGAAGAGAAGTTTTAATCTGTTTACTTATGTTGTTAGTGAATATCAGACGTCTAAACCACACCTGTAATCCATCGTAAGGTTTTGTAAATATACAAGAATGTTATGCTGCAATGTGGAGACGCTTACGTCATATCCAATTCTTGAGGGGATACAGTATTTGTTTGAAGTTAAGACCTAATCTCACCTCTTCTTCATAAACAGTGTCATTTTTTAGGTTTCCCTTCACATGACTAAGGTCTTAAATAACTGTTCATAATCTTACCTTGAAATAATCAGATCAGAGGGTCAAAGCCTGATTACGAGACTCAACTGTTTTCAAGTGATGTTGGTTCTGGTGATCAGCTACACCAATTGTCTGTTCTTGATATAGATTAATAAAGCTGGTTGTTACCGTAACAGAAGATTCTTGATGAGTAGAAACTTTTAGCACTTCAGCATAGGCTTAATTTTTCTGAACTGTTGCTGCTCTTTGTTTGAAATCCATAGCTATATATTTTTTCTGTGATGAGGACTACATTTCCCATAAGCATCAATTGTGTCACAGTGCATATTTGGTGTTAAAGCAAGTGGATGAAAACACATCTTCTTTTTCATGCTAATCTTTTTTGTTTAATGGTTGATACGTTTGTGTATTCCTCTGGTGATGCCAAAGTATAAACTTACTGGTATAATGTCTCTGGTCACATCCCGTGTGACATGATGGTGCTCTGGTGTCTACATAAATTTCTGTGAGACACAAATGTACACATGATTTAGTTTTGTTTTAAATCCTGCTTGAGTATCAGCCATAAGAACAAAAACATAATTTCATAAAAAAAGATCTAAGAAAGAAAAGCTCCTCCTTGAGGAACTCTGTGAGCTACAAAATGAGAAACATTAGGGTGAGGAATAAACACTGATCTCACCTTTTTTGCAGGGCAACCAAGCAAAACAAAGGTACAAAAAACAGTATTAAGAAATTATCAACCTTTTTCTCCTGATAGTCTTATTTATTCACTATATGTAAATCAGTTAAAAACTCCTTACTGTGCCTTTAATGGTTATAGGTTTAATGTCAAGGAAGGTGTGTGGTTCACATATGATTGTACAGGTGTGAATGCCCTTTTGGTTCAAGAAAGCAGATGATGGACCTGGTGATGAACAGTGATGGTGTTGTCAGGTTTAACTGCATTTCAATTGGTGTTTGATGTGTTCATGAGTTTGCAGACATGTCATGCTATACATTAGTTAGTGTAACTCTGTGGCAGGCAGTCACATGCATGTCTTTATCTATCATAATGTGATAAACAGACATGAAGTTTACAGATACAATTATACACCCATTTAACAAAACATTTCTTTGTCTGTGTAGCTCCAAAATTGGTGTATCTGTGGTATCAACAGCTTTTTCACCTTTTTGTGCACTGAAATGTAATCATACGATTTGTGAATCACATCTGCTGTGATTTCACTCATTCTTGTCCCTGCTTTCACACGTAGAAAGGTTTCAACCGTATGTTTCTTTTCCGGGGCCATCCAGCGTCAGATTAAACTATTTCATAACTGCTATCATGATGTAAATCCATGACCATGTCAGGGCCGCTGTGTGCCAGCTGACTGGATCACCACATGAGCCTCATGGTGATTAGATCAGCTGATTCCTGAGGAGACACAAGCTGCTAATTCCTCTTAATATGTTGTATGGCTTTTCTTACATAATGCTCCAAATCCCAAGACTATATGATTTGAATCAAGCTGATCTCATTATGGGGCTAATACTCTGGTTGTGTTTTTTCCTGCAGGACCCGGGTTACTGGGTTCAGGTCCACAGGCTGGAGCATGAAGGAGGCATTCTGGACCTGGATGATATGCTGTGTGACGTGGTGGATGATAAAGACAGGGTGAGTGACTTTTACACGTCAATGCTGTTTTTCCACCTCTTCCCATTTCCATTCATCTGTGCTCAGAACAGCAAGCAGATTGGATGTCTGTGAGCTCTGCAACTGTATGCCTGAAGTTCTGCCTGAACTACAAGAGATAAACTCACCAGCTTTGAGTGATTTTATTCTCAGAGGATTTTTTTTTATAGTGGAAATAAGCTCATAGGAGTTTCCTCCTATTTTCCAGATTTCTTGGTCAGTCAGTTATAGTCTTACTGTTCATCCAAATCAAGTATTTAATGTTCTGTGAGTTTGTTTTGAGATTTCAATTGATTGATCACTGTCAACAACCAATAGGAGAGCTCTATAAAAACAGGAAGGAGTAAACCTTGACTCTGAAGCAGGTTGCTGTAACTCAATATGAGGCCATGGTTGGGTGCTTGCATGCTCCAAGGACAGTTATAATAGCACTAGTAAGATGAATGAACTGAGATGGTTTGAAGTGAAAGGGAGAAAAATAAAGCTCCTCTCGTCACATACTCACTATATATGCTAACATGGCTAACATCAGTTCTGATAGCAACAAACCATCACACATGCAAGATTGGCTGTGACCAGAAGCTGACTTTGTTTCTTCTTCTTTAAGTTTTTACCAATTTTCATTAAGAGCAAGATGCAATGTTGTTTTAACCTCCTGAGCGTTCGTCTGATGTGCATTTTTTCTTATTTCTCCTTGCTATTTGGGATAAGTAAGACTTAATAAGTATGACTAAACTTGGTCTTTTTATATGAGGTTTAGTTTTATTAGTGAGCTGTTAGGCTTTAGTTATAAATGTTACTGACTGTGTTAATAGTGCTTCTAAAGACTCAGTTTTCTTTCACTGAAATGGATGTAAAGTTGTGAAATCACCAAAAGAGCAGTGAGCATGGGCAGTGTCCGTAACTATGGCTATAAGGTCATTTTTTTCTTTTTAAGATTAAGCATCGTGGGACTGAGAGACAGAAATGTGTTGTCCACATATGTTGATGCAGTATCTAAGGAGGTTGATCCCAGTTGTCATCTCATTAATGGTGTCCCCATCCTTTGTAAAATCTCTGTTAGGATATGATGCTATTCCTTCACGTGAAAATCAGTTCATGAAAAATGTAACTGTTGATTATGAGGAAGTTGTGTCTGTCTGTACAGTTTTCATGCAGTGAATTCACACAAAAAGATTTTTAGAGGCAGAATTTCTGAGGAGTGTGCCATCACGCTTTTTTTTTTTTTTTTAAATCTCTGCTGAGAGAGGAAACTGTGTCCATTAAACAAAACATCAAAATGATAGTGTCCTGAAACTTCCTACTGTAACTTTCAGAGTATTTTACCTTCAGTGATGTAAAAAGCTTCGAAAATATATAATGCATCACTCTTTGACACTGACATTAACATACAATTTTGTAAAACATGAAACAACTATACATTATCATGTTCTCTGTTAGGATACTTCAACACCTTCACAGGTCTTTATTGCTTTCAGATATTTGAAAACTTGAAGGATTCAGTTGACTCTTCTCTGTTCAGCTCTGAGATGTGCATGCCTGTATCGATTTTTTTCTGCCGGTCTAAAGGTGTGTGAGCCAAATCTGTGTCAGATGCAGAATGATATCATCAGACCCAACCCCCAACTTTAAACCTACTGCAAATGATTACCCACAACCCCATTCACCCCTCCCCTGGGAACAGGCCTGAGTACACCTGAGTCACCAGCAGTTTGGCTTTCATGTGGGGACTGTTAGCGGGCTGTAAACCCCCTTTTGTGTCTTTGTGAGCAGGAAATTGTTGAATGGAACGGATGGTTTGCAACAACATACACTTCGATTAATGAAAACATGGAGGCTTGTATGAATTAACTACAAAAAATGAGTGAAAGTATCACAAGTAGATCATCAATGATATCATTTCACAGACAGATCTCAGATTACAGCATCGATCGTCATCTCCTGTTACTCATCAAAGAGTCTCCTGATGACAGAGGATTCATTCTGTGTTTTACTCACTTCACATGAGTGTCAGCAGAAAGCCAGAAGAGCAGTAATAATATATTCCTTTAAGTGCTGATGAAACATGTGAGTGTCAGCTCTAAGTGTTATCTCTGACTCTGATCTGTGAGCAGGTGTTCTCATCATATCTGGTGTCACTGAGACGGAGCGATCATGTGAAATCTAGAAACTGGTCTTTGAGAGGACAAGGTGTTTCTTTTCACATGCTGCTGTTTCAGGTTGAAGTGCAGTTTTGACGTTTCATAGATCAGGTCTAATGACTTTCAGGAAACTGTAGATCACTCTGAGGAGCTGGATTTTGTTTAGAAGTGTAATTTTTTAACATGAATGAGAATTTTATTCCTGTATGAGAGAGGGGTAGGGGTGTGTGTCCATGTTCCTGCACACGTCATGGTGGGTGTCAGGTAACATCAGGTGGGGTTAATGGTGAGAGCAGATGTTTTTGGCACCTGCTCTCTCAAAAACCTTTCTGTCATTTTGTAATGTCTCTTTTCTTCTTCCTACTCATGTGATACCAGTCATATGAATTCAAAAAAAAAGATTATTTTTTTTTTTTGTACTTTTCTCATTTTATTTGTTTTACTTGTGGATGCTGTGAGAACCTGCCCCCCCTGGTGGTTGTGTGAGCTCCTTACACTGCTTTGATGACGGTTTATTGAGTCATTACAACACAACAACTGCTTTTTAGTCATGTTTGTATCACTCCTATTTGTCCTATGCATACAACTGGATTCAGACAGTTATGTTGAAGATCAGTTTGCAGTCGTTTACCATCAAACTCCGCCCAAAAATTAAACACAGATTGTTTGGTCACAAGGCTGACGCACTGAAGCAGGACTTTGTTGGTAGTAGCTGTGAGTGACACAGAGTGCAACAGGTCAGCTTCACCAGGAAAACCAGCCTCCAGCATTAATGTGTGTGTGTGTGTGTGTGTGTGTGTGTGTACACACCTGATTTTATCTCAGCATGTGGGAGTTTGTTTCTTTATGTGTGTGTATAGAGTAGTTAGTTGTAAATCCAGTCCGTCCAGTTTCCTCTATCAGCCTGTCCCTGTTTTACTTCACTGACAGATGGAAACACAGTGAAGTATCTGTTATATTTAACCCACTAATGACCACTCTGCTGCTGAAGATATATCTCCAAATGTTTTCAGGCCATTGCACATCTGAAATTCATTTTAGACAGCTGTTTATTTTTATCTCGCGAATGCATTTTTTACCTTTATCCTTTGAAATTAGATGACATGCATATGAAACACCTATTTGAAACTCATTGAAAGAAAAAAATACCATTGTTCATCAAATACATGTGAAGCAAGATGGTTGGTGTCCAAGTTAACTCGAGGCAGTAGAGCATTTTAAGTGATGAGAACTTTAAGAAGCAGCTTACAAGTTGACCTACATTTTCTCTGTCACAAAACGTAATGATTGTAATTGTAGTAATAGACAAGAAAATCATTTGCGCGCCATCACTCAGCTTAGGTATGCAGTGTAACTACTACTAATTTCTGTGATTGTTGTTTACATTTCTCACTGATGATTAGCCTTGTGTGCTTATCCTTTAACATGTGAGCAAGAATGAAGTCATTGTTTGCATTTCACACTGATGACAGCACAGGTTTAATAGTTTACAATAATGTAGAGTACAGTCTGGTTTCACTGTGAATGTCATGACCCTGACGTGATTTGAACACGCAACCTTCTGATCTGGAGTCAGACGCGCTACCGTTGCGCCACAAGGTCTCATATGCTTATTTCCACCATCAAATCATGTAGATTCCATAATTTAATTTCAATTTTTTAAGTTCTCTTTAAGGTTGCCAAATCCTTGTAGCCTGAGCTTATTAGTACCAGTATTGATCTATCACAAAGTGGAGTTTCAGTTTTTAGATTGGAAGCACACTTGAACTTTGGACACCTTATCTTTATGTTCTTTATAAGATTAATAATTGTAACATATATTAAGTGCTGCCATCACAGCGCTTGTAAAAAAAAGAGTTACATGTCAGTGCAATGATGTTTAGCATGAATGAGCAGAGATGAGTCAATGTAAAAAGAAAACAAAGCTGATATCCTGAAAGTTAGTGCAGAGATCTAAAGCCCTTAATGTGTTTGCGTGAGTGTGTGTAAGAGTACGTCAGTGTGTACAATATGTGTGTCTCAGCGTCACATCAGTCAGATCATTGTGCTGTGATTCCTCCGTGATCATGCTGTGAAGCTGCATGCTGGGGCGTGTTTATCTCGGCTTCACTGTCAATTTACTTTCCAGCTCTTATTTCACATACATGTTGAAAACAAAGAGTGTGTTTGGACAGTTTTGATATTGTGTTGCATGTTTTATTTGGCTTCAACATGTTTTGTTGCAGAGAAAAACTGATGCCCTCGAACTAAGTAGATCTGATAATTGTGGTTTGTCCTAGAGGATTGTAACATTATATTTACTATTTCACCTGCTTGTTAATATACTCTGGTGGTGTTTGAGTAGCACTCAGTTCAATTTCAAATGTTTGTTTCTTTCCCTGCTGTTTGGTGCACTGCTGCCACCAGCTGGGTCAAAGTGTGAAGCAGTTGTTTGACAGAAGAAAAGCTGCTTTATTTTTTGTTCTGCAGACTAATAAGTTGGTATAAAATATATTTGGCTTGGCTATCTCAGTATAAAATTATAGGGTAAGCTACTAAGCTCTGACCTCCACACTTTTTAAAATATTTTTTATGCAACTCCTGTTCATATATAGCAACAACTCATGACATGAACTGCAGGACTTGTTCCTTAGCCTGATATATTTAGAAGTCTAAATGACCCATTGGTCCAAAAAGTTGCAACCAGATTCTGTGTAACAGGCTACAGTAGCTGCAGCTGTATCACCTGGAGAAGGTGTGCTAAACTAAGCATATCCAGTGGGGATGGACTGATGTGTTGGTTCAATATCACTATCAGCTGATATTTGCCTTGATGACAGTCGTCAGCTTGTCAGCAAAAGTGTGTGAGATACCAGTAACTGAAGCCACTACATTAGTTTAATGCTGGCAACTAGTCCACTAAACAGCTGATTTGGAAAATAGTAATTTTATTGGGCTGTAGACGTCACCCAAGGGCACAAACTCTGGTTTGTCATGGACAAAAGAGAAAGAAAAATTCAGCACTGTGCATTTATACCATTGTCTCTGAGATCTACCACTAATATGCACTTTTTAAGTCCCAAACATTGTCAGTGACATTTTATTGCATTTGTTGTTTGGTGACCCTTCAAAACACTATAAGTGACAAAGCAGGTCGTTTTCAGGACAAAGCAGAGTTATGATCTCACATGGACATTCTTTAAAGGTATGAAGCAGAAATATCAGTTTTCAAATGAGTGTCCCCATGTTCATCTTCTGAGTCTCCTCCCTCAAAAAACTATTCACAACAGTTCATCATAGAGATCTCTGAAGGAGGAGTAGATTTTCTTCCACCTGAGCAGACTTTGGTTAGATTTCTTTTTTGTTAGAATTCCTCCAGCATGAAACAGTAAATCCTTTGATTGCTCTTATGGTGCTGTGATTCAGATGCTTAATCCATAAAGCAGATGGCTGTGTGGCAATTAAAATGACTCCTGGTTAGATTATGGCCTCAGGTATGAAATTTACAATATGGATCTGCAGGAATGAGTTTATAAAGGAACGAAACAAGGGTGGAATAGTATATTAGATGAAATGAGACTGAATTTTATAGTCATTGTGGGGAAATTGGACGATTAAATGAGCAATTGAAACGGGTGTTAACTTCAATATTGTTGTGGTTCAAGATAAAGTCACTGACTGATGCAGAAACAAATGTGATATCTGTGAATGAGTCTCCTGGATACGTGGCATTTGGTGACAAATAAACAGATAGAAGTGTTTATGTTTCTATGTTGCTAATACTGTGACTTGGCCTAATAACTAAAATATTTCCAGCTCAGATCATTTTTTACACTGAAATTTGACTTTCAGCTGGGGAGTTGTGAGCCTGCTTCCTGAAAATTGCTGATGTGCAGCAGAGAAGGCACCAACTCTCTGACTGTGTGGGCTCATCTCTTCATTAGTGGTTATAAGGACCCTGTGTGTATTTAAATCTTCCTAGTTACATCCTTAATAACGTCTACAAACCACGAGTAGAGACAAGGCAAAATGAGACAAAATGAATTCTGAATATAAAAAAGAAGATAGATATCAATTAATCTATTGATCCTTCATGTATTAAGTTTGACTTACTGCATTTGTTTCAACTTTTTTCAAAGATAATCTGTAAAACCGTCATCCTTAAAGCTATGTAATGTATGATTTATGAAAACTAAATATGTGAATGGAAGGGATCTTTCAATATTAACATATTTTGCAGCAGCAACAACAATATTTACTTTCAACCTTACATCAACTTTTTGACTGAAAGAAATACTTAGAGAAGATAAAACATTTATAGTTTGGTATTCTCAATCTAACTTGTCTTCAGGTAAAACTAATCATCATTAACAATTTGTGAGGCAACATATCAGCTTGGTTAGTGCATGCATCTCTGACTACAAACTTCCTCTTAAGGGAATCTCGCTTGTTGGGATTTGAGGAGCAGGTCCCCAGACGTTTGTAGTCTGGATCTTCCTCATTAGCACAGGAGAGTCCCTGCAAACCTGCCTCAGCAGCTCCATTCGTACAGGATCAACCTCCAGGGATGACTGAAGAAAGTGCTTTTCACAGATGAAGTAACCTGAAACAGCGGCTCAGTTAGTGCACTACATTTTGCAACAGGTACATGAAGACCTGGATCAGTGCTGCAGTGACACGTCCTAACCACAGGGTGGCAGTCACGCCAAAATTAAAGCAGCTTATAGTGTTGTCAGGTCTTGTCAGATTTTCAGTCAATACATTTCAGCTTCAGAAAGAAACAGGACAAAACAAAAGCAAACAAACAAAATAAAATAAAAATTAGTTAGGCGTGAAGAAAATTGGAGGAGAAGAAAGAGGAAAGAAGAAAAAAAGATAGTAGAAGATGTAGACTGATGTGAAATCAAAAGACTAGAGAGGAACAAAAATAATAGAACTAAGTACTAAGTAAGAGAAGAAGAAACAAAGAAGGGGTGAAACTGAAAAAACAAGGCGTTTGAACCGAGGTGAACCTTTTATATCTGACTGCTACTTCTTTTTGTGCTAATGCAGCTTGTGTATAATGAGCACCACATCCATGGCTCCTGTGGCTAAGCTCCTTGGACAATTGGCACTTTCTTGGCCCCTGAAGTTGGCATTGCCATGGCAACAGCGGTCGGGTGCCAAGTGGGCACCTGCGCTGGGTCGAGATCAAGCAGTGAGTGAAATTAGCCAAGGCTAAAGCGGGGTCCCAGCAGCTGCCCCCTGGTACCAGAACACTGCCGAGGGAAATCAAAGACTAATTACTCTGTTTGTCTGCTCTCTCTCTCTCTCTCTCTCTCTCTCTGTTGTCTCTCTTGGCACAGATTGAAGACTATTGTGTCTGGTTGTCAGTCTCTCACAGTCATCTCTGAGACAGTCTGATGGATTCTTCTCTCATATTGTGGACGAAGCATTTCCCCACTGGGTCCTTGCAGCCTAGAATGATCCACAGTCTTCATCCATAAAGTCCTGCTTTGTCACTATTTACAGTATTATGTATTTGTTTAGGAAGTACAGGACTTAGGCTGTCAGCAGCTCTCCTGATTGTGCAAATGTTGAGACTTGTTTTATAAAAGTTCCCCTTTTTAATTCCCAGCAGAAACATCTCAGTGTATTTGAATTGAGGCCGGTCTCCTCTCAGTGGGTTGCAGTGTGTCATATATAAGTTGTAGCCTATATACTGCCCTCTGGTGGTTAAAGAGACACAACCCTATGGCTGAATTCCATATTATTTAATGTTCACTTTCATGGCACTTGAAAACAACCATATACTGTATGAGAAGCTGCCAGATACAGTGAAATGATCCTTATTAATACAAACCCTTCTGTAAGAGTGAGGTGCTCTTCAACCCAGAAACCTGAGTGATAGAATTTAACCCAAAGCCTCCAGACTTCATTGACTCAGGCATTGGTTTTACAGAAGAGCACAAGCTTCTCAGCTGATACCTGCCCTGAGTAAGTTATTGTTTTATGTGACACAAATAAAGTGTTGGACCCAGTCACCTGTGTGTCATGGGGCTCTAAGGTTTATTAGACCTTTAAAGCATGAGGTTGGTCATTCTTGCCAGAGTGAGGCTAAACAAGTTTTCATTTTTAAAAAAATCTCTTTTAAGACTGCTTTCTTTATTTCTTCATACCTTCATCAGAAAGAAAAGTTGAGTTATTACCAAGAATCTGAGACTAATACTGATAAAAAAAGAATGTGCTTTTTAAAGCGTCACCCTGATCAGGGACATTTTGCTGCAAGAGATTTTGTTTTAGGTGTAACAGCCTTCATGTTTAAAAGCTGCTTGTTTAAGCAACCGACTGAAGCATCTTCATATCTTCCTGAAACTATTAAATTGCAGAGATTTAGACCTGCTGCAAGCTTAAAGGGACCAAGGACTTTCTTAGTGATCTTGAAAAAGTCTCATATCCAGATATATGCCTGATAATCAGTGCTGAAATAGTTTTTTTTCTTCTAAATGCTAATTCCTAGCTTCCTTATTGGGTCAGACTTGACTGAAGTGATTTCCAGCCAGCAAAAGTGTGTATGTCAACATCATGCTGGCTGATAAAGTTTAGCAGTGAGAAGAGAGCTGTGTTTTTCTCTGCTGAAAACAATTTTTGTGATTTCTTTAGTAGTAATGGTGGAAACAGGAGTTTGACTGTCTGAAATAAGGGGGGCAGAAGAGCAGAAGAAAGCTTAACTGGAGAGTGATAGAGCAGAGGCTAAAGGCCAAAACATTGGTTAAGCTGTTTGTGAAAATGTTCATTCCAGCCCACATGAAGCAGTTATACTGCAGTGATCTGTTCAAACCTGGGAGTCTCTCAATGTAGTGAAGAGCCTGGTTACATTTGCTGTGCTTGGTAAAAGAGCACTGGTAGGACATAACCAGGATTCAATGACGCTACGCAGTACCCATACGTCAGAGCACTGGGCTATGGGTAGGGCTAATGTAGCTGGCTACTCAGCTACAGTTCAAACTTGCAAAGTTTACTGTCACGTTTCAAACTGGGCTATTTAACTATTGATAAATACATGACCTTGTTGTGTTGTATCCAGTAAGAGTTATCTTAAACAAAGAAAAAGTAGTGTTGAAAGGAAGAAAGGACTTACTTTTACTTTCACTTTCTAAACAATTACATCATGACAGGTTGAGCAAGTCCCCCAGCCGAAGGGAGTCGCTGCAATCCACTTCATACAGGTTCCTTCACAGCTACTTTAACATGTCAGAAAATAAGGATTTGAATATTTGGTTTGTCCTGCACTTTTTCTTTTTTTTTTTTTTTTGTATACCAAGCCACTTGAGTTTGTTTTGCAGTGTGTTGGTTGTGTTTGGTTGACCTGCAAACACCATGTTTTCCAGTTCTTAAAAAGATGTTCTGGTTAAGGGATGACTTGCTGAATCCTTTTAAGGCTGATGGGTCAACTGGAGGTGAAACAGAAACGTTAATGCAGCAACACGATGGTTCTTTGAGTTCCCAGACATCAACCTGTGTCTGTTCCTGCTCTGAAAATCCCTTTGCAGCGGCACATATCCAGAGTGAAGCTGGGGTTCAGGCAGGCATACTGTTACTGAGTTGAACTTTGAAAGGTGTTTCTGCTGATGAAATTAAACACACACTCCTGTCTCTCTGTCACACACACACACACAGATACTCACACTTGAACGTCTCCCAGGCACAGAGTGTAAATGTCGTCAGGCGGCATGGGAACACAAAGAAGAACAGTCAGACCAAATGAGACATCACACTCTTTTGTTCTCACAGACAGAAATAGTCTTGCACACTCTGATGGAGTCACACATTTGCACACATATCCTGACCAACACACACACACACATGCACACTGTGCTGCAGTGAGTTGTAATTAGCCTGTAAGGACCAGAGTCAGCTCTGTGCCCTCACAGGCCGGTGTGGAAGCAGAATTTATCCTCTCCTCTGCTGCTCTGCTCGGTGGCTGGTGGGCGGCTGAAGCAGTTTTCATTTCATTCTCCTCCTGAGCTTTGGATTTATTGTTGGCTGTTGCTTGTTTATTAGGTTGCTAGCTTTTGAACTTCACTTACCCGAGGAAGGTTTGTTGAGCACTGTTGTTTCTATTTCAGCAACTCCCTCATTCCCACTTAAGGCGTTATAATCCCTCACAGCAGGGGGTACCTCACCACAGCCTCCTTTCAGAGAGCGGGAATCAAATCTGCTGTCGTTGTTCACGTCCTGCAAAGGTTTTTATCAGATTAGAGTTTAAAGACCATGTTAGAAAGTGTGTGTACCAAAGAGCCACAAATTACCAGACAGTCTTATCACTCCTAAAACACACAGAGCAACTTCAACAAAAGTGCCTCAAATAAGTAAAAGCATCAAAGGACCAAACATTTGAAATTCAAATGTCTGCAGATAAAGCAGGACGACCACAGCACACCAGGGGTTTATTTTTTTCTATGTTTAATCTTTATCTAACGTCCTTTGAGACTGAAAGAGTGTTTTCTGTCTGCAAACTTAGAACTCAGTTAGAAGTCAAGCAGAGAACAGAGCTGTGTATGCTTTTAAATCTGGGTTGGAGGATGGAGGGATGATTGGATGGATGAATGAATGGATGGATGAGGACTGTTTGCCCGGCATGACCTTTGCATATACATAAAATACCAAATCTATTGTTGTATAGCCTACCAGTCATCATTTATTATGAATGTATTTACTTGTTTGTTCTGTTTATGTGCTCCCTATGTGGGTTGCGGCCATGAATAATTTGCCAAACCTCTGCCAATGCCGAACAACTGATTTTGACTAGTTTGGTCTTGTTTTGTCTGATGTTTTGAATAATTGTAGTCTGAAAATATAAAACAGGCCAGCAATTTAACAATCAATTCCTTTGCAAGATTTTTTTTGCTTAACAAATTTGGATTCCAATCATGTCTCCAGTATTAAACTGTGCCTTATTTTATAGTGACCTAACACATTTGGTTTCGCTTTCAGAAAGCAGACAAAAAAAGAACCCTTTTTTATTGAAGTACCTTTTGAAGTGAGGAGTACAGTCATTTTATTTATCTATTTATTTATTTAGTGATTGTTATTTTCATCTAATTTTATTCCTTTAACTATTTGAATGCCTTTATATGTATGAGCCGCTTTGTATTTTACTTTTTTCTTCTGTACAGCATTTAAGTCAACTATGGCTATCGTAAAATATTACACCAATAAAGTTGGATTGCATTGGATTACTTTTGACAAAAAATAAGGCCATGTAACAGTCATGTTGTTGATTTTATTTAAGATCCTTTGTTAAATTTAAAACTATTAAAAAAATGAAACAATGAAGACTGAATGCCTATGTGACCAACAAAAGCAAAGTAGAGCTTGAGATTAGGTTAGACATTTAAAAAAAAATAACAAAAGGAAGAAAACAATTCCCTGAGAAAATAACTTACATATTTGCAGGGTATGATCAACCAAAAGGTTATAGTTCCAAATTTGTCCAACAGTGACATCGATATGACTAAATTCTTCACAGGAGTATTACCAGAAAGGGGAAAGTGGTGTTGTTGGTGATCATTTTCAGGGCAGATAAGCTGAACTATATAGTAATGATAATAAAAATAATAACAAGCAAATAAATTAGAATAGCCCCCAGAAAAGATCAGAGTGCTGTTTTTTGGCCTTTTGATCCTTTACTTTAAAAAAAAGTCTTAGTAGAGAGAGTCTCTTTAAAAAAAAAAGAAAAAAAGAAGAAGAAAAAGCCCAAGTATTGAGCTCAGTGTTTCTTTCTCATATTACTGCAGATTTAGCATCATGTGATGTGAAGGAGGAGGACAATTTGAGCAGCTCTGTAGACAGTCAGACAGACAGGAGATGACGGGAACAAAGGTCACCTGCTGTCATAAACCTCCAGCATCAGTCCAGTCTGGCAGCCTGCTGAGCCACCAGTAAAGATAACATTGTAGTGGACAAAAACACTCAGCTGTGTAGCATATGCAGTCTGACATACACATCCCTGAGCCTCGGGTTAGAATGATATGTTTCTATAGTGCTCAGACGACTCATCCATCTTCTGCTGATTTTCTGCAAAAATGGAGAATTCAGTTCATATCACAGTCTTTTCTCTCTGCCATGTTGACATGTTGGTGTTTTTATGACAGCCTTCGCACAGGACGATACCCCTGCTGATCACTCCTGACGTGGCCTTGGCTTGTCTGGAAAAGCTGAGATTTTTAACCAAAGCTGTGCAGAGGCGCCACCAAAGCCAGACAAAAAAAAAAAAAAAAAACCCTGATAGACACACATAAACAAAACAAGCACACATTTACACACACACTCTCAGAGCAATACACAGCACTGTGGTTCTACTGTGCATGTGTGTGTCATGCAGGAGGATGTTTGTCCTGGTTGACAGCTGTCAGAGCTGCTTTGGTTGCAGCGTCTGGATACTTTGCCAAACGAGCCTATTATCTGCAGCCGTAGAGTCGTGGGTGGGGGGGGGGGGGTTTGCGTTGCCACAGGGGGCTGATTTGGGTCAGCCGCCATGAGACAGCCCTTAAACCGGAGTGACAGATATACAAACCCCCTACTTGGATCCTGCAGGCCTCCCAAAGACCCCCGCAGGGGTGCATCCAGGAGCTGTAAGATAACAAAGAGCTGGTTTTCCTGTTTGCTTTATTTAGAGGGTACACAGAGGAAGAGACATGTCGCTGATTTCATGTTATTTATCCTTAGTGTCTCTGCATGAGGCCTTCATTTTCAGAACAAATCATCATCTTCATTTCCCCCCTCGCCTCTTGGGGGCAGTAGTGTATTCCCCATGAGGCTCTCTAAATGATTGCCTGCTCCAAAATTACTTATACAAAGTCAGAGCCAGTTCAACAGAAACTGCAATCTTAAACAGAAAACTTCAATCTTCTATCAACTGCTTATTCTTTTTGAATATATAGACCTATTTTCTTTGTCACCCCGCTGCCTCCCAGCTCCTTGTTAAAGCAGCCGAGTGTCTCCTCTGCATGACAAGTATCCTTCTGGAGCTTTTGTCTCAAGAGTCTCCAGACCATGAGCTGCTGTTTTCAACACTTGACTACTTCTCTCACAACCATATATAATTACCTTCACACGTCCAAAGTCACTCCAAGGTTGTGTCTGAAAATTGGCTCTCAAATTGACTTTGGAAGGCAAAGCTCTGGGTTAATTTATTACAGCGGATATGATATATATCTCGCTGGGTGGGACTGTTAGAGATGTGTGGGTCTGGATATTGCTGAAATTAGCAAAGCTACAAGTACAGCAAAGCAGGTAATAGATGAAAGATTTGGTAATGCACCACTGCATGTGCGTAAGAATACAATCTGAACCAATAAGAACAACCTCATGAGCATGTAGATGATGGTTTTGGGTTTAAAGAAGGAAGGGAAATGAAGATAAACAAAGGCTAAGAAGAGTAGAGTGATAAAGTGAGCAAAAGAAGGTCAAAATAAATGTGAAAAAGAAAGCAAACAGATAAAGAAGCAGCAGAGAGAAGAGAGAGAGGACCCACTGGAGTGCAGAGCAGCCATTGCTACGAGCTAAACTGAGTCTGGCGTTAGCGGCTGGCGCTGCATGGAGCTGAAGTTGACTCTGGCACAGAGAGGCAGGGCGGCGGTGCCAGAGCCGGGAAGGCTAAGCCTGGTTTTGGAGAGCTTTGGATGGGCATATTGTAGCAGACAGAGAGCTGAATCCCCTCTAACACCAGGCTGTGTGCTCTCATTGCCTCTCAGCTCATGAGAAAAGAACCTCTTCAGATTACGTCCTGCTCAGCTAAAGCATGGGAGGATACTGAGGCACTGAAACACTTTTGCCATTTACACCAGGAGAGGATTGTCAGGTTTCCTGAAGCATCCTTCTGGTCAAACAGTTTCAGACATTTTAAATACACAGTTTATAGTTTCTTTAGAGGCCACCTGTAATGTGGCAAGCTCTCTCACAGCTTAGTGGAAAGGTTCCTGGTCCAGTTCCTGCTGATTTGCATGTTCTCTATATGCATGTGTGTGTACTTCCCCCATCCTCCTCAATCGACTCTCTTTTATAGGCATCACGAACAACCCTCTGCACTGGTTTTATACTCAGGTCACACTCAGTTTATCCGACTCAAATCCTTCACTTCACAGCCTTCTCCCATCTCTTCAGGTGTGCCCCAGGGCTCTGTCCTAGGGCCCCTCCTCTTTATTATCTAGCTCCTCCAACTTGGCAATATTTTCCACAAATTTGGTATCCACTTCCATGGATGACATCCAGCTCTATCTCTCCAGCAAAACTAATTGCTCTCACCCCCTTCCCTAATCCAATTACTCTGAGAAGTGTCCTTGAGTGCTGAAAAAGGTACTTTTAAACAAGCTATATTATTATCATTATTATTATTATTATTATTATTATTATTATTATTATTATTATTATTATTATTGCCCATAGGTGTGAGTGTGAGAGTTTGCATGAACAACTGTTACTTTAGATAGGAGACCTAATGACAGTTTGGAAAAGTAGACCTTTGTTGAAAGTTTGGTTAAGATTATTATTATATATATAATAAAAACAGTAAGCACATGTTGTAAATACAATAGCTTGTTTTTGGGTTTGGTACTCTCCAGTAAAAGGCTCACATTAAATTGAAAACAATACACTGAAAGGCATATAAAGGTTTTGAAAAAATACAAAAATGGTTGAAATGACAGCGTACATGCATACAAAGGCAGATCTCAGCTCAACTTATGAAAAAAGAACATCCTTTAATTCTTGTCTTATATAAGCTCAGTTACTCCATCTTCTTTTCTCTCGGGGAAAAAAGTCAAGCACGCTGAAAGCTGTATGTATAATAGAGGGTACTGAAAGTTCAGTGGGCCAATTTGTGAGAATGTGTCTTCAGTGTTTCTCAGAGCAGCTGTGGTTTCATACAGAAAGGGTTTGTAGGAAAACTTTCATTAGACCTCCACTGTTCCTGCCTTCTCTTTGTGTGCCGTCACATTGAGGATCTTGAGAGTCCTTGCATGAAAGCCTTATGTCTCTTCTACAACAGATGTGCTACAGCCTAAGGCCTCCCAGTTTGTAACTCGTTAGCTGCGTGTGTGTGTGAGTCTGTGTGTGTGTGTGTGTTCTTGTGTCTTTCCTGCATGCTATTCCTGAAGTCAGCAGGGAGTTTCCCTATAAAAGGCACAAATAATAGACATCCATTTATCTCTGTAGACATTCAACCATGAGGCTGCACACACACACACACAAGCATACATGTGTGATGGTTTGTGATATTGTTTCTTTGTTGTGCCAGAAGCTCTGTCCTGTACACATGCATCAGTGTAACTGTCTGTCCTTACACAGAGGAGAGAGGAGTCATGTGACGAGCTGCACTGTCCCCTGTCAGGGACTCTCTCTGGTTGTCTTGTTTAAAGGCCAGCACACTGTAAAAACCTCATTCACTTACTGACACTGTGTGTGTGGTCTTAATAACTGATGACACTTCCAAAGGACACACACCCACACACAATAACCCTGTGTAAAGCCTGTGCAGCAAAGTGTTTCATTTATGAGTTAGAAATCCTGTGAAGTCTACCCACCTGCAAAATTTAAAATAAAATCAAGTGGTTGTATCTTGGTTTGAGTGAAAATGCCTTATCAAGCTTAGGGTGAGTCACATTCACTTGCCAAGTCCAGAAAAAACATCCCATTTAAAGATATTAAAGGATAAAAAGACATCTAAATGTGGATAATGTGTAAAAAATATGCTCATGAGGTAAAAGTATATACATTTAGTTTCTTGTATTACGACGTCATACTGATTTCACGACACTTGACAAGCAAATTGTTCTCATTCCGTTGGCAGATTTGAAGCAACATCATGTTCACACACCCACATGCAAACTACAAACCTAACTCACTTAACATACCTCATATTTCTCAATATTTTTCAGTAACTTAATAAACTACTTGATTTGATTTTGTTAAATAGCACTCTTTTTGTCTTTTGTCATGGCTCATGAACTGTACTGTGACATCCAAATTTACTAGGAAACTTCACAGAATGGGTCTTCTCTTCACTCAGGCCTGATCTGCTCATCTCCTTCACAAAGAAATCAGTGTATGTTAAAAATTGAAGAGATCTGAACAATTCTCATGTGGTTATGGAACGCACCAAATCTACTTTTGTGGTAATGTTAATGTAATTACTTTATTACTGTGTCAAATCGTTGACTCTGATTGGTCAGTGCTCCCTCAGGCTGCTAAATTTCATTAGTAGATACATTTACAGTGGCAACAAGGGAAAAAAAAATGAAAAGTGAAAAACAAAAAAAGCTAGAGGAGAAAGACAGGGGAGATCAAAGAGAAAAAGTGGAGATTTGGATGGGGAAACTTAAAAAATTGAAGATGGTGCGTGAAGTGAATATTAAAAGTAGCAAGGTGGAGTTTCAGGGTTCGACACTGGCATTGATCAGAGAGAAAAACTGAACAAGGTGATGTGCTGATTCATTTGGACATGTTCATAAAGCAAATATTCAGTTTATCAGGTCACTTTAAAGTCTGGCGTATACTTGATGTGTCCGCACAAATGTCATTTTAGTACCCATACCTCAGAAATCTGTTCCTGCCAGGCAGAGATGCGCAAAAGTAAGTGAAATAGGTGTGAAACATTTTTTTGTACCAGGCTGTAAACATGTTTGTTTCTGCTCTGAATTGCCTTTTTTTTTAGCTTGGTGTGTATGTAACTTTTGGTATTTCTGGGGCCAGCCTCACACTCCACAAACGACAGGTTTTAGCACTTCCACGCTTGACAGCATTCAGCGATCAATAGCAGAAACTTTGCTGCTTGTAATGAAAACTTGAAGACTTACTTTGACGACTGAGGATGATTGATTTATAATCTGCCAATGCCATAAACGAGAGTCCTTTTGATTGCAGGGCTCAAAGAACAGTGACTCACTTTTGAGGCTTCAAGTGGCCATTTGAGGAACTGCAGTTAGGATATAGTTTTCTATAACTCACAGAATAAATTAAGATTTTACTGAGTGCTCATTTTACTGAATTACTGAATGCGCACACACTATCTATAGCTGGTTTCATATTATTTGCTATCAAGATGTTTCAAAAAAACAAACTGAGCGGGTAAAACTGAAAGACATGGGGCGCAGTTTTGGTGTTATTTTCTATTCATGAGTGAAATAATGATGACTGTAGCTGAACGAAATGACAGGCTGTTAATAATTCATGATATAAATAAATAAATGAATAAATAAAAAAAGCTCAACAGATGTGCCACCTACTTGCAAATCTGGCTCTGTGAACAGCAGCACAACCACCACAACCAAAAGCATCTGAACACCCTTACATCCTGTTCTGCTGTTGTGTTTTCTGAGCTCCTCGCTCCTTTCTTCCTCTGTGGAGGTGTGCAGATGGGATGCACTCTGTCACTCTTTCACTAACAACACATCTCCATGAGGAACAGATCTGCATGTGACCAAAGTAACATGTGACATACAGAGTTGAAAGAATTTCCTGTGTGGTGTTTTTGATCCTAAAAAAAAATTGAGAGGCTGACACGTATTTCTGAAACCAGCTTTTCTTTTTCAGCAGCACATGATCATATTTTATTTAACATGTTTCCTGGCTGCTTATAATGAGGGAGAGACGGGTTGAATAAAAAGATCGAGGCTGAAAATATAAGCAGAGCAAAACCTCTGATCGGTCTTTGTTTCTCTCCTGCTCTCTGTTTATTTTTTTATCTCAACCTGCCTCAACAAATATTTTAGTTGTAGCTCGATAGCATTTAGCCAAAACTCCAGTCACTCGTTCCACACTTTTAAAAAGCCCCCAGGTGAAACAAAGAACTACCTGGTGAGTTTGGGCGTTGCGTGCAGCATCTGTGTGTCTGTGTGTGTGTGAGCTCTGATGTTTCCATGCACCAATTAGCAGTCTTGTTAGCACAGGTGTGACACCTGAGACCAGAGTTGCTGTAATGGGAGTTCATTCTGGCTGCAGCACCTGTTAACATGGCATTAGGAGAACCTGCCCTGGTTGTGGTTTAACAAAGAAATCACTGTGGCATTTCATTCTGAGGTCTATGTTAATATTTTGTCATGTGGTGCTGAAAATGAGTTTTGCTGCAGGGGACGAATACAGAGCAAGATTTCAGCCACGCATATATTTGGGAGGAAGCAGAAATGTAAAGTGAATACTAAAAAAATCACCTCAGTATAAATGTTGTACACTGCTCAAAAATAAAGGGAACACTCAAACAACGCATCCTAGATCTCAATTCATTAAATATTTCATTTGAAAATCTGTGTTCAATATATAGTAGAGTGTGTTAGAACAAAATAACAAAAAAAAAATCAGTATAAATTGAGATAAGTTCCCCATGGAGTTGTGGATTCAGAACCATACTCATAGTAAAAGTGATTGATTTAAACCTACAAGAGCTGCAATGAATGGCTAATCTGCCCTTTAAATGACCAGGGCTATGTTGTGACCGCCTGGCTAATGAATAAATTCAAGTCCACACAGTGATACACCAGCTACCTCCCTTATTGCCTCTTTAATACATAGAACTTAACATTTAACTTTGTGTCAAGCTACATACAATTGTGCCTAAAAGTTTACACCCTCTCCAGCACAATTTCTGATTTTTTGGCCTTTTCTCAGAAAATATGAATGGCAACACAAAATAATGACAACAGAAACTTAAAAAAATGACCCTGTTCATTTTTTATACACACAGTGATTACAAGCAAATAGATCAGAGATGAGGATGGTTACCTTTATTAGACATTCAAACACATTTGTGTTCACTTTTGTGCATTTATCAGGACAAAACCACCAGAGTTGTGTAAACTTCTTAACAGGGTCATATGTCTTCACCCAACCTCTAACCATGGGTGATAGAATGGAGTTTGTGTTATCATTTATATTTTCTGAGAAAAGGCCAAAAAATCAGAAATTCTGTTTGGGGGTGTAAACTTTTGGGTGCGACTGTAACTTCCTTCTTGCCTCTTTACTACATCTAGGACTTGTACATTTAACTTTGTGTCAAGCTACATTCATAAATATGACTTATCTGGCTTCCCCTGGTAGGCATTTCAAATAAAAGAATGTTTTATCAAACATTTTAGATGAATGTGAATGTCATCTCCAACAGAAAGGCTCAATATAAGTTCTGCCTTTGTTGGACCTTGATTGAAGTACATCCTGATGCGTTGATCTGCCTCCCGAGGACACACCTGGACTAACCCTGGACCAGACAGTGGCAGCTTTAGTTGGCTCAAATTGAGACGAACACATTGTTAATTAATTTGTTATCAAGAGAAAATCATCAAAAGAAAAATCATCAACCGTGCTTGTCATCTGTACTTCTCGACCTGCAAATATTCATAATCCCTGGTTCCACCCCGCAAGAGCTCATAAATAACACTTTAGTTTGTGCGAATAACCTTTGTTTTTGAATCTAAACAGCTTTACACCTCCTGACTTGTAAAGCCCTTGTTCTTGCCTCTCTGTCCCCTTCAACAACCTCACACATTTTCAAAATAGCTCATTATTTTCTTCGAAAGCTGTAAAAAACAACGTCCCTCGTGGGTGTGACAACTTTACTTGTTTGCGGCACAAATCATCAAACTGAGGAGGCCTTGTGTTGCTTTCATTTTCTTGTTGCTTTCGGCATGTTTCTGGCACATAAACGGGCGGTTGTGTTTCAACAAGAACAGGTGGAGGTAGCTTCATTTCCATGCCAGAAATGTGGAGAACTTGTTAAATTAGATGTAAAAATAAATAGCTTCTCTGAGGGGATCGCAGAGTCTTGGGGCTTGCTTCTTTTTTGGCTCTTCATTTTTCATTTCCCCTAAGTCCACCAGCTGAGTCCTGCTCCTCAGAGTCCTGCTGCTGTGGTGTGACGGTGATGATGGTCATGACAGAGGTGGTCCTGACTCACTCTTAACATGTGTCACATTCTCTGCTCTGTCTTCAACTTCTTGGCATTTTTCCACATCTCACTGTTGTTTCAAACCTTATTGTTGCTCACTCCAAAAGCTGATTGTGCTTTTTTCCAGCATCATTCCCACTTTAGGGCTTCTGGTCTTTATTTTTGTTTTATTTCATTATTGAAAAGATAGAAACAATGAGGAAACCTTTTTATGCAATAAGTTGGGGAACAATGTGGCACTCAATGCACTGATATGTGGTCTGTTCTGGATCTTGTGTGTATAAGTGTGTTTCCACTAGGGCTGAACAATATGGGAAAAATTTAATATCTCGCTATTAATGCGAGATATCTAGATGTTGATACAAAATAATATGACTCCAGTTTAATGAAAACCATGCATTTTTCTGAAAAAAAGCATCATGATATAACAGGATGTTAAAAGTAGGGTTAATTGATTGGAGTTCACTATCAGTCATCAACATTAACAGAAAGTGACCAATAATTATGTGACTGTCTGAGCTTTACATGCAGGATGAGCTGGGACAACCTACATCATTGATAGCTTCAATATTGGGATATTAATATCTTGAATTTTCATATCTCGATTTTGATATGATAATGATAAATCTTTCAGCCCTAGTTTCCACCCAGTTGTGTGACTATACCTGTTGGTAAAATGAAAGTTTGAGCAAGTACATGTTTCTTCTAAATCAGTTGGACTGATATCAAACTCAGTCAAAAGTGTTTTACCAAATATTTTTTGTATATAACTCTTTCATATTCTGCGCGCACAGTTCTCCAACTACCAAACAGCTTCACCGTGGCTGCTTCTCCACGTCTCTGTTTCAACTCTGTGTGCAGCAGAAAGAATCTCCTCACCTTGTTGGAGCCCCTCGGTCCAGTTCAGGTTTGTTGTTGGTGTCCATGAAGACCTCAGCACCAGAGTTCACCGTGGAATCCAAATGAATGTTGTTTACATGCAGTGTAACCTCAGCTTCCAGACTGTGGCGCCGTGTCTCTGTTGTTTAACACGTGTGACGTCTCATCCATTTGAAATAGGCTGCTCTCAGCAGGGGGGTATTATGTTTATACCGAGTGAAACAACAAACTCTCAAGTCAGTGTTTCGTGGCTGCTGGAGTGAGAGAGAAACTTCAGATGAAATATTGAAATGCCTTTTGTACAAATGTTGTACAGTCATGCCGTAGTTTTTGGTGTTGAAGCGTGGTGTGGAGGAGGTGGTTGGCGGGGGGTTTACTGTTGTTGTTGTTGTCTCTGTAGCCCCCCTTATGTTTAAATGTGATCTACAGAGTCTGGGTACTGAAGTCCCTGGATGCATCAGAGAAGAGACAGTACAAAGTGGGAAGTAAAAGTTATTCTCTGCAATGCAATGGAGCATTTCATCTACAATACAAATATACAGACAAAACTGTGAGCATAACATTAAAGGCAGTGTGTCAACAAACTAAACTAAATATAAATATGGTCTTATTGATTTTACCCATTTGCCTTTAAAGAGGATGAGCCACTTTCAGTCAATTTAGAGGTGGATATTTGGCATTTAAGCAAAGCAGGTGAAGTTCATTGATATAACACAGTTTTGAACAGATACCTAAGAGTATCTAGGAATAAATGTGTTAAAATATCACCAAACAAAGAAGGTAGAGGAGACTGCAACTATTTTCTGTAGCAGACTAGAAATGTTATCTGTTAAAATTAACTGTTTAATGATCAACTGATGTGTTATTTCCCCCAGCCCACCTATCTTCAGTGTTATTGATAAAACTGCCACATTGAAGGGAATGATTAATATATATATATATATATATATATATATATATCTTTTAATTTTTCTCATTTTTGATTTGAAAAACACATTCATGTGGGAGAAAAGTAGCAGTTTTCTTAGAGCTGGGCCTTGAAAATTGTTGCTTCTTCTTGACCATTTTCTAAGTTTTCTCCTGAATTTTGTCCATCTTCGCCCATTTTTGCTGCCTTTCAGCCATATTTGACATCTTGAACTTATTTGTATTACAACTTCTTGGTTTGCCATTTCTCACCACTACGATCGTTTCTTTTGCAGAGGTAGTTTTCAGCAGTTTGGCTTTTTGAGTGGGATTGAGCAGAACGAGTGTCGAGCATAAAACATTGTACTCAAAAAATGTATCTGGTACTCATTGGACTCATTTGAGGTTAAAGAAATATTGTACTAGTTCTCTGACTCATTTAAGGTGTAACAAATATGGTACTGTCTGTGATTAAAACATTGCAGCAGACCATATTGCGATCTGATCTTATTTGTGATTGATTGCTCAGCCCTAGTGCAGGGTGCAACGTTTACCCTGATAACTGTGGTATTCAAGGTATTTGGATAAATCTTGACATTTAAGAATATTGACTTGTGCAAATTTGGTGTTAATTCACTTTAAATGACTCAAAGGTGGATGATCTCAACAGCTGTTTTTACTCTCTGTCTCAAAGTCAGTTTGAGTTCTGAGCTTCTTTCAGCTGAAGTGAAAGTGATCCTACTGTTTGGATCTGCAACCTCTCCATATCCTGTTTTGTACTTTCTTTTATATGTACAAAAGAGGTTGAAAGGTCAAATTAAAGCTGACAGCCTGTTTTTTATGTGATGGTCTGCTCATACAGAACTTTCCACAAAGGCCTGTTTCACAGACAAGACACATGGGCTTTCTTGATCTATACCAAACAACACCTCCTCCGCTCTGACTCACTCAACTGTGGCAGCAGCATGTCAATGATAGCATGCATCACATGAAGTATAATCACCTCTCTGGGGTGTCACAATGATCCACTGGCAGAAATGAGAGCGTGTTGTGCACTCTTGACTTATGGCTCCCCTAAGAGTGCACTGTCACAGAGCTGCAGCAGGGGGCACTGTGGTGTCACTGTTGGTGCTGTGTTGTCTGAGGAGCGATCGGGGTCAGATTCCAATGAAAGCCGGAAACCTTGTACAACATGTTGCCAAGCCACTTACAGAATTAACTTTTAAAAAATTCCCCATATTAAAGGAAACATTGGGATTATGTAAGGAGTTGTATCCATTTAGCTGAGGACATCTTTGCAGTATACGCACAACTACTTTTTATCACTATTTCAAGCATTTAGCTGAAGTTTTTGTACTCAAGGACACTTAAATAACTCAGCGGGTGTACGTTCTGTGCCTTGTGCTTCTTCACATATCAGGAATATCACATTACTGCCGAGCTGAAGCACGCCTGTGTATTCAGAGGCAGGTGAAAGACGTGGTCTATTCAGCAACACGGGCCATATCGTGAGAACCTCCTGCTTTGAAGATGTTCATACAGAAGCCAGAAAAAGTTCAGGGACTTCTCATCACAGCAGGAGTAACTCTGCTCCATCCTCTTTTCATGCTTCCTGCTGTTACGCTTTCCACTGAAATCGCAAAGTTAAAAATATTGCAACTGCAAAGCTGCAAACTTGAACTAACTTGTTGGGGATGTGGAAAGCTAAATTTGCTCAGAGAGCTCCTAAAGTGCTGGAGTTCTTACGCACGCTTTCATCACCAGCAGCGTAACAGGCATGAAGCAGAAACCAGTCTCTGCTCTTCCCCTCTCCTGTCGACACCTTGATGTGGAAAGAGTGGGAAGAAACAGACAGACAGGGGGAGAATGTCCCATTTATTATCCTCCGTCTTCCTCCTCCTCCTCAGCTAGTTACCTTACATCATGCGTGAAATGGCTCCAAATGGATTCCTTTTGTCTATTGGCGGTGCTGCTGTTATGCTTTACATTAGGCCTGGTCTCTATGGGCACATACAGCCTGTACAGTGTGTGATTTGCTTTGCAGCAGCCACACTTGAAAATCAAACAGCAGGGGGGCAAACGCTCACAGAGCTTACTTTAACTGTTTTTACGAGTGTACACATAAATCTGATTTCTCACCCAGGCTTTTTTTTTAATGGATCTGTGTGTTCGTCCAAGGAGTGTGTGTGCATTTTCAGAGTTTTTGTTCCTCCCTGACTGATCCAAAGGTCCTTAGCGGCCTGCTCTCATCTCTCAAAGAATCCTGTTCATACAAGTTCAGAAGACAAAGATGGATGCACAATCACCCCCATCAGTCACACAGCTGGTTTACACATTAGACCTTCAACTCATCCCTTCTACTGTAAGACTCCCTCCCTCTTTCCCCCCCTCCCTCTGGATATCCCTCTCTATATACTTTAAAAAACTTCCCTACAACTACAGCACTTTAAAGCCCTAAGCCTTCTTCTCTCCGCTCCCACAGTGCACATCTTTGAAGCATCGCTCATCGCCGATACTACACAGCTCTGAGAGCTTATACGCATGGAGAGCCTAATGGCCCAGCGCTGGTTAACTTTCAGGCTTACACCCTCTGTTGATGAACTCGAGCAGCTATCAGCACTGTCTCTCATCTGAGCTAAAACCTGCATTGTGCTGCTGAGGTTTAGAGATGAGGGGAGCGAGGAATGTCAATAGACGGGGAACTGGGTGGAGGACTTTGGGAGGAACCTGTTAAGAAGCTGAAGCTGAAAACTCTGGAGTATTGAACTTTGTAGGAAAAAAAAAAGACACACAGGGAGAAGAGTTTAAAGACTCTTTAGAGTAGGATTTACGCTGAAAAGCATCTACACAGTGTCAGTCAGGGTTATGTGCAGTCATGTAACTCTGTTTGACACTAAGTTGTGCTGTACCTTAACATCACTCAGACACCCCTGACTAAGACTGAGTGTCTTTAAGATGTGGAACATTTCAAAATCGTCTCAACGTTTGTACCTTTTAGAGCTTTTATGATTAAGGGAGTCGCATGAATCCAACGTGACACATGATACAGCTTCATGATCCTTCGTCATATAATAGAGGAGCAGAGTTTACACTCAAATCAAGTGTGTAAACTGTTAATGATGACGCTCGGCTCTAACTTTGGGGCCCTAATATCCTCACTTTGCTTTAGCTGTGCTGTTCTTTTTGCAAATGTAGAAAAGTAGCATCCTTTCAAAATTGTGGTCCTATATGCTAAGGAAAAGGGCCCCTGATATGTAAGCAGTTTGCTTTAAATAAAACTAGAAATAACAGTAAGTTTTCCATATATCTTTGGATATTACACTGTTACAGGGTCAAAGTGCAATGGTGGCACTACTTAGACAAAATACCTGAAATGCATTTTGAGAGTCATTTCACGGATTTTGAGCAATTCTGTTCTCCATATGGGTTATTTGCATCAAACTTTTAGTCAGAATAGTTTAAATTTACCAACATCTGACTTTGACAAACCTGGAGATTACCTTGTGTTACATTCAAGGACCCTAGGAAAATTGAGAGCCTGACAATAACGCCATTTTTTTTCTTTCATTTTGTGTTGGACAAATTGTTTGTAGATGCCAGTCATTAAAGATCTAAGCAGTGTTTCGATCCTGCCACCAACATGAAAAATCTGGAGAAAACTGAGAGAAAATACGAATCAGTTCTTTAGAATCTCGCAGGAATTGGGAGTGTTGGCAGGAGTGGAATAATAATGATATAGTCATCTGCGTTAACATGCCAATTTTGACAGTGCCAGTTTTGGAGCTAAGTCTTTATCCCCATCACTCAACTATAAAACTGAGAGTATGTAAAGTCAGTTCCCTGTCTTCTAGTTAGCTTTTGTTGGTCATTCATCAAACAGTAAAGCACTCCTTGTACTAGACTGATGCTGTATTGACATTTGGGACACGCTCTTTGATGTATCTGTGACCCTTAAATTCAATGGGGCTTGGTATGATGTTGGTGAAGTTATGGCCTCGGCTGTCAGTGTGTTATCTCTTTGCCTCCGCTCTTTACGACGCTATGCCTCAGTAGCTTACCTCCACACTTACATTTAAAGATGGCCTGTCATTTGTTCACTGTCTCTTCTTCACTTATGTTGACTCATATCTTTGGATGTACTTAGAAATGAATACAACATGTGAAATGTACCTCAATATATACTCTCTACCCTCCACCAAACTCAGTGCACTTGCTGCTGTTTTACGGCCGCAGCTCTGACAGGAGGCCTATTTACCGATCAGCCTGCCATCATGTTTTACAGCAGTTGATTCCGCGATAGCCCTCAATTCTCCAGATGACTCCATTCTCCCAAAACAGAAACATTGCTGCTTTTTTCCTCCTCACCCAGCGAGGGAGGCTGGGATATAAATCGACTTGAGGAGAAGCAGTTGCTTTCTGCCCGGGGGCGGCTGGGTTTTATTGCCCTCCACAAGAAGCTTATTGGAGGGCTCTTTTGTGAGAGGGGGAATTTTACGGCTGATTGCGTGTATTGGAGTAGTCATAAAACTAAGTAGAGGAGACCTGTCTTCATGGTGTCAGAGGTGGCTGTGCTTACTACGTGTGCTACTCTGAAATAGACCTCTGGTGGGCGTGTGCTCGGATGGACACCAGTCCAAAATCTTTCTGGCTTTGAGAGAAACAGAAGCTCAGGTTCAAACAAACTTTTTATTTCTGTTTTTTAGATGATGAAGTGACATGTCCTACCATAGATACTTAGCATCTTAGTTCAACTTTAAATAGCCCAATGTCTGTGTGTGTCTGTTTTAAGTCTCCTTACTCAGTAACTTGTTTTATCTGAGCTGTGGCTGGCTGGATAGCTGTAGTTTATAGATCAACGTGATCTGAGGCTTCTCTAGATTTCCATGCAGTATTTGTGTTCAAGACAGTAAAAATGATTACTATTGTTACTTAGCTGCATTGCATACTTAGTTCTAGTTCCTCAAAACATAATGAAAACAGCAATGTGTCATCTAGTAAACAAAAGACACAAACTGATCACACACATCAAATGAAATCTGTCCACAGACAATAACCTGTGACACCTCTGCTGGTTGATTTTTGTGGTGAAAACATTAGTGTCTGTCTCCCTTTGGTCCTCGAGGATCTACTGGACCCCAAACATCTCTGATAGAGAGAAGTGGAGCAACAGCCTGTCCTGCAATCCAGACAGCACCAGCACTCCCATTTTACAAGTGCTTTTTAAGATTGAAACTGTTCCTTAAAGGACTGTTCCTGTTTTAAACTTAGGTGTGAAAGGTCTTTAAAAGTCTTCAATTCATGTATCTCAAGTAAAGGCTTTAAAGTTTCTTAAATTGATCAAAAATAATTATGCTGGTCTTAAGTTCATCACTCAACGGTCTAAACTTTGTCAGGGCAGGAGTGGTTAATGTTATGTATATACTTTTTTTTTTTTTTCTTTAATCATCACAGGACTTTTCAAAAAGGAGATGTACTGAAGCTACTTCCTTACTAGCTGCTGATATAAATTATCTGTATGCTAGCTTGTCATTGAGTGACACATAGAGTATGCATGGATGAACTGTTGCCTATATTTGTAGTGTTTCTGGTCTGAATTTCATTCAAGGTGGTATTAAAAATGTCTCACAAACTCTTGATTTTGACTCTTTGAAACCTGCAAATGCTCTGGACAGGGAAGTCAAGGTTCTTGACATGACAGGTGTAAGACTCAGGATGTAAGACTCAAATAGTCCAGTGTTGAGTCTTAGGTTGTGGTATGACCCTCTTATCCCCTAAAGATAATATCACACAAATGCAAACTAGTGTTAGGCACAAAAAGGAATTAGTAGATGTTTACTGGACTGACAACTTCAATATTCAACCTTATTTCACAGAACTTTAATGTTTGTACCATATGACCCTGTTACACATCATCTAAAAGTAGAAGTTCAGATGACGACACTGCACAAACAGGGCACATATAAATTTCTCCCTCACGCTGGCCTCATACTGAAAATGAAGCCTGCAGAAAAAAAACCACAGAGAAAAGAGAGGAGTGGGAAGGTGTTGTCATTGTTGATCACACCTGTTGGTGTACTCTCAGTTTGGTTTGCTGTTTGTGTACGAGGAGCAAACAGTGTTGGGTCTAATTCCAGAGGAGATGGCTGCTTGTTACGCTCACGTCCGTCTCTGGCTGTTTATTGTTGTGACATTGCTCTGATGTGTATTCTCACTTTCTCTGCTATGGAAAACAAGAGTTCTCAAGACACATCACATCATTTTGATATGAGTAGATAGACAAATTGTGAATAGCTACGTAAATAAACAGCTGCAGTACAGAGACAAAAAAAGAAAAAATAACTTTTTGAGTTGTTCCTTATTTCCAGTGTCACAGCTTTCATACAATCTTCGTGAGGCACTAACCACAGGAGGAGAAAGCTTCTTGGGATAGTTATGGGTCACATTCCCTTGCATTTATTCCTCGGCTCGTTTGCTTTGCTGAACATTTAGCACAAAATGTTTTCCATCTTCCCTTAAAATCTGTTGTTCTTTCTGTGTCTGAGAGGGAGATAAGAGCAGCTCTGTGCTTGAGAGATGTGTAGAGGTTGTTTATTAGGTTACAGTCAGGGTATTAACACAGAGATGGATACTCCACACCTCTCTTCTCTGCCCACACAGACACTGATAGGAGGATCATTGTGTATCAAATGGATGTAAATGGCCCTCATACTGTCTGTCTTATCAGTGTGAGCCCCTCAGGTGCTGTGTAATTTAAGTGTGTGTGTTTAAAACTACTGTGTGTGAGTGTTTGTGTTTGTTAAAGTATGCACCTGTCTGCGCTCCTCATACTTTGCATCACTTTCTTGGTTTGTTTTCATGTCAACAGTATACAAAAGCACGTCTTCATTATTCATGTAAGTGTGTTCTTGTGGGTTCACCACACTGTGTATATACTTGTCGCTCGGCTCATCTAACCTCCTCCCCACCCCTCCACATTAGCTCATGCCTCTGATAGAGAGCTGCGATAACACACACTATCACATTAAACGAGCAACAGAGGCAGCTTGGAGGAAGAACTCCATCCCTCCTTCCACTCCTTTCTCCCTCTCTCTCTCTCATCCCTTTTCCCTCCATCCCCATGTTAAACCAATTAACAGTAATTACCAGGCCACCCCAGGCGCAGCTTCTTTCTGCTGGCTCCGCTGTTTCGTCCTCATCACCACGCCGACATGAGGGGAGGCTCCGAGACGTGTCGGGAAGCAGGTCATTACTGTTTATTAGCTAAGGGAGGCTGATTTTCCCTGATGGTGGATGCAGGAGCCAGCTGAAGTTCGGACGTTTGGTCCTGTAGCTGACTTTACACATCATTCCATTATGTGATGACACTGTGGTGGTGTCACTTGAAGCAGAGCAGCAGTGCTACAAGCGAGGGACATATTGTTTTCAAGTTTTGACTTAAAGCTTACAAATTTTGACTTCTGACAGGAAAGCATGACTTCACTGCAGTGTCAACGTAAATGAAGTTGTTGGAGTGAAACACACGACCTAAGACAATCCCCGGTGAAATGTCCCTCTGCAGTAATCAGCCCTGATGAAATGTGTTTCAGTGCAGTCCTGTTTTTTTTCTTTGCTGTCGTCCAGTAAATGCTCAAATAGGACACAGGCCTTTTATTCCTGTCTGTGTGTAGTTTCACAAAGCAATTTGCAATGTATTTTGTCATGCAATGTCAAATTTCAACATGTCTTAGAGCAGCAGACGCTTGATACCAAAAAGTTTGTCACAAGTTTGTAGAGTTTCTAAAAGCTGTTGCTCTGTCACAGCTTGACACTTATCTGAGCTGCTATGATGACAAAGATTTTTCAGCTACCATTTCCATGTATGTCTACATTTGTAACATGCAGTTCGACCAAGCGGCAACTTCTGGTCTGAAAATCTGATACAGTGAGGAAGTGCAAAAATCTGCTGTTTGAGGCTGGCTCCAGAAGCATCAAAAATCACATACACATTATGTTGCAAAGTCATATTCACAGCTCAGCTCACGTTACTAGTATTACCCTATAGCTGCTAGTGCGGAGACTCAAAGCCTGCCCATCTCCAATATGGCCACGCCAGTCGTTTTGCTTCAAAACCCTTTCCCAGAAACAGACAGGTGATGTCACAGAGACCATGTCCTTTAATCATATAATCTATGAGTTTAACTGAAATTATTCCAGTATATTTACAGTTGTTCATGCTCTCCTATTATTAAACTTTAAATCAAAGAATAGAAATTCCAGTCTTGTTTTACAGTTGTGGTCAACTGGAATTGACAGTGCACATCCTGGTTACCTGGAACAATCACTCTGAATACATGGAGCTACAACAAAAGGATCTAGTGATGGTAAAGTTCAATAACTTTTGGGTCTTGTGATAAAGTTGTTGTCTCTTAATTGGAAGGCCAGGGACTTCGATGATGCTGTTGTAGTGGTAGGACACTTGAACGCCAACTTGCTCCCAAGTTTGTTGGCGGTGTGAATGTGTATGAGTGAGATTACTGTGGAGTGTGTGGAGTGTGTGGATGTGACACTTCCAGGGATCACAAAGACTAGAGAAGTTCTGTAAAAGTACACGTCCGTTGCCTTAATGGTTTTAATATATGGGAGTATAAGACTCATGATTTACATTTGTAAACTAATACTTTTTGGATGAACTGAAACTGTTGAGGACAGTCTGCAGAAGTTTTAAGGTTTCCTCAGAAATGAATAAAGAGGAAAAGATAAGAACACGACACAACTATCCGTCTCTTCCTGCCTGTCTTAAGTGATGGACTGTAAGCTGACTCTAATGTAATGTGCACAATGATATGAAAATACTCGACTCAGCACACTGAGATAACAGCAAAACAGACCAAATGCAGGCCTGATAGCTGTTTTGATGGATTATTTTACTCTGTGGAAGTTATATTTCAAACAGGATTGAATGGCAGTGAATGGTTTCCTCTGACAGGGGGAAAATGAGCTCCCATATCTCTGTAAGCGCTGACACCGTGCAGCAACAAGCCCTGAAATATATGCATCTTATGTTTCTTATTATTTTACTGTCTGTGTAATGATTTCTTTCACAAATGTTAAAAACATAAAGCCTGCACTTGTTTGCCTTACTGCTGTCATTGAGTGAACTGAAATTCCTCTCAAATTTCAATTTCAATTCGAAATAATCTCCTCAAGTAAGGCAATTTTTGCTATTCTTAGCATTTTGTTGGCCATTCATCAACACAGAAATAATTTTCAAATGTCCTTTTTAAAACTTGATCAGATCCTAGAAAGGAGTAAGTGTTCATCTAAATGTAAAATAGCTCCTCTGGCCCGTGGATCAGGTGGGAAACCAACACTAGAGGTTTCCGAATGTAAGCGTCGTTTTACAATTGAGGCTGCACCGTCATTATGTAGCACTGATGAGGCTAAAATTACTCCTCGCATGTCATTTGCGTCCCAAAATTAGAAACAATCTGATGACATTTCATAGCAACACAAGTAGCAGGTCGTTAATATTCAAATGAGCTATTCAGCATTGCGAGACATAATCAATCGGTCACAGATCACACATTATTCCAACAATGAGACACAATCAATCATGCTTAGCAATTTGCCTAACCCGTAATCACAGTATATGCTGATGTCTGTAGTTTATGTGAATACAGATGAGCGTAACCCCTCCCTACTGTTTAAAGAAAAAACACACACACATACACAACCCTCCTGATTAATGATGGAGGATTTATTCGCTCATAGTAAAGAGTGTGAGAGGTCACATCTCATTCACATCCACTGGCGACACATTTGATAATGAACCTGAGTCTTTCTTACAGTCTTTGTTGACTTTTTACCTCCACAATGGAGTCATTTATTCACTCAACCAACCTCCAGTCATCAAATATGGCAGCTTTGTCCAAATGTTATACACACGTTCCGACCCATTCACTTTTCTTTTGACTAACAAAGTTGTAAACTTCTTTACATTCACTGAGACTTCCCAAAGTTTGAAATGTTTGTCACAGCAGCAACGGTAGTCAGAGTTCAGACCAGGCTCTGACTGGTTCACTCCCTGCAGACATGTTTTACATAAAGAAATTGGAAAGGAATAAGAAAACATCATGAACCCACTGGCCTGAGCCTGCAGGTGGATGCTGGGGTGATGTAGCGGTTCTAAGAATGTTGCAGCACTAATGCAGAGCAGAAGTGATGTTTGCCAGAGCAAAGGTTGAGACAAAAAATCTGCAGCTTGAATTAACCTTTCAAATTGGCAGAAAGTGTTTAGCAGATGCTTTGGTTTAATGAGATCCATTCTTGTTCAAATCTCACAGAAAGAAAAATCCTCTGCGAGCTTCATTCTAAAAGCACTCACCATTCTTATTTCATTTTGCACGCTTGACCGCAGAGTCTCGCTTCATACTTGAAGCATAGCTGCTGGTGCCATAACTGATGGCTTGCGTATATGCTTGCACACACATTTAACACACACACACATGCACCCTGACCTCCTGCGTCTGAGGGACCATGATCTCATCCTGTGAGAGATTCCCCATGTGCCACCTCAGTGTGGGCACCTCACTACTCAATAATTTAAAGGCTTTTTATATTTGGAGTCTTGATATTGGCGGGTGATGCCCTCTTGCAATTATGTCAGCTTTAATAATAGATGAGTTGGGCAGTGGGGACTTAAAGGGGGGGGGGGGGGGTGCCCATTCACCAGCTTGGACTGGTTTACCAGGAAAGATGGCATGGAAACATGATCTGACTGATGTCAGGAGAGAGAGGAGACACAGAGGGACAGAGACTGGATGTGTGTTTACATGTTGTGTTTAGTGTGTTTGACCCTCACCTGTCCATATAAAGAAGGTCATATGGTAACACACTCACCTGTCCAACCGTCTGTTTTTGCATGTGTGTTTTCCAAGTATGTGCACTGTGTCTTAAGTTCTATTTCTTTCTTGTGTTCTTTCTTTTTTTTTTTTGAAAATATCCATCTGTTGTCTCCTTTGTCAACCCCCCACCTCCCACTCCCACAAACACAGACCCTCTCACACACAGAGTCAGTCTCAGGTTGAGGTTCAGCTCATGTCTCCCAGCTGCAGGCGGCTCAGAGGCCTAATGGCTGCAGGGCTGACCTGTGAAAACCTCCACCTTCAGACTTCTCCACCTGGGCTAATTCAATACAAGTTGCTCGGATGGATCGAAAGACAACATCTGTGTGATCTCATGTGTCATGGTGGCTACATTTGGAGACACTAAGCCCCCCCACAATTACTTCTGCTTTAAGTTTGAGGCAAGGGTGCACTAAGTGGCTTACAAAATGCATCTTGCAGGATGGGTCTGACTCTTTTGGTAATGAATCCTTTCTTTTGTTTTTACACCAAAGATACTAGTTAAGGCACCCTCTTTAAAACCTACCAGACACAGACAAAAACAATGTTTGTTCCTCACGGATCCTAGAATTACTGGTTTCACTCCCTCAGTTGGTGTATTTGTTGGTTTGTGGCTTGGTGTTACTTTTAGTACATATCAAATGTTTCTTGACATTATAATGATCTACTGGAACATATGATTTTTTTCTTTTATTCCCTTTTATGACCTCTTTTATGCATAAATTATGAAAGTCAGTGTCAAGATTTTTCCCTTGAATGTTTCTATTTGTATTAAGGCACGGAAAAAAAAGTTTTCCATTTTTTTTTCTTTCAAATATTTGTAACTGAGCATTCAACATAAAATGGTGTGAACTTAATGTAAGAATGACTTTTTTTTTCTTAATTTCACTTCTTTTTTTTTCTTTGATAATTTCATGAATAATCTTTTTTATGTTTTGCAAAACTTTTTAATTATCTTTCATCCATTTTAACACTGATTAATTTATAGTTTCTGAGCTTTTTCACCCTCAAATGTCCGTCGATAGCATTTTCAAAAACAACAAACAAACAAACAAACAAACAAAAAAAAAAAAATATATATTTGGAAAAAAAATTGAAGATATTTTTTTCAGGCCCTAAGAAGAACAAAAATATCCTGACACAGGCTAATATGAATTTCCACGACATGAACCATTGAATTTAGGAGTAAATAACTTCTAAATAGGTGTCCACTGTAGTGACCACTATAAGCCCCACAGGGTTAATATGGGAGCAGGACTCTAAACTGCTGTTTCTCTCCCTGACATGGCATCTCTGGGCATTGTTACAGGGCTCCACAGGTAAAATACCTGAGATGAGAAGCATGGTGTTGCTCGTCTCTTCCTCTCTCCTTCTCCCATCCATCTGATAACAGATGCGTAGCAGAGAGTTAAAATGGGCGTCTTTGTCTGGAGATGCTGTGGAGGGTGTGGTGGAGCAGGGTGGAGGTGAAAGAGGGAGGAGGGGGTATCATATTACCCCCCCATCTCTCATGCTGTCTCCTGGTTTTATCAGTCCTCTGCACCTTCAAATTAAATTCATCCTGAGGAGGGGGTGGACAGTGGGAGGAGAGCCTGTTTTGCTGCATCAGAGCAGCAGGGGCCCCCTGAGGTCCTGAGACGGCCCCTGATGATGACAAGCCAGATGCAATCAGAGCTCGTACCTATATGAGTTTGTGTGTGCGTCAGTGTGTGCGTTTGTACATGCATTGGGGGTGAAAGGGGAAGCCTGTCCCAGAGATAAACACAGTGTAGCATCAGTGGGGCCCTCAGGCCGGACCGAGTGCATCCTTCCTGTCTGCGGCCCCTCACAGAGAATTGATCCATCTCTCCTGTGCATGCTGACCCATCAGAGGGAGAATCTCAGCCTTTGTTTCCTGTCTCAGCTCACTGTAGTGTCTGTCAGAGGAGAAGTGGACAGCAGAGGAAAGAAAGAACATCCCTTAAGGGAGCCTTGAATGAATATTTTTTTAAGTCAGGGTTGACCTTTGACCTCATACATTCCTCTTGAAATCTCACAAGGTTCCCTGCAGGTCCATTTTTATTTCATGAACAAAGAGATCTAAATTCCATACAGACGGCGGGTTCTTCATAACCCTCTGTAACTCTTAACATTTGTATTTATACCTCTATGTCTTTTTTGTTTCATTTTTTTTGAATCAGTATGTTATCTCAAAAGCAAGGTTGCACTGAATTTTCAGCCAAACCAAAATTTTGGCCCAAAATGGCTCATAGGTGTATTTATGGTTTACGACTGAGAGACTTAAAGCCGAAATAACATGGCTGAAACCTTTGTGATTTCACAAAAAAATCTGCAGACAGTATGTGGACTGTGACAAAAAAATGAACATTGTGGTGATGTGCTCTAGAAGCACTTAAAAGTTATTTTATGTTCTTGTGGTGGTTGTAACATTATCTCCCCCGACTCTGTGTCTGTTACATGGTGTGTAGCTTTTGCTTGTCTGTGTGTGCTGTGGTTAATCTGGAGGATCCGGACAATTCTAGGCAGGCTGGTCAAATTTAGGGCTGCAAGCGCTGGTGTCTACTCATAAAACTGAGTTGAAAAGTATCACAGAAGCTGCTAACGCTGTCCATGGTCCGCCTGCACTGGCAACTCTTTTTTTTTCCCTCACATGCAGTTGGCCATTACCTTCACAACATGTCTGATTATGGGTAGAAATGCTTGTCTTAGGATCACAAGTGCATGTACAAACACAACAAAAGAGATGGTAAGAAATACAAGGGTGGCACCAAAAAGTCATTTTGAAAAAGCATTGCAGTCAGACGCAGCTGCATGTGCCAAACGTAGTTGCTTTTTCATCCAGATGGGTTAAAGAAACTCCAGATAGAGAGAATGGAATTGAAAAGGTATACAGTATAAGGTATACTAAATTAGAAATTAGTAAATTAGAAAACACTACCGTCCTCGAAGTGTATGAATTCTGTATCATTGTTACAAAATGCTATATGATTTCAACAAAAGTATGATTTGATGCCATATAATTTACCTAAAGTGGGCCAGTCTGAGGCATGAAACTCCAGGGTCCCTGCTCTGAGCCATAGAATGGTACTCATAATTGGTGAAAAAAAAGAAAAAATAATCTTTATGCGTTTTGGTTTTGAGGCCTTGGTTTCCTCAATTTCCATTTTGGCCAAGGATTTTCAGTTTGGTCGTCCCTGTTTGAAATAAAGAAAAAACAACAACAACAGACATTTTGACAGGGCTCCTTGACCACCTCACATTCCCAAGATGGTGTGAATGTATCTTAACCCAACTCCTGCAACTCTCATGATTATATTCCGGTATTACAAATTTGTCTGCAACAGTGAAGTTTTGAAAGTGTCAGGCTGGCATAAATTATCACAGACAAATGTCATGTGAATACCTTCCCTCCTCATTACAGAGGAACAGAGTGAACAGGTGTATAATCCTCCCTGTAACTACATCCCTGTTAGTTCTGAATTTCTAACAAAGACTGCTTCCATTTTCGCTCCGCAGAGGTGTCAGAGGAGTCAGTCACAGTGAAATATTCATGCAAACCCTGTTCAGCATTAATGTCAGGTTGTAATGCTTCCTCTTCCTCTCATGAGGTGTAAAACTTTTTCTCATCAGAGGAAACTCTTCACAGAGAATAATTCACCGTGCATGCTAAACTCAGAGTCTCTGCACACATTTGGTTTTTGGCGTCACCTCCTGATGAGGTGCATCTGCTTTGCTTTGCCACTGATGTGCTCTTTTGTTTGCGCTCCTTTGGCACCATGTGGTCAGCCGATCGCTGCGCGTATACCCTGAGTTTAGCTTGGCATTTTGTTTTGTTTGCTCAGATTTTTTTGTTTACTCAGACATCTCAGTGAAAAGGTCGATTCCCCATTGGGCCCCGCTGCGAGAAAATAACCACAGTGTTTAAACCTAGCGTCTGACAGCTACAAGTACCGCATCTCCAATTTCTATTGTCCTACATAGTGTAAAAGCAGACAAGGAGCTTTTGTGGGATGTGAATCCTTCAGAATAAAGGTTACTCTTAATTGAGAGAGCATCTATGAGGCCTTTGACAGTTTCAAAGCATGGAGCCTGCTGCTGAGATAAGAGGCAGTGGTTCAGGCTTTGAGATGTGTTGTGTGTTGGTACAAAGAGTCATAATGAGCTGCTAGTTATGCAAACACACAAACAGACACAGGGGACCAAAGCAAAACACACCCCAACAAAATAAAAGACGGACATTTATTCCCTGGTCAGCTGTCTGTTGGTGCTGCGTGGATGATGAATGGAGCAGGAGACTCAGAGTGCGAGGCCTGGCCTGGCTGACTGATACAGACATTGATTCTGGCTCTCTCACACACACTCCTCTTCACACACACCCCTCTCCTATCTGCAGTGTGACAATGCTTCTTTTCAGACCTCTTAATCGGCCTGACGTTGACTAATTGAATTCATTAACCGTCCGGGGCTGTCCTCTTATTGTGCTCATGGTTATTTACAGGTCCTTTAAAAAATACACAATACACAGGAAATGTCAGGTTATAGTTCAGATTATATAACAGGAGAGCACAGGCTGTGTGTGTGTGTGAGTAGTTTTACATTTTCAATACACACATGTTCTTTTTAATAGCCATGAATGATTTAGTGTGCAGCCAAAGTTGGAAAGCTTCCCCCATTCTCTCCAACTGGCTTTGTTTTATGGCAGACGATGACAAAGAAAATGAATCATAACCTACTTAACGTTATGTGTGTGTGCATGTTTAAGAGTGTGTGTGTGTGTGTGTGTGTGTGTGTGTGTCAGACAGGGTTAACCAGCCTATAGGGGGGGAGGAGCACCCGAGGGAGGGCTTTTATTCCAAGCCAAATAAAATCCTACATCAAGTGCGGTTTCAAAAGCCATCCCCGAGGCCTACTTAAGAAAATATCAACGCCCCATTCTCCAAATCCAGGGAGTTTTTCAGCTGTGGGAGCGGCCTCCCTCCCTCCCCGCTCCACTGTTATTCCACAGACTCAGAAATGTTTAGACGTGTCATGAAATATGCTTTTCTTGCGCTCTCATTAGTTTTCTGTGATTTATTGAATTAATTTCAGGAGTGCTACAGTCTGGAATAACACTTTTTTTTTACATTATATGTTTCAGCTTGTGTAAAAGTCCATTTCATATCCTTGAATGCTGGTATAGTGTTATAAAGGCCTTAGTCTGCTTTTCAAGCCTTGGAGGATAACTCAATAAGCAAATGATGTAATCTGATCATTCATTATTTAAAATTTATTTGTCTCATTTTCCATCAGCTGTTTTTACTTCAGAAATCCCGGAGAAACAGTTATCTTATTTAAAGCTGCTCTCACCTGTTTTAGGCTTTGGTGGTGAACCTTATCGATTTTCTAGGGATGTTCAATGCCACCTTTTTTCCTGACTGTTGCCAGTTCTTCCTCTTGAGTCCTCACTCATACCAAGTACCTATAACACTAATACTTTAGGTATATATAATTCCAGTTAACACAATGACAGATCATTTTAAACAAAGACTTTTATTTCAATCTATAAAAAAAGAAGCACAGTCACTCTGCCATTTAGTCCAAATCAAACACAAAGAACTCCCTCTGAGTTCATGATTTGTTTGTAATAAATTAACACAAGTGCAAAATAAAGCTAACAAATCTTCATTTTTTCTTTCTTTTCAATAAAATGAAGTGCAAAATAAAACCATGTAACTTCCCGAGTTTTATTCAATGCTGCAAAATTTAAACACAGAACTAGAACAAAGATTGTACCTTTAAACTGTTTAACTGTCTCCTCATGATTTTTTTTATTTTTTTGGTCTCGAGTGTTGGTTGAATTTGACACATTGAAATAAGGGCAGTAATGGCTCAACACCAATAACTGGTATCAATACTCCCCCATTGCAACTATTGTCTGTCACATGAAGACATGTATCAGAGGGAGAAATGTTGCGTTGTCACTGAACTTTTTATCTACCACCCAGACCCAAGCTTGCCTCAACGTTAAGGGATTTTGGATAGTTTTAGGGATAGACCGATTATTGGCACCCAAAATTTGCACCTTAACGCACCTGCATCTATTTTCTTTTAATCCAATGGCTGATGAGAGAAATAACATTTCGAAATGAGAAAAAGGGTTTTTCGAGATCACTTGAAAAGCCCCTGCAGTCCCTTTAATACACATAGACTTTAAGACTTTTATACAAGCATACTGGTCCAGGCTACTCTAGATAACTTGCCATTTGTTTTCTGCCTCTGCATATCTCTTCACCAAAGACTGAGGACAAATGTGTGTCAGAGTTAGCCGCAGCGATGTAACAGCCTTCATGCAGATCTAGCAGCCATAGTTTTGCACATGCCCTGGATAAACTAGTGAAACATGTCTGCACTTATTAAGCTTCACATCTCACAACGGACAGAAATGAAGGCTCATTGTCTCTTACAGACAGTCAGTGGTCTGCACCATGGAGTCTCCCCTCAGACAGCACTCAGGCTGTCAATCAGCACAGAGCCTCATCATTATCACCGCACCCCCGCCCACTCAGACCTCAGATCACTGCAAGAGCAATGAGGTTAGAGACTGAGGGGTTGCATGTATGCTGTAAACAACTGCAATGATCATCTTATTGGACATTTGGGATATCTGAGTTTATCATACATCGAGGATCTTTGCTGCAGAAAATCTAGGACAAGATGGATTTGACAGTTTGTCTAACACCAGAAGATCAGTCAATTCTTCTCTTTATTGTATTATTTCCTTTTCTAGGTCTCAAAAACCTAAAGTTTCAACTTCAGCATGTTTGAAAACCAGCGGAAAAAAAGTCCTCACAGGAGCTTAAATGTGCCTCATTTTTCAGTGATCTTAAGAGCCATTGGTGGAAAATAGTTTGTTGAACATTGGTTTTTTTCAAGGTCCTTAGGCCTATTATGAGCCCTCTCATCCTCTGTGAAAATACTTTCTTTGTATTGTGAAAATACAAATCACCTGTCAGTCATTTCGTTCAGACCTTATTAATCTTTAAAGCAGATGAAATCTCTCTCGTCAAGATTATTTTCTATGAAATTGTTTAGAAAGAAAATAGGACCTTCAAGGTTTTGTCTGATAAAGAGCTAGCTCACAAAGTGCCAGGAAGGGTTTTGTAGTTTATAAATGTGTCACTTTGGGGTTTTCCCCACTTTCCCTGTTTCTACACCAGAACATGAAAATGTCAATCAGATGAGATTTTAATCAGATTCACCAGATTTTTATCCTGTGGATTCAACTCATTACCTCTGCACTGTTTCCACCCTGACCATCACGCAGTGTTTCTTTTAATAACTGAAGCAGTGAGGGTGTGTTGAGCTCCAGTCAATCAAACTCAGAGGTTTAATTATTTAAGTAAGTTTAATTACAGAGCTCTGATGGTTTCATCCATTTGCTCCTGTTTTAATTTACTCTTATTATGTTTGCAGAGCACACTTACCTCATCTGCGTGCTCTGTCTGTCTCGCTCACTCACTCCTCCAAACACATCAAGCCTGACAGCGTGCCCTGACCGTGTCACGGCTCTATGCTTAATTTAGACTTCCCATGATGCCGCTCTGCTCAGGGCCCTTCATGGGTGTTTGGCAGGGCAGCGCTGGATGGGGCCCAGGTGCATGAATGAGCTTTGTCCACACTCTGTAAGGATTTTTACTGCCAGTTACACACACAAACACTCTCTCACACACATACACTGAGCCTCACTTAGCCATAGAAAGACAAAACAGACTGGTCAGCTAACTTCATGTATTTTCTTAACTTGTCTAATCAAATTTCCTAGAAGTGGCCCACAGGAGGTGCTCAAGTGGGTCAAGGGGTCAAATGTTAACATGCTGGATGTGTGCACCCCAGGGCTGGGCTTGTCTTTGGGAAAGGGAGAGGAAATGTAAGAGTAGCAAGGGACGGAGCAGGAAGTACTAAGTAGACAACCTCCACATTGTGAGGACGGAGCACCCAGAGATTTGTTCCCCTGAATGATGTCTTTTATGGGAAAACAAAGACAGGGGGAAAGAGTTACTGAACATAAAAGAGGGTGAAAAAGTGAGCTCTAAAAGCACGCACGTCTTGTCAGGGCTAATTAACTTCAGCAATATGAGTCCAGCTTAGGGCCGTGAAACCTGCCTCTCAACGTCTCCTCACTCAGTGGAAGCCTCATGCAGGCTGAAGGGCTGTGCAGGTGATGTGCCATAACTTAAAAAAAAAATGCTGATGTGTTAAGTATTTGCCTAAAGAAGTAATTTTGTGTGTGATGCGATGGGTTTGCTTTGGACAGTTCTCTACCATCTGTTATTAGAGTTACAAGACAGCAGACACCTGAGTGCAGGTGGGTGTGACTGTGAAAATGATTAGTGCATCAAGACACAAAAGAGCCTTGTGCCACAGACAAAAACAGTCTGCAAATGTTATTTCATAGGGAAAAGTTTCACTGAGGCATGAGACATTACTTCCTATAGTCTAAAAGGAAAAGCAGGTTGTATTATTCAAGTTAAACACTTTATAGAGACTCAGTTTGGGTGATTTACAGAGTTTTCAAAATGTAGTTTCTGCTGTGTCCTCTTGAGGATGACTACACAAGCTAACCACTACTTGTACCCACATAATGAAGCCAGTTTTAGCAGAACTAACTTGTTTTGATCTGTTTTTGTTCAGCTTTGCATGTCAGAAGGATAGTGGGTACAGTCCTGGATGTACAAGAGGGGATGAAAAGCAGAACAAGGCACGTCTGAACAAATCACAGAGCATTTGATTCATCTGATGGGCTCAGTTTCTTACCTTTACAATTACATAGTTACATCCACATAACAAGTGAGCAAGGGGGTAAAGTTTTTAAGGTAAGGTTTTAAAACAGAATTTTGACTTTCATCTCAGAAACATATCACAGTTACTTTTTTTGAACAATACTCAAACTCAAAAATGTCAAAATGTTAACAATAAAGCGCTCTCCAAATGGATAGTGTAGACTCATGACTGATTTCAGCATAACTACGGCAGGCTCAAGGTTCAAAATAGCTCAGAACTTTGGGGCCTACTTCAGTCAATAAAACTTGGAACAACATAAACGTGCAATTTTTACTTATTTTTATGCATGTCCAGAGGTATCTAAATCCATTGACCAATTTCATGTTTATTTACATATAAACTAAATAAAATGTTACCTGTAAAGCTACTTTTTGTACATAGAAAATTCACAGGAGGAATTGATCAGGGAATCAATAAAGAATTGGATCGATAAGCAGAATTGTTAAGGGCATTAGTAGGAATAAAATTTTAGCAATACCCATCTATACTCATCATTTTGGTAGTTGCAAATTTGAGGACACTGTCACAGTTGATGAGACTGTTCGGCTGTGTTACCCTCCATTTCTCTGCTGGAGGTTAGTTGAAGTCAGCAGTCATAATCGGTAGAACTTGGTGAGCCTTTTCAAATCCAGGGACACCACTGAGACAACATCAATTTTCATACACTTTGTGTTTCAACACAGGCAACCATTGATTTTTAAAGACTTGACCTCCACATGCTACTGTTGCATCATGAGGTCTTTGTATCTTGGTCTACAACGACTGATAACTTGTTGTTTCATGGGAAATCAACACTCATAAGGCCTTTTTTTGAATGAATGCTAAAGAAGCTCAAAAAGCCTCTTTTGTGATTCTGCCCAAAGTGAATCCTGTCAATTTAGACTGAATTTACCCAGAAAATTGATGAGTCATGCTCTCAAGTGAAAGCCATTTCCCACATACAGTTAGAGGTATATGCTTTTTCCAAACTCCTGAAATTGAGTCACAGTAAGTCTTTAGTGACGCATCCTGAGGCTCATTCAGAGGCAATTTCAGCCCTCAGTTTCACAGTTCTTATCAAAATGCAATCACAGAAAGCTACACAAAGTAGATCATGTATGTATTGAGAATGTATTATCAAAAGAAGTATATGATTATTTTGATTCAGTGTATACAAGTCCAGATTACATTGTTTCTATTCAGTTAAATTTAACTTTTGCTGTTCTGTAAAACCATATATGTTCAGTTTAGGCCTACAGCTGTCAGTGTCTGCATCTCCCCTCCCTCTGTACTCCTCTTTGCAGTTGTCTTTAATGTTTTCCTCATCATCCTGCAGGACACAGGAGCAGCACGTCTGCGGTTTTGTCTTTTGCCTCCAGCATTACATTTTGTCATGCCAACTTCCATTTTAGGCCACGTCTTCACTCCTGCACACGCGCACACAACATAATGATGTGTTAAATACCTCTGCCAGCTGTTTTACTATTACAACATACTGACTCGTGTGCACTGAGGGTTTAAATGAAGCAGTTCAGATTCAAGCCATGGCTGCTGACAGTCATTTGATTGTTACTGCGGTCTCTTGATGTTGCATAAAGGCACAGATGAGTGCATTATTTTGAAATGATTAGGATTACAGATGCATTCATATATGCATAAACACACATGTATGCAAACACATTCATCTTCTTTATTATGGCTCCCTGCTGTGCCCCCATGCAGGCCACCACATCATAGGTAAACAGTCCATTCCAGCAGTAACCTCTCTACATAAATGATAGCGGGTGGTTGGAGGGGAGCTCATATAAATACCTATTAGACGACCCAATTGTCTTACTGCCAGCTTAGGGAGAGCGCCCCGGCTGCCTAAATGGAGCCCTGACTGGCATTCATCAGCGTCCATTGTCATTCTCCCTCCTGCCTCTCTCACTGGAGGTAATTGACTGGAGAATAACGCCGACCGATCAGTCCACCTATTGAGAGACGAGCCGTAGATTGATTAGCTCCACGGTGGTGCGGTGAGCCGCACAGTGACTGAGATATTGTTATTCTCCGATATGAAACAGCTCTAATGGAGCCGGACAAGGACTGATGATCAGAGGGGATAGGATGGAATAAGAAAAGCACTTGAAATATTACTGCGGCTCGTTTATTTAAGTGGCACATTTTGCACAATGAAAAGGTTGAGCTTTCCCACCGCCGCTTGTCATATTTAGAGAGCAGGGAAGCAATGACTGAGTTTATTATACTTATAGTCTGCCTGGATGCATTGGTGACACCTTAAACCATCAATGTTTAACTGTCTGACACTATGAAACCTCCAACGAGGAGTCAGGAGGATAATTTCACAATTCAGGTGTACTGTTAGTGGGAGGTGAGTGGGCTCCAATAATGACATTTTTTGTGAGTAATTATAAGGTATGAGCTCAAACTTTAGCAGTAATCTCTCTCACCTCCTCAGTGTGGCAAAGCTAACAATGCTTGAGGATTTTTTTAATGTTGTTGTTGCAGTGTGCATACAGCAGAGAGTGCTCTAACACCTTACATCAAAGTCCTTTCAGCACTGTCTGTAGCACATTGAATCAGCATGAAACACAAAAGACCTTGTAAAATAAAGGAGCCTTATGACGCCATTTGCAGTTATACTCATGGAAAAGTGCTTTAAAACGATTAACTTTTATCAACTCTGCTTCCTACCTTACCACTGTAAAATGTGACAAGCTGAGCTTACTTAAAAGAGTGCAGGAAACTGATGGCACTAAAAAAGGTAAGTTCATGTAACTAATAGTTATATTTAAATTAAGTTAAGTTAAGATGATGTCTACTTGTTATATTTAATCAACATCTAATTGTATTTACTTAATTTTGTGAAGTAATTTAAACTTCAAAACAGGAAGTATAGTGAACTCAATCTTTCTAATAGTCATCAAATTAAGTAAGCCAAGGTAGGTAGGCTTATTTTACTCCTGAAACATAATGCAAGGGTTTGGATCTGATGATCAGTCCTGGAGTCTGATCTGCTCTGATAAAGGTTACTCTGTCTGTCTCAATAACCGAGTAACAGTCCTTCTGCTCGCCTAATCCCCTGACTCTCAAAGAGTAACACACTTTAAAATCCAGTAAGTTGACTTTCCTTTAAAAAAAAAAAAAAAAAAAAAAAAAAAAAAAAAAAAAAAAAAAAAAAAAAAAAAAAAAAAAAAAAGGAACTAAAATATAAAGTGAGTACAGAATATTTACAGGGATTTTCATTTTGAGTTCTTCAGAAAAACACCATTTCACTGATATCTTATAGGCAGTCTGTCCACACTGTGTAGCGTGGTTAGCCAGTTTGTGTTGTGGAGCATAGACAGCTATTGACACACATGTAACGTGAATTTACAGCAGAGTTTCATGTCCACTGTGCTCCCTCCTCACTCACTGTAACATAACTGATGAGTTACAAATCACATAGGCATTTTGGTACAACTTAAAGCTATAGCTTTGCCAAACAGTTGGGTAACAGTTCTACTACTCTTACAAAGTTAATACATGGCCTATATGACCATGAAGTACCAGTAACTTTTTTTTGAGGAGTGTTTGTAACAAGTCACCAAAAAACTGAGTTGGTTCACCTTAGTATTTCTGTGTCAAATTGATGTTTGTGTTTACAGCGGAAGCATCAGTGACTAAACCTGACATTAGTTTGGCTCCTTTTTTTGAAACCCTGAGATATAAAGTGACTTATTTCCACAGCAGATTTGTTGCATTACTTATGGTTAAAATGTTAATGTGGGTGTGAAACTGTGTTGTATTGGTCTGTTTACATATTCTCCAGGGACTTCAGGCTGTTTGCCTTGGAGAAATGCTGAGTATTTCACCACATAACTTGTTACATTTATAACTTATCGCCTTCTTCTGCTCATAAACATTCATATCAGCTCTTATATTCGATTTCCATACCTCTGCTCATGCACATGCAAAACAAGAGTGGCTGGAAATCACAGAAAAGCCAAGTTCACATCGTAGCACAAAAGTTCAACTCACACTTTATGATTCCTCTCGCATTAGCTCAAAGCTGCAGTGCCCGTCCTCCAGAGTCTTGCCTCACTTTCAAACAGCTCATATTCAGCTACATTTATGAAATATGAAATCCTAGACTTCAAGCTGTTTCTTAAGGAGTCTACAGGAATTTTCTCTTTAAGGTGAAGTAGAGTTCATTTAAGTAGCAGAGATGTGGTTTGTTATCCCACCTGAAGACTCCGAGTTCACCGAGCATACTTTAAATGTTTGCATCACCCACACACTCTCACCGTCCTTGGAGACTCCAAAACTACTCAGCTAACTTTCTGGGGATGTTAACTGGTGTCTGTCTCCAAGAAGTAGCAGCCTTTGGTGCTGAAAAATTAACCAATACAGAAGTTAGGGGATAAAAAATGCAGTTCCTTGAGTGTCCACTTGAGGGATTGTACAAAAGCCAATGAAGCCCCTTTGGGTCCCATGTTGTTTAAACTCGACAGGGATGGACCGCTTTATTAGTAACAACAAACTGTACCCTTTTTTTGAATTTGCATAACTAAGTACATTGCTGAGTTGACATGTTTCAAGGTTGACTGAATGACTGGTTTAGTAAGCATTTCCAACATGGCGTCCACCATCATCATTCCATAAACCAAAGGCAGCTGTCACAGACTACTTTTGTGTTTTCACATTGATTCAAGGAAAAAAAGAAATAAGAAAACATAAGTTTTACCTTTGTTTGAGGTACCCATAGGCCTAATTAACAAACCTCTAGGGAGCTCAGAAGTAAAGTTACCATCTGATTGGACGTCAAAAATGTATCATGAATGATACCAGTTTAGCTTTATATGCTGTTCTCCTGTTGGTGAGTCTGTTACTTACTGTCCTTGTCTCCTGCAGAGATGCTTGTTCTAACGCTGCCCTTGAGACAAGAAACAGAGTGAGAGAAAGAGTTTCTTCTGATGAAAGTGACAGTGACATTGGGCTTATTGCCTAGTCAAACACACACAGCCACCGCCACATGCAGCCTGACCCTGTAATAGAGGCCAATGAAATCTGCTTATTGGGAGCAGGGGACCCGATCGTGGACGTGGTAACTGAGCCGAAACAGTCTCATTTTGCTGCTGTCATACACAGAAAATGGTCTGACTTCAGCGTGAGCCGCGTTGGGCCCTGTGAGGCTCACTTCTCTGCTCCAGCTCCGGTGGCTCTGACACCGGGGATGAGAATTTATGCTTTTACATTGTGAAACCCAAACGGATGTGACATGCAATTTCACCTGGAATGAACACAAACTGTGGTTTTATATAGTTGTACTTTTTTCCCTTCGCTTTGCTTAAAGTCAAAGCAGCCTTACGCAGGGATACAAACAGACCTGCATCTACCTCATCGAGGGTGGATGGTATTTTTCATCCTCTCCCTTTTGTTTTCCACCCTGTAATCAGATAGCACTGTAATGAGGCTGTAGGGGAAGAGGAGGACAATTATGTGTTCAAAATGAGCTCAGCTCCTCTGCGGAAAGCTTTTTTTTTTTTTCTGTAGGTGGCTGAGGGAGATGCTGCTTGGAAATGGCCCAGATTGCTCCCCACAGGGCTCTCTGCTGATTGCTCGGTGTGATTGCAGATTGAATCCGGACATGCACGTGATTTGGTGTCATTTTGTTCAACAACACCAAAAACAATGGTCTGGATAACCCTCTTTGTCTGGAGAGTGTGCCAGACCATTGTTCAATCATCTCTAAAGAGGGGAGCAGGTCAGGTGTTCCTTCCAGATCATCCATCATACATCACGACACCCCGTCATCCCGATCCACAGAGGTTGTACATGTCATGGATTAGACTGGGTTTAGTACCAGCATAGCCCGATCAAATGTCAGCATCCAGCTGCCGAAAGAGCTCCGTTGTGTCTTTGTTGGCATGCATTAGGGCCTGGCACATGGTCTCATGCAGAGTTCTGCAAAAAGGGGATCAGCAGGGGTCAAATGTGGAAAAGTCTCCACTTAATCAAATTGTCAGCAGACAGAGTATGTTTATTGTCTGCGTGTGTATTGAACTGTTATGTTTATATCCCGGAGAGAGTGCCACATCACCAGCAAACTTGGCATGCTGAGATCTTCAACTGAAAAAGAATAAATTAAACTTTATTTTCTTGGCGAAGTAAAAAGTCCTCTACTTTCATTTGTGTGTGTGTGTGTGTGTGTATGTGGTGTCGTGTCGTCGTGACAAAAGTACAGACGACAGAGGGGGGAGGACGAGGAGGAGACGGCAGAGGGACATACAGACCTCCCCAAACCTCTCGGCTCCTTTTGGGAGAAAAGACCTTCGAATAGATAGCACGTCGAACGGGGGTACGTTTGTGGGGGAAATGCCTCAAGACACACTAACATTAGCATAATTTCCAATTTGCAGTATATTTTTCAAAGCTTTTTTTTTAAACATGTTTACTATGAGTTCTACATCTCAAGAAATTCACGGTGTGTTGCAGTTGGGCGAGGCTGTTCTTCGTAGGAGGCCTCTGCTCAAGTTGTCTGATGTACAAATACAAGTTAAAATGTGTTAAGTATGAAGATGAATACGAGATTAACCCCAGTAAATGGCTATTTCAAACAATTTAAGAACACATGATTGGTTATTTAGTTAATATTAGTTGTTTTGTCTTTGACTCTGATTTTGTTTCTTATTTCTGTTTTACTCTACTTCAAAACATTACATCTGTTCCCACTACGAATCCCATCAGCCCAAAGAAAGCATATTTCTTTAGGTGTTTTGAGTATTAAAAAGCAGTATTCTCTTTTGATGTTATTCATAAACAGGGCTGGGCAATAAATTGCAAGTTAGATTAAATCACAATTTGACCTGCTGCAATGTTCTAATCCCCTGCAATGCAGTATTGCTTTGATCTGAAATTTGTTAGAATACCACATAAACTTTTGTTTTTGCTGTAGATGTTTTATGCCCCACACCAGTGTGACTCAATCCTGCTCAACCAAACAGTCAAATAGAAAAACAAAAAACCAAACTATTTTTGCAAGAGAAACAATCTAGATGAAAAGTGGTAAAACCAGCAAGAAGTAACAATTAAAAAAAAAAAAAAAAAAAAAAAAAAAAAAAAAAAAAAAAAAAAAAAAAAAAAAAAAAAAAAAAAAAAAAAAAAAAAAAGTTTCAGGTGCCAAAAATGGTTGAAAAGCAGCAGAAATCACCCAAGCCAAGCAAAAAATATTGGGAAAAAACTTGGAAAATTATCATAAAATGGCAAAAGTTTTCAGAGGCCTGACATTTTTTTCTCTCTGAATTTGGATTGTCAATATCTTCAAGCTATAATTACGTTGAGAAGTTCTTTAATTCCGAACCTTATTAACTGAGATACAAACTAGTCTTATAGACTTTGCTCCCTGGTTTTTATAAAGTAAAAAGTACTATGATTAAAAACTCTACATGGACAAATACAAACACGAAAAGTATGTGTTTTGTTCTTATTATCATTCTTTGTTCCTTTGTCTGTCTTTTTTTATTAGAAGTTATTATCAATTAATATCAAAAACACAGAAGATGGTCAACCTAAAAATAATGGTATAATGAATTACAACTAGTATAGGGTAGCGTAATTGTAATTAGATTGTTTTGCATATCGTTCAGCCCTATTAACAGATCAATAAAATTTTTAAGTTAAGAAAAAAAAAACACCACACCCTCACCTTGCCTAGATAAAGTGCACTTCCATCAGTGCTATTCATCCACTCTTTCAATACAGTGTGATTTGATCAACATGATTTGAACACACTGCAGTACAATATGATATGATTTGACTTGATATCATGCAATGAAACTTGTTGCAAAAAGATATGGTGAGATACAAAATGATGCAATACAATAAGATGTGAAAACAAGATACATACAAAACAAGATGTGATTGGATGCAGTGTGATACAATGGGGTGAGATATGGCATAAAACCAACCAATACATCATACTATGCTGTGTCGTTCAGTGTGATGCAATGGAATATCATACAAATATCAAATGTTGCAAAACAGTACACATGTACAGTACAGCGTTTTTTACAGTGCGATGTGTTACATTGTGCTGTAGTCCGATGTGATGTGATAAGATTCAAAATGATGATACATGAGACACGATGGGATTTGACATGATAGAGTGTGATGGGACAGAATACAATACAATTGGATGTGGTTTGATGTGGTAAAATATGATGCACAGCAATGAGAAATGATGTGTTTATACATGTAATTATCCACGTAAGGAATATTGCCTTTTGTTTAAAAAGGAAATTATAATGCCCTTATCTTTACAGATTAACACACTTGTGGAAGTTCTCCTTGTGCTCTCCTTCCCTCTGTGGTTCTTCAGACTGTGCTCTGCATGCTCATGTGTCTGATACGTGATAAAAGCTGCAGACCGAATGGCTGTTGTAAAATTTAAAGTCATTTCAAATGAAGAATTTATTTATTTATTTTTTATATTATATGTTTTTTGGTTTTTTTTGTCAACCCCTTGTTCCACCCTCTACTTATCCCACAATGCATTTATATCTGTCAGCATAGTATTCCATTGAATACAGATGGCCAATTTTCCTTTTCCCTTCCCATCAAACATGCACTTTCTTTGTCTTTCATTCATCTTCCTTTTTACTTTCATCTTTTTTTCCACTTTCATTCATAATATCTGACTTGTTGCCTGTGCTTTTCCTCCTTTTCAACCTCTCTATGGTCCTCATCTGTATTCTTCATTTCATCACAATGCGGTTTTCACTTCTCTCCTCTCCTCTTCTTCCCCCCTACCTCCTCTTCCCAGTAAGCGATGCTGGGGTTGCCTGGATACTTGTTTTCTCCTCTCGGTTTGCTGGGGGTAGGGGGAGAAGGGGGGGAAGCATAGCGGATGAAGAGAGGGAGTGAAGGGGGTCAGCAACAATCACCACAGGGCTGGGAACTCACTGAAGGCAGACGACAGGAGGAGAAATGGGGAGAAAACGGGAAGCAGAGAGGGGATGAGGGCAGCTGTCAGTCTGCACCTGCAAAATAAAAACACTTATTTTTCATATCCTCTGCCATACAGGTACATACCTGTGGGGAGGGAAAAAAAGGGAAAAAAAAACAAACAAACAATAAGCTTTATATTGTATATTGACTTGAAATATTGATTCATTTGTATAGTGTAAATTATGGAGATGCAACCTTGTTTACAGGTGAACTTCTATTATCAGTCCCTTAAAAATACACAAACACACACACACACACACACACACACACATGACTGTCTCTCTGCAGATCTTTGCATCATGGTCTGCCTTCACCCCCACCTCACCCTTCATTTCTCCCATCATAATAACCCATGCCAGTCTCTGTTTCCAAGACAACCACTCCATCAGCCTCTCAGGTCTTTGCTGCCAATAGTATCACTGATTACTGTGAATGTGAGTGTAAGTGTATATATGTGTGTGTGTGTGTGTGTGACACACACACACACACACACACGAAAACTATTTATGGTGATATACACGAGAAAGACGAGACAGAACATACTTTATAGCTTGTAGTGCAGTTCTAACTTTTAACTAAAGACTACGTGAAACAATTTCGAGCCACGTATGTGTCCACGTAGAACCCTAAATAATCCCCTACTTGAGTAATTTTCAAAGATCCAATTGTGTACAACTCATACAACCAGAAACAGCTGAGTTTCTTACCTGAGCAGATTGATGGAGCTTCGATTTTGTGCAAGTTTACCCATCTTTGTTCCGTCTCTGGGTGAATACCTTTTCACATAACCAGTTTTTTTTTTTCTTTTTCAGCTGTGTGTTTGCTTCAAACACTTAAATCTCACATGGCCTGTGTGTTGATATTCACCAGCCTCTCTCTCTTTGTCTCTCTTCTCGGTGCCTTCCTGCTGCTGCTGCCCGCCCCGCATGTGTGTGTGTGCGTTTCTGATTCACCAGGTAAGTCATTTCATGCTCCTTACTCACAGAAGCCTCTTTCATCAGTGTGTTTTAACCAAGAGGCAGCCGCTCATGAACACACGCAGAGCAGGAAACATAGACCAGACTCAGACCTGCTTCATCAATCCGTGCCCTCCTTTTCCTACCTTCCTCTATGACTCTTGAACATAAGATGCCTTTCTTCCTGCTTTTATTATTATGGGATGTTTGTCTGTCCCACTCCACAATAAAAAGGGACCCTGCCCATGCTTTTGTGTGTTTGCTGGGAGACAGCAGTGTTGATGAATGGGCTGTCAGTGTGAGATCCAGATGGGAACAGGCCTTGTCTAATAGGATTCCATGAAGACAGAAATCCCAGTTGGGTGATGGGAAGAGTGGACCTACTGGTCGAGCAAGGTCTGCTCCTCAGAGAAAGAGAGAGGCTGCGATAGAGGGATATGTATATACATAGACATATACATATTCATAATTTAATGCATGATTTTCATTTGCACTCTGTGTGTAATTGCATCCATGCATGTAAAATGTGTGTTGAACAAACGGCATATATTTGCATGCAGATGATTACTGTGTACAAATGCTAAATTATACAAAAACATGCACATTATTTGAAGCTTTGTTTTATTGGGGGTGTTGTTTTTATGCTCAGATAATGTTAATAATCAAACAGCAATGTCACATCTGCACATTATTCATACAAAGCAACAGCTTGCAACCTCAAGAGGTAAGAATGTTTCTAGTGTAAATCATATGAATTGACACAAATGTGTTTTTTTCGCACTCTTATTTATAGTACATGGTTAAAAAATGATAACACTTAGGGCACTTCCTGCTGTCAGTGTTTAACAACCTGCTCCCATAGAAAAAAAAAGCAACTTAAAGGTCACATTCATTTCAGAAGTTTTAATCTGCATGTATTTAATACCCAGCTGTGTCATCTTAGTCTTAAGATCAGGATCAAGTGTTCTCTGCCTTTCAGTAGTATGTTTATTTACCCTCAGTCAATAAACATCACACAACTCCAAATTAAAGCCGCACATAAGAAAATACTGTTTAACTCAAAAAAAGCGATACTTTTCATTCAGCATGAGTAGATCCACATCACTTTCATCATCCTGGCCAGCTCACACTAACTAGTGTTTTTAGCACACTGGTTTGAAGATCTGTCTGGTTACTTCTAAAGCTCCAGATGGATTTTTTCCTGAGTGTTTCCAGTCATCTTCCAACTCTTGCATGCTTGTGTGTGTTGTCTTAGATTATTGGATGCAGCTTTGCTGGACGTTTCCAGGTCCTGGTTTAGAACTAAACGCAGCCAGGTCTTTGCAGTCAAACCTACACAGTAGACTACTCTACTATTAACAATAAGACAGTCACAATCTGTAGAAATATTCTCCTTTATAGAAAACTTTGACCAGATTTAACTCTGATTTAACACTGTCTGGGATCTACTAATTGACTTTTTTTTATTTGAATGCTGCTTCTGCCTGCTTTTCCTTTTTTTAGTCCATTGAAAATCATTTAAGAACTTGTCAATTTAATTCCTAAAGGAATTTATATGAAATAGGTGAGAGCTCCTGAATATGCAGAAGCATTGAAAGAAACATAATCATTCATGATACCTATAGTTCCAAAGGTTTTAGAGGTATAATTGGTAAAACATACAAAGGTTTTATACTTATGAATAAGAGTACAAAAACTTATTTAAGCCAGGAGAAAGAGGCAAACATTATCTCTGACGATGTGGCTTCAAATATGGTAAACTCAATCCTTGTCCACAAATTCTATTTTGGAGACATTTCTTCTGGAAGAATATTATAATTTTTTGTTTCTCACCCCTCATCAAAAATCTAAATCAAGTGGGTTACAATGTTTATGCTGGATGGAGTGTGAGGCAACATCAGTTTTCTGGTCCTTCTCGTTCACTCAGCCTCTCTGGACTTTCTGTTTAACGTGCAAAAAATGTATTGAGCCTTCACTAACTGCTATTGTGAAAGACACTGCACAGGTTGCCAGTCTATTTCAAGGCAACGTACAGAGAGACATCCTTCATTGGCAATTTAGAATAACACAGAACTGGGCATTTCTTTGGTAGAAAGATGACGTACTCTGAAGATAATTGTGCATGAATGCACAGAATAACACACTACCTCCACTATAAACTCTGAGGCGACAGTGTTAACCATGCAGCCTCAGAGATTTTGATGCTCTTTTCCAAAGCAGTTTATAAAGTCAAGTCAAAAAGGAGAAAATAAGATTTTAAAGACTTTTATAAGAGTTACTTTCTATGGATGAAACTATTTTAGGAGCAAAACTGTTGAACATCTTGTTTGAAAAATCTAAAAACCCTCCAATAAAACAATGTGACAGCTTCCCCGGTGTAACTGATGTGCTTTAATGGTATGCATGAAAGAGGGCAAAGAAAGAAGGAAAGACAAACCTAATGTATTCAAAGTGTTTCAGTGTCATTGGCACCTCCGGTACCTGCAGGCAGGGTGAAATCTGTTTCTCTTTTCAGTCTAAATTAGAGCAGCACCCCGGAGAGAAGAATATCACAAAGAGTGGAGCTACTTTAGCTCGACTTACCACGACGTGATAAAAGCATCTTTGTCTTTGCTTTGCCTCGATGGCTTTCTTATTCGTTTGGCTTTTTCTCTCGTTCTTTGATTTCTGAGGATGTCAGGGTTAAAGGAACAAACTCAGAGTAAAAGTATATGAGTAACTTTGTGTGACCCCCTGCATCCGAATGAAACTCTCAGAGGTACAGTAACAGTGGATCCAGTTGGGCCTCTTGATTTAATTTGGATTGACCAGTTTTGAGTAACATTGTCGGGGTTCACTGTGCTGTCTGCTGTCCACATACACACTGACACACACCGTCCTCTCCTCCACCCCTCTCCCTCTGTCTCATTTCCCTCTAATTGATGGATGCCGTCTCTCACCCTCCATCCAGCCCCTCCAGCAGCTTTTAAGATGCTTTTAATGGGAGCTCAGAGGACACCAGCGCCATCTTTTTTTCCCTCTTCTCCTTCAAACCAACAGCCTTCAATGGCTCTCTTGAAGACAATTGTGTAACTGTGTGCATGTGTGCGTGTGTGTGTGTGTGTGTGTGTAAGAGGGAGAGGGGGAGAGGCCCAGCTGTGCAGTGTGCTAATAGGCTCACCCAGCCCATGTCACCGTCTTGCACGGTCTCTGCTTCCATCTCCGTCCCCCTGCTCTCATGCCCCCGATGGGGACTCAAGCAGTCTACTCAAAGAGGAATAACACTCTGGCTTTGTTAGAAAAGAAGGAGTAAAACAGGAGGAGGCAGACAGAAAGAGGTGAAGAAAACTCCCTGTACACCTGGTATTATGAATGTGACATTGCTCCTGCGTTGAAAAGAGTGTGCTGGATTACATTAACACCGAGTGTGAAATTAATTCCCCTTTTTAAAGGGAATTAATTTGAAGGTTAAAGCTGGTTTGATCTCACATGAATATGTGAAATTCGAACCATGAAGAATATTACCAGTGCATGGTCAATAAGCTTTTTAAGGCAGTGCAAACTTAACTATTTCAACCAGGGAACCGGGGCTGAAACTTGTGCACACAAAAAACTTTCCAACAAGATGTGTGTGTGATGTATGTGGAGAACTTCAGATCAGGTTTAGGATTCATACCTGACATCCGGATCAGGTCCAGAAAAAGATGGAGTGCAGATGGCTTATTGTTTAAAGCTGTGTTCCATGAGGTTTCATGAGGCCCTCCAACAGGTAGCCCGGGTTCATGTTCAGCCTGTGGCCTCTTCCCCGCATGTCAAAACCCACTCTCTGTAGATATTATATACCTTATAAAAATTGCACATGCACAAATCATGATGACAATACTGACACAATATTGTGCAGCTCTAGACAGGGGTCAATAGGTTTGAGATTTGACAGCCAAACATAACTTAAGAGAGGCTTTTGAAGCTTGGAGATTCATTGGTTTTGGACAAAGACTTATATTCTCAGCACTTTTCTAATCCATATTCACATCAACAAATGTCTCTCCTACACATTGTCACTTTCAGCGAGCTGTAGATATAATTCAACCTCTACTTTTTTATCATCCTTAATGGAATGCCTCCTTTTTAAACACAATGGGTAAAAAATAATTTATAGACTAAACTTTAATTTAAATAGTGTAGAAATCTGTAGTGTATTGCATAGCTGTATGAATCCACCAAAGTGTGTGATGCTTGAAAAAAAAAAGGACCTACATCCCCCATTCTCCCCCATCTTGTCCTTTCTCTGGGTTGTCTTCTTCTCCCATGACACCCATCTCCCCATCACATCCACAACTCAATATTACAGCACTAATACTGCCACTTCATCTGCAAATATTTGAGTCTGCTGTCAAATCCCTAATCACACCGATCAATCTCCCAGATATTACCATTCGAATATTACCGACTGAAGACCTTTGGACAAGCCCATTGATTTGACGTTTTTCCAGACCTATCCCTTCCCCACGGATATATCAAATCAGAGCTTTTTTAATATCAGGTAAATATTCCTTTCATCCGCTCCCAGGATGACATGGAAGGCTTGTCTCATAAAGATGTTGGAGTGGTATTTCCATCACACTACATTATCTGGGAATGGGTTTTCACCTTACATGGATTCCCCACTACACAGACATGAAGTGAAAACACAAAGGAGTGGGATCACCTTCTAATGGTGCCTGGAAGAGCACCAAAATACCAGGCCTGGAATTTTTGTGGCTGGGAAACAAGAAAATGTGTGTAGTCTGCATATCATCAGGCTAATTAGGCAGAGCCAGGCATTCTGAATGCATAGCTAATGAGCGCCTTATCCATCTCTGCTGGGATCACCCGGCACGTCTAATGGTCACATAAATTCTCATTTATAGGTCATAATCTGTCATTTATGTACATGGGCTCCCCCAATTAGAGGCTTGAGCCCTTCAGACTGATGCCTCTCTGGGGGATTCACAGCTCTGGTACCCTGGCACTCACAGAGCCCCATTAGTGACAAACCCTGACCTGGCGTCCAAGCTGACCCTGGAGGACTGTGGGTAACCAGGCTCATTAATGATGCTTGTACTGGGGAACGGTTCCAGGTGCTTGTTGTGAGAGTCCCGTGTGTCAGTTTCTCTGTCTGTCGGCCGAAACGGTAAAGGTCTGGCAGGAAACTCGCTCTGAACCTGGGGAACAACAGGGCAGACATGAAAAGCTGGAGCTCGGTTCTGCCGTGCTCGCTGCGTTGCCATTTAACATTCAAATGCTGCCATTTTACGGAACAATTAATAATTGCCAGCTAAATGTTCTTATGAAACACCTGGGCAAAATTAGAACTCTGTATAGATCACAAACCTGGACCGCATTCTTCCAATCTTTAATTAGAAGAAAGAATGTGAATAGCTGATGACTGGGGACATTTAACTCCATCCCAGAGGAATCACCTAAAGGCCATGCAAACACATTCCCATGACCCCAGAGGTGCTTTGTGGGTTTGTCATCACACACAAGAGATCCAGGCATCCAACTGTTTGGAGGGTTTAGGGAACACAGTCAGTTTCAGGGGGCTTCTTGGAAAGTTGGAGAAGTTAAGTCTTAAATATCTTCGACATTGTCTTCGCCAGACGTCAAGTGACAGATGTAATGTGTAGATTTGGTGCTTTGCACAACTCTTACAGTGATGTGTCCTTAAAATTTTGATGTATGAAGCTTTCATTCGGCATACTCAAGAGCACAGACATTTGTTCTCTACTGTTCTGGCTTCCAGTTTGCATTAGGTAAGGTGACCATATTCTAAAAGCTCAGGAAAAAGAGCCCCCCACCCAGACTCTTTGAGAAAATACTCAAAGATACTCTCGGCAACAAAGTAGCTTCATAACCCATATGTTTATTTAAGAAACTCCTGTTCTGTTTGAAGTAAACATAAGTGATGTAACGAATTCCATTTCTGCTAGTTAAAAAAAACACAAAAACAAAAAAAAAACTGGCTTTGTTGAGATTTATTTATTTATTGCACAGAAAAAGGCATACTTTTAAGATAAATTTCAATGTTGATCTCCTGATTTGAACTTGAATATCTCAAAACTTTGATTTTACAATCTCAAATATTGATTTTTTTATCTGAAAATGGTTCTTTTGTCTTGTAATTGGACTTTTTGGCTCAAAATTTGGCTATTTAACTCATTACTTTCACTTTTTTGTTCAACATTTGACTTTTGAACTTTTAATTTTGTCTTTTGATCTCAAATTTTGACTTCATTGATTCAAAATATTGAATTCTAATCTCACAAATGTGAAAATTTGAGTTTGTAACCCATTACTTTGACTTCTTTGGCGCAAAAGTTTGGTCACCCCACAAAAACGTGGGCCCATGGATCAGAAAACACTTAAGAGGTTCTTTGTAATGTGATACAGGCTTTGCTTGTTTGTGTGGGAAACATATTTGCTTTGATTAGAATAATAAGAACAATATCAGCTATGTGAGTGATTTGAAGTGCGGGACAGTGAGTGAAAATTCTCACCAAAGACAAAATATCTGTAATTTAGAGGTCTCTGGGGATCCCTGCAGACATGGGAACACACATTATAATGAATAAAAATTTGGCCCCAATGTTGGTGTTTTGGTGCATCATATCCAGAGAATGAAGAGAAATAACATCTGAATCAGGTCTCATTGAGAAAAGAACTTGGGCACACAGCAAGTGGTCTCTGTCTGTGAAAAAAAAAGGAATTATTAGAGCCAGCTTGGAACAGAAATAATCAACAAAAGTCGACCAATTCAATTTTTTATCCAACTTTATGACAACTATGCCACAATAGCTGTCGTTGATTTTGACTGAGCTTTGTGTCTGCTCTTAATCATAGTTAGCCTAAAACTACATTACCTTCATGTAACTGCATCGTTTCATGATGGCACTTCCTGCTAAAGAATCTAGATTTCAAAAAAAGGCTCGGTGTGTTCAGCCAGGCACAGTTTCGGTCAATGCAAAAGTCAAGTTATCTTTAACACAAAAGGAAAGGCCGAGTTCTGCACTGAGAGTTGAACTGCCCACGCTGTGCTGCCCTCGCCACGACCCCGGCTAGTTAGCCCCTGTTGACCCATTCCACATACAGTACGCGCCAATGCTGCTGTTCCAGGAAGTCGATTTGGATGCTTTCAGCTCCAGCCGTCTCTGGAGACCCGTCTATCCTCCATGGTATGTCATAACAGTCACATTTTCTCCTTTTCTCCCTCCTACTCTACCTCCCTCTTCATCCTGTCTTTCTGTGGTTCTTAGAAAAGATCTTAAAGAGGCCTCAAAGTGCTATTTTATTGAAAAGGAAGTCAGGAGGGCATCCCACTCCTGTCATCCCTGTCAAATGGTCAGTGCACATGGTTTAGTGTGGGATGGAGGGATAGCACCGCAGAAAACAGAAAAAAAGGAGAAGAAAAGTAGGCCAGCCAATGGGTTCACAACCCAGGGCTTGTTTTTCAGCCACACAGCAGACTGCATTGTATTCTGCTGTGATCATGCAGAAATATTTTCTCTACATCACCACTGATTCTTGATCTATCAATCGCAGGAAGGATGCTAAGTGAGCACAATGGAGGAGTCAAGTTTAAGGCCAGCCAGCTGTGTTGCAACCCAATTCTTCTTAACTGAGCCAAAAAAAAGCCAGTGCAGGTCAGAGTCAGTGTGTGGGCGTTTCGTAATTTACTTCATCTGGAGCGCTCTCCTGGGGATTTTCTTGGATTTTGTTTCTAGACGAGAAGAAGAAGAGCAGATTGTGTTGTGTTTCACCTTTAAATGTGTGGGAAAAACTCAAAGCGCACATCACTTGATGCCTTCGCTAAGATGCGAGCCAAACATACTGTGATCTCTTATTTGAAAGGCGTAGCTGTTTGATCTGGCAGTTTTTGCAGGATATTAAGGCCAGAACAGCCAAGGGATGGATCAGGCATGTAGGTAAAAGAGCAAAGACACAAAGCAGTGTTTGAAATATGAAAGGTTACACTTCAGGTTAGAGTTTATGGAGACGTTTTTATAAAAAAATAAGACTTTTCAGGCCTTGTGTCATCATCTGCACATCACACCTGATACTTGTTTTGTTGCTCTTTTGACTGTGCAGCTGTGTGTTCATTCGCAGTGATGCTTTCATGTGGCCCTGACTCTGCTCTTATTTCCTTGTTGACATTCATCCTAAGATGATGCTGAGTCTCTCCCAGTTAGTGGTCAGCTCTGAATAATGCATATTAAGTAATGAGCTGCCCAAATGGATCAGTGGACAGTCTGTTAGTCCATGCATAAAGCAATCAATTATTCGATCAATAGCCCTCATTAGTCCTTCATATAGTTAAGCTGTATGTATAGGCCTCTAGTTGGTATGAATAATTTACAGCCCACAGAGGGAAACGGGAAGTCTGGCCCAGTTTATTGACTGATGTCGCCTTCCTCTTGGAAGAAAGGCGAGTACAGACTAGAGAAGAAGAAGGGTTCCTATCAGGGATTAGTGATTCCACTTTATGTTTTCAGTCACAGGATGACTTAGCTCTGGATGTAAACATTAGTTTCCAAACATTGTGTTCCCTGTGACTCAGTATTAAAATGTCACTGTTTACGCATCTTTGTGCTTAAACTGTTGCAAACATACTGCAGTTAAACAAAAATATTGTGTTTTAAAATTATTTCTCTTTCCCAGATTATCAAAACTAATGCTTTATCAACCCTTCCTTTGTCAAAAACCAACACTCAAGTTGTATTTCTAAGGTTATCACACTGCAAGATGAACCTGTTTGTGGCATTAAAGATGCAGCAGCACATTTGTTCCAGTAGCTGGGTGTGTAATGGTTGTTGCAATACCCGGATTTTGATCTTTATACAATATCAGTCAAAAATCCAACTGTAGCAACACCTGTTAAACACTATGGCACCCTAAATGGTGGGCTTTGTCATTTTTGATATTCAACTGCGGTGGGGAAAAAAAAAAAAAAAAAAAGTCTTTGAAGACAGACCAAAATAAACATACTGGTCGTGGAGATGAAAAACAAAAACAATAGATTTTTAAAGATATTGGTACACAAAAATATATTTTCTCTGATTCATGATTCATACTCAAGAGAGCTCCTGTTTGTAACTCAGGACTTAGAAAACGTGGAGGGACCAAGTGACATCTCAGTCCGTCTCCTTTTTTTTTTTTCTGTATCTCCCAGATGTAGATGTGACATAACTTTTAGTGGATCTAATAAACAGTAGTATTATTTGACGTGAGTAGGGAGAGTTATTGTTGTGGTCGTGACAGAGGGTAGAGCATAGTGACACACAACAGTCTGGAGGAACCTCAACTTTATCTTTAAACTTAATCCAACACGCTTCAATTCTGTCAAACTTGAAATTTGTATTTCTCTAAAGCATGTGTTATGAAAAATGTAGATAAATCTGTCAATGCTTATAGCAAATACAAACAGCACAGTTATTTTTTGAAAATTATAAAATTGTCTGGCACATTTACAATTATTTATTGAGCATTTATTGACTGGATTTGATTTCTTTCTTGGTTCTCCAACAGATAAAAACTGAAGGTTCAGTGTTGTTTTGCTTGGATAGATTCATGATTCATTACATTCAAAGCACTGAGCCTCGGTTTGGAGATGCTTCATGTTGTCTTGTACATTGGTATCAGATATTTTGGGGTTTAAGAAAACACATAATAGACTGACTGGCTGAAGAAAGAGAAATTATGACTTGTCTAGATGTTTTCCTGTAAAGCATCTTGGTCGAGTAACTGGTTTAAACCCTGGCTAAAGAAGGGAGAATGGTAGTCTATGAAGCCTCTCCGATATATATTTTTTGTGAAAAACTTTGACATGAGTGAATCTAGCTATTGCGAGAAGCAAGTTGTATCTTCAGTTTTATGTCTTTTTCATTTTATTTTTTCAGAGGGGGATATTAACTTGATTTTGGTTACAGCATATAAGCAGGGAATTCTCTTGACAGCACCCACACCCACGCCTCCAGAGGGTATGACACCTTTATTTGTGGGAAAAAAATAGCAGCAAAAGTCTGTGTTACCTCTGAGAATGGAATGCCTTTGACAAAGAAACCTTTGCCACATATGTGTAAATACACCTTGTCTTCAAAGCCCTCCACAAAGAGTCGTGCTGCGTGACCTACTGTAACATTTACAGCGCACATTTTTAGATCTCAGTCGGCGGTCGTGATTCATCCGTCTTTGTATTGTCGCTAATGAGCGCCGTGACGTGCGCTTTACACGGTTTCGCCAAAGGGGGCAACGCTGGGAACCTGATCCAAGCCAAACCTTCTGGCGCCAGTCCCATGTAGCCATAATCCTGAAAGGGCGGAGCTATTGGAGATCAGAGTAACAGTGTCGCCTTCGCCGCTATTCCCATGAGACTCTTAAAAAGAAGAAAGAAACCAGCTTACAAAAACATCATTACGCATATGTAACAGGTCTTCTGAAATTTCTCTAAATAAATCTATTCCGACCAGAACTTCAGATCGATGATTCCACTGAATCTGAGTCTATGATTCCTTTACCCTTAAGTCTCATCCACAGTTATCTGTGACCACAGTCCACCTCACCAATCATTAGGCTAACCAACACAACAGTAGTCTCAATTCCCAGCCCAGTGTCTTAAATCCCCTTCCTGCCGTAAGTGGCCATGTTTCCTTCCTCTAATTGCATCCAGCTGTTTGGAATCAGACCTGAATGGTTTCCGAGGTGTTAATTGGTTTGAAGGACTGCTAACAGGATACAAACAGGAGAAAGGTGAATTAGGACAGTGCATGTGGCCCATAAATAGCACAGTGTAGCCTGGGTGCTGTCATGCCTTGTTTAGAGGTGTTCTGGCTTATGTTGTCCATTAGGTGGGCTGGGGGGGATAGACACACCCATCAGAGCACACAAACATATGTAGGGTTTTTTAGCTGATGTGGTGAGCTTCCATTTACCTTCAGGCTGATGCCCCAAGAGTCACCAAACCATGGTCACTGTCTTAATTTAAAAAGATTAATTTTACCACGAACTGTAACCTCTGTGTGTCAGTACACAGAACAGATTCACAGAAGGATCCACCAAGGATGCTCAGGTCTACTTCAAAATGCTAAAATTCTCCCACACACAGCTGACCCTCCCTTATGTCATATTTCTTCACACATTCACATATTTCAGTCACCTTCTTTACAAGGCACACAATTAATTCATAAAGTCATCAATAAAACATGAGTAAGAGGTGCAAACATGGTCACACAGCTCAAGCAAGCACACATTTGGCCGCCTGCTTGTACAAAGAAAGATTTAAGAGCTTCTCCTCTATGCTTCTCTGACATTTTTAAATATCAAGCCAAAGAAATAATGTTTGCTTGAGATGACTGAGAAAAGACTCAGACACTTTGGAAATTGAAGATGGTTGATGTTTTTAAGAAGGTGTATCATCAACCAATCATCTTGACAACCTCAATTAAAGGAAATGTTTAGTGCTCATAGTTTCATATCACCAAAAGTAGCACCATGTGAATTGTCAGCTAAATATGCATTGGTTCAACAGGCTCAAAATAAGTCAGGAGCCTTTTTCTGATCAGGTGTGACTTCATGTCGAAGGTTGTTGTCCTCTTGCTGAGAAATCTGCTGATTCTGTTCCTCAGTAGCTGCAGCTTACACACCCTCCGAGGGGGGGATTTGGTCTTTTTCTGCACCTCAAGACACTGTTGACTTACTCGCCTGCCAAGGCCTATTTTCTACGCAGATCAGCTGTCCACCTGCTAGGAGAGCAGACACTTTGGCTCCAGATGTGTGCTCTTCTTTGCAGAGCAGCCTTTGAGGAGGGCTGAGGGGATTTGCAGCTGTTTACAGCAGAGGGGAAGCTGGATCTCCAGCGGGGTTTGGCAGAGCAGTCCACTGATGCTCAGGCCAGAAACACTTTCCTCTGTGTTGTGGAGGGTTTGAACGCCAGTCAACAGCTCTCAGTCTGTTTTATGTCTTTTTCTTTCCTTTCCTTCTTCTTCTGGTGCAAGTGTTAAACCTGATCAAAACTTGTTTGCAAAAGGAAAAAATTGATGATTCACTAAAAATGCCATAACATTTATCAGCAACACTGTTAAATTAAAATGGAAAAATAGACTCAATGAAAGCTTTTTTTCACCCAACATATTTTCAGATAATATAAACTAGAACCAAGACCAGCATTGCCTGTGAAAACATCACATTTTGTAAGACAAAAAATAGGATATTTGAGGAATAAATGCTAATATAGATGCTTACTTCTCATTTGATGAATGTTAACATGTTTTAAAGTATATTAGACAGAAGAAAAATGATCTCATCTATGTTTCTTTCCTTTGAACATTGTAACATTCATCAAAAGTACAAGAATTTGGGATTCAATTTGCAGAAACATTTTAAGACCTCAGACATTTCTACCAAATTATTTAAAGGTAAAACATATTCAAAGGTATTTGAATGTCTCATTTCCCTTTCCTACCACTGATTCTACTGGTAATTACCTTTCCTGTGAGATGGGACAGGAAGAAATAATGAAGCACTTCCAACCTGTGTCCACTTTTCTAACCTTGCAGAGAAATGTGTGATAGTTTGTGAAACCCAATCCTCTCTTAACATTTATGTGTCAAGTTGTCTTCTAATTGTATATTGGTTGTTTACGTATGTACACCATACAAGTGAGAAAACTATGAGCCAGTATTGGACCTGATACCCTGAGTGACTTTGACACCTCAGTGCAACTTTTTATACTACAAAGCTGATTAAAAGACCTCCAAACCAAACTTCCATGTCACAGAGCAATTATTTCATACATCTGGGATCAAAAAATGATCATAACAAATTAAATCAGTCTCACATCTATAAGCATTTCCTTTCACATATGGCTCTGTTACTTCACCAGGTGTCAGCCACAGTCTGCATCAGCCGTGCCGCTTTAATAGCATTGTAAATATACTGTAAGGCTTCAGTGGAGGAGCTTATTTATCACTCAGATGATGAACTTCACCAAGTTTGGGTGACTAAATGCACCTCAGCCCCTCTGAGATTGGCCAATTGATGCACCTGATTTGTGTAAGAGATATTGAGACCAGAAGTGAAAGTGGAGTTAGAATAAGAACAAGAAAGAAGACCCGATCGAAACCAAAGAGGTAGAAGTGTGGACTTAGGCACGGTGTAAGAAAGCAAACTGTATGAAAGAGAAAGAAAGGAAAGTTTCATGTAGAGGGAGAGTGAGTGTTGATTCTCTGCTTGTGGACGAGGTGAGATGTAGAGCCTTTCTTCTGCACCCTGACAGCAGCTGACAGAATGATCCACCTGCTGATTTACATTCACGCTATCATGCTATCAAGTCTGCTCCCAGCTCTCTGCCATCTAGTGAAGTACAGGTCTTTATTTTACCTCTCCATCCATCTCTCTTTATCTCCCTCTTCATCCCACGGCTGAAAATCTCTTTGGTGTTTATATAACCCTTGGAGCACGAACAGTTGGATGTTTTTTTTTTTCAATATTCAGGAGGCTCTGCCAAAGTTATGTGTTGTGTATCAGAATGAATTTCGCCTCCAGGCTGCTACTCTCTCAACTGTTTGAAAAGTCTCCAACTCAGGGCCAAGTCTTGACAGGGAAATATCCACAATGACCTCACTCATGTTATTTGGATGAGTTGGGGAACTTTTTATAATTGTGCTGCCTTTTGATCAGTGCTGCTGACTGAAAAAGTGACACACCATTGAATTATCAGGGATCATTGCTGCATAAATATGAGAATACAGGAAAGAGGTGTCGTCAGATATGAAACCAGGTTAAAACAGGACTTTCCAGCTCTGCGAGTGAATTCACAAACATGAATACTGCAGGTTTCACCTCAGAATATACATGTGTAGCTTTGATTTTCAGAGACAAACTGGGTTGGTAGGAGATGGTTGCTGTGGTCCGCCCTTCAGCCTCGACATGTCATTAACTCAGCCAAAAACCACCCACTGCTGAGACCCTCACCATGACCCCTTCATCTCAAATACAACTAACCTACGCACCACACCTCCTCTGACATCCTTAGAGTCACAGCTACCAAGGACCTTTACAGTTCTGCTGCTTCAAGTATGAAAATCATATAAAGAAGAGAAAATATCTTAAGAATAGGGGCAGAATGGTTGCATAGTTTGATTTCATGGCATCATTTATCTCTCTTGAAGCTTGGATCAAGAAAGTGCTCCAAAACTCTTTAGTGCAAAAGTGAAATGGACTTAGCACAGACAGATCGCATTATCTATTCTTTTTGGTTCATTATGACCCCCAGTATCCTGTACATAAAAGAAGCAAAGCATCTGAATCAATTTATTTCCATTAGGATAGAAACTCCTGAGTCTTTTACAGACAGAAGGGTTTGTGGATTATGACCAGAAACATTTTTGTTGAGTCTCTGCTGGCTGCCGTTTAATCCTAAGCAGAGTTTCCCTTTTAAAATTTGCTTCGTGGATGTTTTTTAAGTTTGCCTAATGGTGGCGAAATGTTCAGGTAAACTTGAGTCATACTTATCCATTTTTAGAACCAAATATTATAAAGAAAATATGAGCGTTCCCACATGTGATGAATAACAATGATAAAAGTAACAGTTTTGATCTTAACCCTTTAGAGTAGACTTTAATCTAGCAAAGACTGTCTAGATTGATCCTTTTTTTTGTAGATAGATCTGGGGAGTTACACTATCATTTTGCATTTTCGAAGGGTCCTGTTACCTCCTATTAATGTGTTTAGATAAATCCAGTGTAAAATGTAAGCAACAAAATCATTCACATCACTCCCTACATTTTTTTTTTGTTTTGTTTTTTAGCAAACTAGTCCGTATAAAAGTTGGGACATAAGGGTTGTATTAATGTACAGAAAAAGTAGTATGCAAAAATGACACTACGGCATGTTAAAAAATAAAGACACATTCTGGCAGACTTGCTGTACTCAATCATAAAGGGTTAAAGCTTTGTTCCATGTGAGGAGTGCATGCTTGGCTTTCCTCACAGCTCCTCCTGAACAAAAGGATACCTGATCATACATTTTGGATGGGTTTATATTTAAGGTTTTAAATCAGTGATGCATCAACCAGAGCAGGTTTTGGTCAAATCACTCTTTGACAAAGCTGGCAAGGAAATCTTTACACCCTTCAAAAATTCAAGACTTTGTTGTGTCTAAAGGGAGAGATCAGGCCCAGAATAATGTTTAGCATGTAGGATATGCCCTTCCTAAGCATGGTAACCCCTTTGCTGATAATACATTTTTCCAGATCAAACAAATATTTTATTTTTAACCTGTTACAGGTACAATAGAATTAAAGATTCTTGAAACAGATTTGAAATATACCTTTCGACTCAGTTTGAAGCTATCCTCCTTAGTCCAACACTCTCTCACCTCTCCCAACACCTCAAACCCCCCCTCATCCCCCTCATCCTCCTTCACTTAGCATGTACTCAGCCTCAGCTTTGCCCCCTCCGGTCGTCAGCCTACAAATGGGCTCAGCTTGGATCAGCCCAGCACAGCTTCTCAAGGTTGGGCCAAGGAGAAACTGCAGCAAGGCGGCTCCTGCCATCTGCTTTATCTGGAACCTGAGCCATGTCTCTACCATGCAGTCAGGTATGAAAGAAGACAGAGCTACATGTGATACCTACATGTGACCACATTCAGATCAGACAGTGCACGCTATTCTTCTTTCAAGTATTTAAAATCATCAGCATGCAACATGTTTTCTCAGCTGATGCAAACGTGGGAAACACTGAGGCTGGCACGGCTGTTATATTTGTTTTTACTGAGGTGTACATGGGTACTGATGGACGCTTGAGAAAATGTCCTAACTCCCCCATAACCTCACTCCCCAGTAATAACACCCCATATCCACAACCAATTAGTCTTCCCCTGCATATCTGACAGGCACCGAGATTTCCTTTCAAACATAAATATTGTTCCTGTGTCAGCCATGGGAACCCTCTGCCCTCCATATGCAGTGTCACCTCTACTCCCTAAGGTCTCCAGGCCAAACTAACCAGACCCCCCCAGCCTCCTGTAACTAACTAGTCCACCAGGCTGTGACATCTTCATCCGTCTAAACCATGATAAGAGGTATCTTTAATTACACCCACCTCTCCAATGGATCTGTATCTTTTTTCTCCTTCCATCTAACAGACTCCCATCCATCCATCCCGTCTTGAAGATCCCTCTCAGGGAAGGCTATAGCATGTCACTGTCCCAATGCTCGGGACTCAGTAAGTCGATCCAACAGGAAATCAATAGCAGGGCCTAATGCTGAATAATTGAGGTTACGGGAGTTCAGCAGCACTCCCCAGACACACTCCCCCACACTGTCTTGTAGCCTCCCATAATGCACAGGGTGGGGTGTACTGTGTCCTCATCTCTCTTTGATCCAGTGACTGTACAGAATATATTTATTGGAGCTTCTGACTGATTGAACAGTACAGCTCTTCAGTTTCTTGTTCCTCTCCTGCAACAGGGTTCATTCAGTAAAAGTACAAAAACAGAACAACACAAACTCACTTTTGGATCCCTCAAAGTCCTATTTCATTATGTCTTAATGGAAGAGAACAAGAGAGTAGACTTGTGAGGGATTTTGAGAGTCATGTGCACTAGAGGGCACAAGCTGCCTTGCTAAGACACTAACCTTCATTCTGAAAGAAGAGAGCGGGCGAGCGGAGAGGTGAGCGTCTCTTTAAGAGGATGTCAGGAGACAGAATAAAGAGGGACTTACTGAAATGTCTCACCTTTGGATTGACAGGGTGAGCAGAATGAACCCCATTTACCTTTTTGTCCCCCTTGAATAGAGCTTTTTTTTACTTTCTAAAGAATGAGAAGATGATTTTTAACATTTTGGAGACAGATGCTCTGTCAGTTTGGTTTGTACAAGAACGGCAGCGAACTCTGGTACATTGAGATTTGAGTTGATATTATTCCAAGCTGTCAATGTTTGTCTGACAGTGTTTATGTAACAGCCAGAAGCTGTCAGTTTGGGTTTATGTTGGACAAAGAGTGTGCTGACCTGTTTGTCTCCATCTTGAGGAGAGTCAGACAGAGAAGCAGTCAGCTCTGACACAGAGAAATAAACAAAAAGACTGACTACAGGGGCAGCATCGCTTGCTCACTGCTGCTTTGGCATTTCTGGCTGCTCAAAGTCCAGACATGTCGAAAGGAAGGTGTCTTATTTCTTACGAAACTAATGAAATTTGGAACCATTGGTTGCAACACGTGACATTAATGTCTGAGTTTCACAGCAAGCATGGTTCCTGCGTCTAATAGCATAGGGCAGCAGTGTTTACAGCCCCATGTAGACTCATAGTTATACAAGATCATGTATGAATTACAAAATATCACATTTGGTGTTAAGATCATGGGATGACACCAATGTATACACACAACAAGGCACCAACAGTAGGTTTCTGGTCTTTCTTGAAGTTTATTTGCTGCTCATTTGGAAGCTCGATTGTATTTTTTGAGCTCCTACACCTTGAGTGAGTGCTTTACATAATTAAAGATGATTTGTTGTTTTATTGAGCCTACAGGTAGAGTTAAATGCCACAAGTCCAATTTTGATCAAAGGGGATAAAAAACTTCATCCAAATTCTCAAATTTTGTTGAGAGGCAGTCAGTCGATTAAACACCACAAGCATAACATGATAGTCTACTATTGTCGCTGTTGTTGTCCGGTTTAAGCATGGAAATCTTAGTTGCCACAATGCTATTGAATTGCTATTCCTGAAGATTCCACTCTGGAGGCCGTCTGAGAAAGTTCCCATTTTAGATAGGCTAAAATGTTTTTTCTGTGTACACAAGAGGCTGAAACGCAACAATACCTTTGCGTTTCAACCTAAAACCATTGTCTTGTAAAATGTCCCTAAGTGTTTTGTGGATGAGAAACCAAAGTGGACTGAGAAAAGCATGAGAGTTATAAGAGTAAGGATGAAAACATTTATATGCATACAAGTTGTGCATATGATTCCATAACAGAGTACGAAAAATAACTACATGGGGATTTGTGTGACTAACGATCCCAGTTTGCTTTGCTTTCTCTCCGACCACAAACCCACAGTAGCTCTCCTAATCGACAGATGCACATGTCTCCAAGTAGCATCTTCCCCACTCCTGGAAACAAACATTGTGTCTGTGTGTGTCTTTTCTTGGCTTTTTCACAGCCAGGAACCAGAGTGCCATAGTGCTGCTGAGCCCTGTTAAGTGATGCACTGGGCTTCAGCCCATGGCAGCCACAGACGCAGCATGGAGGAGAGAAACAGAAGAACATGTTCGATATCTCAGCTGCCCCTGTGCTCCCTCGCTGAGGTTTCTTGCTGGTGTTTCCCTCCTCTGACTGCATCAAAATGTGTTCGGCACACCTTGTTGAAACAAGCTCAAAGTTCTTGCACACAGGAGTACAGCATGTACGATTCTACACGCCAACACTAACTGTGCAGACTGAGACAGGAGTGTTAAACTGGGCTCATTTGGTAAATATCTAACACCAAGCAACAGTTTAATGGGATGTAAAAAAGAGTTTAGCGATGTTATTAACAAGTACATCTGTGGTAGGAGTGATGCACGATGTGAGAAGCATCCACACTCACTTGACACACAGACACACACTTGTGATGGTGTTCTGTTTGCCGGCTCGCTCTCTGTGAGTACACTGTTGTAATTGCTCTCTTCTAGTCTAACATGCTGGTCGTTCACTTCTCCCTCACAGAGCAAACCCTGTGTGTTCTCTCACAGGCACAAAGACATTTCTTTGTTGTTGTCTTGTGTATTATTGAGAGTGTGTTTCTTTCCACGTAGTGTGTGTGTGTGTGTTTACTCTCACTACACGTGCACACATAAGGACAAGTATCCCCCTCCTTACTTACCCCCCTCGTCTCAGCTTCCTTTCCCTCCAGGCGAAGGCCACTCAGGCCTGCAGATGGTAGATAATGACAGTCCTGTCCCCACCGGCTAGTTGTGTGCTTGTGTACGCATGTTTCTGTGTATGTGTGCGTGTTTGTGTGTTGTGGGTATTGGCTTTGCCTCTCCTCAGCTTTGTGCCAATACTTGGGTGTTTAGCTCCACTTGGCTATTTTCTTGCTGGCTGAGTTGATGGCGGGTCACTGCTGGGCTCACCGACTGTGCCGTTGGATAAATACTTTAGTGGCTGTAGCACAAATAAGATAATACAACAGCCAGTTTAATGACTTACTGGCTGCCTTTTCAAAGATGAGGAAGAACAAAATGTGGTTTTCAGATACTCACTGAAATAAGGATAGACAGATATATATCTATTTGTAAAAAATGTGTTTTTTAAAAAGTTGAACAGAAATTAAGCTGTCCCTACTGTTTGCAACATATTCTACCTCTCTTTTCAATTCATTTTAGTGTATTTTCAAATTATTTTAAAGTTGATACCTGTGATGTTTGTTATCATCATGTCATTTTTATTAGAGCCCGACTGATATGGGATTTTTGAGGCCAAGACCAATACTGATACCAGGGGCAAAATAAGGCTGATATCCCATATATGCGCCAATACATGTAATAAGGACATTGATATACACAGAATATATACTGTACATGAATACACATTTGTATAATTCCCAAGATATGATTCAAGACAAAAGAGCAGAGCATCAAAAAAATTAAAACTAGGACCTTTAATAATAAAACTGTCCACTGATAAGTAATAAGGCAAACTGGCCTGGAAAGGATGGCCGATGTGTGAGGGGGAAGTTTATACATCAGCTACATATTGGCCTATGTCGATGAAAAGGTGACACGCTATAAGTGGCCTGATTTATTGGCCCTACCCATTATTTGATCGGGCTCTAATATTTATCATGTAAATTGAGGGGGCAAAAGCAGTATTGGCCTTGAATCCCAGCCCAAGAAAATCAACAGCCTGTATCAGTCATCAGTTAAGAATGAAGAAAGAATCGGTATCAGCATTGGCCCTAAAAACTCCATATTTTTTTATCCTCACACTGAAGTATAAAACATTTTAACAGCCTGAGAAGAAAACTGAAGTCCTTTTGACTGATCAGACTGATCTATGACTAAAAAATCTTCAAGTGTAAGTTTGTCGACTCTAGCTTTTGAAAAGTCTTTTAAAGGTCTTTGAGCGTATGGTAAGCGTAACTCACAGTCTGACAGGTCGCTGTATACTCACCTGCTCATTAGTAGTCCTGCTGAAAATCTGACAGGCTGACTGACAAGCTGATTGACTTAGTGGCCCCTGCCACTGTCAGCTGCTGAGGAGAGACAAGTCTGGGTATGGTAACAAGTGTGTGTGTGTGTGTATGTGTGTGTGAGAAAGTATTTTAAGGCTCTCTGGTGTTCTCCTTCCTTAATGTTTGGCTGCCTGTCTCCTTCTGCCTCAGTAAAAACAGGTGACACAGCTCCCAAACAGCTGCTTGTTAAGGGAGTTTCTAGCCTCATATCTAAGCCTAATCTGGTAAATGTGATTTGTGGATTGAGAAACACTTTTACACTTGATGTTTTTATCGTAAGCCTCATAATTGTCTTGTTTTGTGCATTTTTTTTTTTTTGGTAAAAAAGTAGAAGTTCTTATTTGTCTTTATTTTTTTGATGGAACTTTTTACCCCCACGAAATAAATAAATAAATAACAAATTATGCAGATCCAGATGCTGCTTTTTTTCCCAAGTGTCACTCAAATCTACACATTTTTGGGACACACTCCCTCTTCACCATGCTATCCCTGACTGAGTGCTCCCCTCTTTGCAGTCGCTGTCACATAGTGGTATGATTCTATAACCTCACATGTGATTGGCTGCATGGTTTTTATGCTGTCAATCAAAACAAAAATTCTGCCTCAAGCAGAGCTGAGCGAAAGGGGAAAAAAAATGGGAGTCGGCTTTTCTGATTCACTATGGAGCGTTTGGTTTTATAGCCGCATCTTTTTTTAAGATCATGACACATCACTACGAGGAACTATGCGGAACAGAAACAAAGCTGCATGACTAAAACCTACTTCAGGTGTTTGATCAGTCCGATCTACTCACTTCATTTTTGTCACTTTTTGAACTTATAATCAGTATTTATTTCTCAATCTTTTGGATGTTTCTTCTCGGCATGGTAAGATATTCCAAAAGCCGAAAAGCCTCTAGAATATCAGTGCTTCACCTTTGAACTGCTGTTGAATGCTCAGCTGGCAACAACCGAACTCATGAAATTATTAATGTCCTCCTGGTAATGTGTTGCTTTAAGTTGAGCTCTCTGAAGTGTTGTTTTGAAGCACATTTCTGGAGTTCAAAGTGCTCCTCTTGCATGTTAAAGAGTCTCTGCACACCCACAGTCCCTGTTGTTGGTTCGAGGCCTCGGGCTATCACCTGAGGCCGTCACAGGTGGTGGGGCAAAGGCCGCCCAGGAGGGAGACAACGCCCTCATTCAGTAATGATATTCACCTCAAAGACAGAGAGTCAAAGGAAATCTCTAGGTCTGTAGGGTCTATGTTTTGATCCAGCCAGTGTTTATGTGGTGGTGATTTCTTCCTGACTCTGATGTGAGAGTGGAGGAGGTTGTTTGGCAGACAGAATAATCTCCTCATTGTCAGGACGTGTAGTGAACTGGATGACTTCAAGCACAAATATGAGGCTTTAGTTAACCATCTAGTGTCATTTCTGGAAGCTGACTTTCATCATAAGCTATTAGGTGATGCTAAGGCCAAGTGATACAGTTAAAAAGGTGTGAAAGTGTGTGTGTGTGGTAGGTCATTATCTGAAAGACCAATGATTGGTTCCTGCGTGGAACTCTTTCAGGAAGTTGACCGTATTTTGATTGTAATAAGATCTCTATAATGTATGATGTGACTATGGCATACTAATACAAAACCAATGTATCCTCATTATTATTCTTTTTTTGGATAAGGTTTCACATCCTAAGTCATGTGCTTTCTCCATTTTTCTTCGCATTTTGATTTTAAGTCTAACAAAACAGTTGGAGCTAGGAATGTCATCACAACAAATAAACAACCAGCTTTGCAGAACACATTTCATGAAGTACGAGGCAACTTTTGCATGGAGAGACACCAGTACCAAAGCAGGGTGTCTGGTTTGCTGAGGCACAGTCAGAGCGGTGACTTTTTAGCACCTCTTTCATACAAGAGCTCTTGGTGTCGTCCTCTGAGAGTTACATTTCTTAGATCTCTCCCCAGCCCCCTTAGATAAATAATGTGGGTGTGATTAGGAGCTGCGTGAATGAGAGGACAATCTAAAAGCCTCACTTCTGCTGGTTAATGATCAGGTCTGGCCTTGTTTAAGGTATAAAGTGCCTGATTTCCATCCGTCTTGACTACAGAGACTGCGTGGCCTTGTGAAGGATACGGCACTCCCACTCTGTCTGCTCCACTCCACTTTCTATTCCTCACTCCCTCCATCTCTTTCCACCAGGGAGGCCTGAGATGTTTGAAGCTTTCCCTTTTTTCTTTTGGCCCTCTTTCTCTCCCTCTCTCTCTCTCTCTATGTCGAGGTCCCTGGATGTGGAGTTTTTAATTACTCTCTCCTGGCTTTGTGCATAACCAATGAAAGATTGAAGGGCACTTCCCTCTGAAAGGCACAGTTAGAATATGGGTTTTTCTAATGCCATCGCTTTGGGACAGGAATACTAATACCCAAACTGTGACTTCTTGTGCTTTTCTGTCTATCTGCATTTGGGTACTCATATCTGTGTGTGTGTATTTGTGTGTGCAGCCCTGAGACAGACTGTCTGGCCGTTGTTTTGAATGTGAATCAGGGCAGGGGAGGAATAGCATTATTAGATTGGGTTTGCAGAGTGGTAGGGATGTGCAGGATGAAGACTGCCTGAGCAGGTGAGTTCATTGCATTGATTAGATTTCTCCCAGACAAGTTTGAGGGTGCAACACCTCAAGGTGCCCCCAAGACTCACAATGGATATATGGTGGCATAAAAATCAATAGAGGATATCATATACAAATGATGAGCTGTACTGTCTGTGCCTTCTGTGCACTCATCGTCCTTTGAGAGTGGGCAGCTGCAGAACACTTCAGACTCTATTCCTGAAAGTTCTTTTAAAAAGTCATAAAGTGCTCATGCTTTTAGATAACATTGAACTGCATCAGACAAATGAACTGCCTTAGACCAAAGAAAACTTGTGGACTTAGTTCTTACTGCATAAAGGTTCATACAGCTGGATCAATACGACAACTTAATTTAGCTTAACCTCAACACACAAAGATGTCAGTTTGATAAATAATGGGAAACATACTTGCTAAGCACTTTTAAACTCTCTCCAACATTTACAATCTTTTTTCAGTTACTCATCACGTTCATACATCACAATATGAGGTTGTCTCACCCATAATATTTCGCATGTGGCTGTAGGAGCTGGAAGTGATGTGTCATGCTGAAAAGATGCAGCTGTAAGAGCAGATGCTTTATAGTGAATCAGAAGAGTCAAGTCCCATCGAGTCAGCTCCAAAGTTTTTACCGGTCTTTGCTCAGCTTTCATCCAGTTGCCCAACTTTGCTCATGGCAGATCTTTATTTTGATTGACAATACAGCAGCCAATCACATGTGAGGATATAGGGTCATACCATAATGTGATAGAAAAGAGGGAGACAGTCAGGTATAGTGTCCTTTCTCCACTCAGTGTGAGACATTGGTGAGGAGGAGAGCGCACCACATTGCAAAAACACATCATATTTTTTATGCAAATAGAGTTTAATTTTAATATTAAACAAAAGTAAGAATGCTAAATTGGGAGCTGTTTGGGAGTTTGAGTGTCATGCCAAAAGCATGCTCTCTGAAAAGAGCCCAACGTCCCATTACTTGGAGCGAAGGTCATCCAATCCAATCTAGTGTTGAGTAAATATCTTTGTGGTTTATTAAAGAAGAGAGTCTGTGACTCAGTAACTGAAAACAGTTCTGTTTCCTGAAAAAAATTATGAGGTGAATATTAAACAAGCTCCACTCCCAATAAAAGTGAGGGGATTATGCTAAATTCATGTGAGGGGTATTCAGTTTGGCAGGTCTGAGTTTGGTGAAGTCATCTGCAAATGTGCTTTGTGTGTTCTCTTTTAAGGCATCCCTGGATATGTTTGTGGTTTCCATAAGGAATTGCTCTTGAAAGTTTGGTTCCTGGTTTCAATTTTTTTTTTTTGTCATTTCCATTCCCCCTTCTTATTGCTCATGATGTCACTGGTTAGTCCTTCGGGATAACTTTTAGATCCCATCAGTCCTCCACTGTGAAGCACTGCCCAGATGCTGACAGGCTGATTTTACAAACAAGCACAAGAATATAATGTTTGGGGAACTTACATGTCTAAAGTTGACCCCTCCATTGAAGTCCATACTCTTGATCTCTTTGAACTTGTGTGCAGTGAGTGAAAATAAGCTTCAACTTGAGTCAGCAAATTGCTTGCAGCCCAAATGTTTGCATTAGTGCTTTTGTGGGGAAACTTTTTTGGAGGAAACTCAATGCAGACTTCATAAAATTGCATTTACTTGTATCTTCCTGCAAATGTATTATCTCTAACTGTTCTTATATGCTTTTACCTCTCTTTTATGAACTTTTTATAAACAAGCCTTCCAATTAAATGGCTGTATTTAATTCATCAGTCCTGAAATTGGCTGTAACTTTTGACTCTTGAGGATAAATATCTTATCTCAAACTATTTTTAACACAACAAAGTGGAAAAAAAATGTAAAAGGTTGCTTTTTTTTAACCAAATAAGAATATGTGTTCCTGAAAAGATGATAACACTACAAAATACAGACAGTATATCACACTGTAGCAGTGTACACAAAAGAAAAATAGGGTTTAGTAATATATTATGTCATGTTTCTAGAACAAGGATAGCCTACGTGTCAGCCCAGTGTTGTAACTGCTTTCAGGTGATTGGATGTAATTTACCTTGTCACATTTCTTGCTTGCTCATGAACACATCTTAATTGCTGTAATGTTTGTGAGTCATCATTTTCTCCCCCTCTGCTCCTCTACTCCTAAACTGCAAACAGAGAAGGTCTTCTGTCTTATTTACTTCCCAGGGCTGAGCTGTGTGTCTGACCACAGGTTATGAGGTATAAATATCCACAGCAGAACTTAACGGAGGCGTAGAAGGAATTTCCCTTCCATCAGCACTGTGTAGGTAGCTCTCGCACAGAGAATCCTAATATGTGTGAATTAATTTCCTAAAACTTCAAAGGCCATGATGAGAACTTGGCCATGTGGGTTTGAAAGGGATGAGTCTGTGATCTGGTTAAACTTTGCTTGCTCTGTATGTTTCCTCCCTGCCTCTTCGCCTATTCTTTTTTTTTAAACACCCACTCCAAACTTACCACTTGCTCCTCAGCAGTGTATCCATCTTGTGAGCCGATGTGCATTAAAGAAATGATGACTTAATGTTTTAGTGAGAACAGCAGCATAAACCAATCCTGAGACATGTGTTTGCTTGTTTGGGGATTATATTTCTTGAAGCCTGTCATCTTTCTGCTCCTCTCCTCTTTTTTCCACCCCCAGCTGCGCCCCCTGCGCACCATCACTGTTATAAATAGGACGATGTATTCCATGTGCCACAGCATCTTTATGAATTACATTTGCTTTGTGGTGTGTCATCTTTTCAGATCTTGCCTGAGAAAGCCTTTGGGGAGCTCTTTGCTTGAATCAAGCCCATGTGACAGCACCTGAAATATGCATATGTTTCAGAGCACCGCGGGGTGCTGTTTGAGGATTTACTCTGAATGCTGGTGATGGCAGGCCAGAGTGCTGGAGACCTATTCTCTGAATATTTGATGACCTAAATGAGCAGAAAAAATACAGGACTAAGCACTTTGTTGGTGTGCTTGACTTCCAGTGTGTGAGAAATAATGGATGGAAGGAAAGGATGAAATATTGAAAACTGCAGCAAGAGAAGGAAGAGGAGGTGTGGTTTTGTCAGGGAGGAGGTCACATCTAAAGGTCAAATACGAAAAGAGAACAAGAACATTTAAGCAGTGAGGCCAAAGTTTGTCACAAATATATACAAGCTGAACACTTCCACTGTTTGCGCAGATAAGTTGTTGCAAAGGGAAATGTTACTGCTCAGAGTAGAATCACACAATGTTGATAGACAAACAGTTTGTACTGTGAGTTTGGAGCAATATCTAATCAGCCAATCACATCGCAGCAACCCTGCAGCATTTCGTCATGTAGACGTGATGAAGACAAGCTGCTGAAGTTCAAACTGCATCAGAATGGAGAAGAAATGTGATTTAAAAGACTTTGAACATGGCGTGGTTGTTGATCTGAGTATTTGACAAACTGCTGATCTACTGAGATTTTAACCCACAACCATCTCTTGGGTTTACAAAATTGGTCCCAAAGAGAGCAAACTCTGGGATTTAAAGCCTTGTTGATGCCAGAGGTCAGAGGAGGATGAAAAGACCGGTTGGAGATGACAGAAAGTGTTAGGGTTGGATCTACAGAAGAGCATCTCTGAACACAGAACATGTCCAACCTTGTGTGTCCTGACCCACAACAAACTCACTAAAACTGAACCATAGAAGACTGAAAAACACTGCTTGGTCTGATAAGTCTGGATCTCTACTCCACATTCAGATGATTGGCTCAGGATTTGGCAATAAGCAACTAGAGATAAACCGATTTATTTTTACTTCAGGGCCAATACTGATACTACTCATTGGTTGTCAAGGAGACTGATGGCCGATAGTTGAAGTCTGTACTAATTTGCAGTAAAACGGAAAACACTGGCGTCAACAATTTGAATGAAACAAATTTCACCAGCAAACTTTGTTCAGATGCCTTTAAACATGTCTGTTAAAGGGACTGAGTACTAAATTGATTTACAGCATCCTGAAAATTCTTTGACAACACCACACCAGAGCCGCTGCTTGTGTTTCTATAACGTTATTTGACTCACAGTTACGTTATGAGTAGTTGTAAGTTGTGGGAGAGTCTGCTGCCCTAACTTACTCTGAAAACATTTACTTGCTCTTTGGAGCTTCTCCACTCTGCAAAACTTATTCTCCTCTCTGCTGTGTGTGTGAGCAGTGTGCATGCACAGCTTTCATTTCTGATTGGCTGAATCAGCAAACTTTGGCCCAGGCCAATTATTGGTCCATCCCTATAAACAACCTTGTACCAACACTGCAATCTGCTGCTGTTGCTGCTGCTGGGGTTCCGGTGTGGGGGAGATTTCTTTGGCTCACTTTGGGCTCCTTAGTACCAATTGAAAAGTCTCTGTCAGATTCTAAACTGTTTCCTTAATGGGAAATAAAACACTCTGCTGTCACTGCAATGCAAAGTGAATCAAACGAGGTCAGCAGTGAACTGATCAATGCGTTAACGATGTAAAATCAAACTTCATATCTATGATGGATTGTTAAAGGATGGGTGCTGACGAATGGCATGTGTCACAGAGGACAAATGGATGGATGGACAGATGGATGGTGTGTGGATGAAGGATAGTGGCTCATGGCTATCAGTCAATAAGTTTAGAGTTCCCAGACTTTCTGCTGGAGTGAGTGGCTTTCACATTTTCCATCGCTACTGTACCTGTAATAACTTTGTGCCCCTGGTGCCCTTGCAATAAAATGATGATAAATGACAGGGAGGGGAGATGAAACCTGGACTGTTTTCTCTGTGTATGTATGTGTGTGTGAGGGTATGTGTTTGTTTTTAGCGATGACAGTGTGCGCGTGTGAAACTTACTGCAGGCTTTGCATTTCTGGAGTAAACTTATTCATTATTCCAGTTAATACACAGATTAAAATATTATTCCTGCCTTCTTTCATCTCAAATCGAATTCGAGAGACATTTCTGTACAAGTAATCTCAATAAATTCTGTTTATCGGCTTATTCTTTAAATTATAATCTCTTCTCATTAGTTACACACTGAGTTCTAGCTTTTGACCGGAAGGGAGAAGAAATAGTGCATCAGACAAATGAATAAATATAAATCTTGCCTTCCAGGGGTGACTTTTTGTGCAGCGATAAATATTCACAGCAGGACGTAGCCTGCCGTGACTTTGGATGTTCTCTTTAATTGAGGGTGCGGATTGAGCGGACAGGTTTCCTGCGGGTTGACTCGTGTCAGCCGTCCCTTCCACTCAGCTGTGGAAAAGCTGTCGTGGCAGATATGGATTAGCGTCAGAGCATCCCGGGGCAGGTATTACACGTCTCTGGTGGCACTGCCAGCGCTGCCCCTTGACTACTAATAACCTCCGTTGTCCTGTGTTTTCCCAACATGGCTTTGGAAACGCTTTGGGATGAATGTTTTGTACCACTGCCAGTTTGGATGTTTCCTGGCAGATCACAGGTTTGAGAGGTGGAAGGGTGAGCGTGGAAGAGGATGGGGTCTAGGAGGAGAAAATAGTGATGGAGGGAGGTTGTCAAAACAGCTCCTCACCCCCCCTCAGCTGCTTCCTCTCTGTGTCTCCTTCTTCTCCACCCTTGCTGCCAAACGGCAGAGGAGAGATCAAAGGAGGCCGACATGAAAGGCATCCCTGAGATTCTGTTTTTCGGTGCCCCGTTTCCCCGCTCTCTCCGTTACAGATATGGAAATGCTGAATCTCAAATACAGCCTGTACCCACACTGCAGAGAATGCCCAGCCTCCCCTCCTCCTCCCCCTTCCTCTTCTTCCTCCTTCATCATCATCTCTCTCCATCCTCTGCTCTCTCCTCAGCCCTCAGGCTTCCAGGTAGATAGCGGTTGATTGGCAGCTGCTGTGACAGTCGGTGGAACCGGCTGAGAGTGGATGAGTGTCAGCCTTGCTCCAGGGGCTTAAGGCAGCAGCAGTGTTGTAGCTCCCTGCTGGAGAGAGAGGGCCATGAAATAAGACTCAGTCACTTCTTCTCTTTTTCCTCGCCTCTCTCAACTGAAGCAGGTGGGAGCTAAATAGGTTTTTCAAATCGCTCCAGAGTTTATCCTGAGACTGGAAACTGGAACATTTCTTCAGCTCACATCCTGTCAAGAGCTTTCCTTCTCTCATTTCTCCTCTTCTTCCTTTGGTTTTGATCTAACTGTGGGTTTAACTGAGTTTGTGGCATCTTGCTATTCAAATGTTCTTTTGTTGCATCCCTCTCTCCATCGCCCATTTTGATTCTTCATCCACAGCTTTTACGCCACATGACAATTAGCTATGCTGTTTCCATTTATGCATTTCCTAATAAAAGTTTTTTTTTTTCTTCTTTTAAAATAAACTTTTAAATAAAGCTTGTGGCAGCTGCACAGTAAGCCACAGGGGGGACCACTGTGAGGAAACAGAAATGTGAAATTGTCTCAGTCATAGTGAGGATGTGGCTATGACAAATTTCCAGACAGAGGAGAACGTTTGTGTGAAGGAGTCTTTGCCGCGCTTGCAGCTTGAACTCTATCCCATCAACAGCAAGAGTTGCGTCAGTTTTCCCTCCAGCCATGAGTGCCCCTTTCCACGCTTCACAGACGGAGCGCAGAGAGATGATGGTGAGATGTGATAGAAGAGGAGCAAAAATAGAGACTTTATGGGGCACATCCTGAAATCGGGCAGAACATACCAAAGATGGTCAACAGATGTGTATTGATGATAAGTGTGTGAGTGAAATTTGGACTTTTTTTTTTGTCTCCAGCTTTCTACTCCAGCCTTGTTTACTGTGTTTCAGTCAGAACATGAAGGACTGGCAACAAGCGATGCTGAAACTTCTGAAAGCAGAAATTTGGACAGTCTTAACTGGACCTGCTAGATAAGCACACTTTTGTGGTGTGGTTGGATATGATTATCTGTGTTGTTTTGCAGAAACGTGGTGTGAATTAGTACTAGAGCTTGAAGCAAATTAAATCATATTTTGGCAAAAATTAATGTCATGTTGGACAGCTGCTTAAGTGGGTGCTACAAAAAGTAATTCTGCCAAATCATAACCAAATCCATTACTCTTACCTCCTGCTGACTCATCCAGATTCACAAAATCTGGCATGTGTTGGAGATGGGCATCAGAGCTGCTTTAAAAAAAAAAATACTAACAACATTTGGATAGTTTCAATTTATGTATTTTATCACATTACATGCAACAGCTCGCACAGTTAGAGCTCCACCTGTTACAGCTCTCTGTCATTTTATCTGCTGTTATCAGGGTCTGGTAGAGTGACGTGAAGTGTAAGTGGTCAAGTGGCTGAGAGAGAAGGAGGGAGCAGGAATTTGGACAATTTGACTGTTTGCTCATAGTTGATGTAACATAAGGTGCTATGTTTAATATTTACAGGGTTGAAGGCATTGACCTCCAGATCTGTGTTCAGCTGTGGCTTTGGTCAGAATGAGCTCTTGCTGTGTTTTTGGGGTCATAGTTTTGATCTTCTGATCGCCCATTTTGCTGTTTATTTCACGCCCCCTTTACCACTTATAATTTCATGAGCTGCCATGTCATAAAACTTGAAACATTTGTACCTTAATGCCCGAGTAATCCTTTGCTTGAAGTTTCATTTTGTTTTCTACAGAAATTGCCCTAAACATTACTTTTCATTGACTCATGTGTCTGGAAAATAATCATTCAATCCAACATAAAATGCAAAATGCAGGAGATGGACAAACTCTCTGGCTCTGACACAAGGCATGTTAACAAACTTAATAAATATTGGGGTGATTCAGGGAGAATCCAGCTGAACAGATTGGAGCAGTAAACTTTTAACAGTATTTCAGTATATCTCATGGGAAACAAAAATATCACAACAACACTTTTTCCCAATATTGTGCAGGCCTGATGGGTATTGCTACAGCTTTAAAAGCTTGAGAAAACTACTCAGATGCTCCACACTGGTGGAATTAGGGTAAAAACAGAGTTATCTGCTTGATTAAATCATGCTGGCCTTTCGTGGTATGGAAATTATGTGTTTGCTTGATTTAAAGCAAATCATTTTGATTTTATTAAAGCCAGAATTAAAGTTATATATAGATATAGCCCAAGTAATATCACTCACTGGTTGTTGAAGAGTTGATTTGAAGTCTAAAGATGGCTGTCAGAATGTTGAATATATTAAAAGCAACTAACTTCAGTAAATATATGAGGCTGCTGGGTTTACAGCTATCACATTCTTTGCTGTTTCAAATGTAGATGTACCAGCTCAAAACTGTCAATAGAGAATAATTGAAACACGTCATGTTCTCATTGAAGGGAACAGTTGAATAAAAAAAACACCTCAAACAAAGGGAAGCAGGACACAATGCACGTTAACTATAGATCAGAAATCTGCTGCCTGAATGAGGAGTAGCTGCCGTGTCTTGTGTTTAGAGGAAGAACAAGCACTTTCAAGAGCCTATAAATATTGAATGCAGGATAAATGCGGGCCCATTTGATTACAAAGTAGAGGGTGTGTGAATGAGTTCAGCTGTATGTGTCAGATACTCTCAGAGTGCTTTGGAGTGTCTGCAGTAAAGATGCAAGACGCAACAAAGTGCAGCTAATTAGAGGGATTTAGAGCACATTTAAAAATGAATCACAACAGTATTCACCACTTCTCAAAATGGGCAGCTGGCAGAGCAGAGGGCTAGTGTGGTTTCTAAACACTGCCAGCAACATATGAATGGGAGGCCTGATTACTTTGTCACTAATGAGTCATTGGCTCACACATGGACACAGGCAGTGTTCAATACCTCTCGGGACAACCCCTTATCTAAATAAGCTCTTTTAATCTTTGTGTATTTGCTTTTAACAGAATGGTTAATTTTATCATTCAAACTGAAAAAAAAGAAAGGTGTTAATATTGTGTTTGCTTGGAATATGTTGTCTATTGGTGCAGTTATTTTCTGTCACTTTATGTCTCTACATTCCTAGCTGGACAAAGCTGGATCATGCAAAATGATGAGCTGCATCAAAGTATTTTTTTCTGTCTTATACAGAGGAAATGAAAACAAAACAAAAGCTAAATTAAGACACAATTGAAAAATGAAATGGCATGCAAAAAGAAGAAAAATAGTTAGAAGAAATTTAGATTGTTCAAATATGGCTAATTTTGTGATTGTTCATATTTATGGTGCAATTTGTACTAGTCAAACAGATAAAGCAGCAAACCTTCATATTGTTAATAGATTATTTTCGATTTAAAAAAAGTCTCATAGACCTAATATGAACCGTAATATGGCATTTTTACTGAAGTCACATTTCAAAGCTTTCAAGGCAGAAAAGGAAAGGAAAAACATTATATTAAAAACTTTTTAAAAACTTTTAACTAATTTAATCAACCATTAAAACTATTTTAAAACTATAATGTTCATATTATCCATGTTAACTTATCTGTTTCACTTAAATTTCTTTGATTCTGTTGATTGCGTTATGAGACTCAAAATAATAGGTTCAATGTTTTAAACACGTACCTTAGGCAATTATGCTAATAGGCTGATAGTATATTATTTAGTCTCTACAAGCAATCTAGGGGTTGTTTTTGTTTTTCAATATCTAGAAGAAAAACTTTTTTCCTTTTTTTGTTTTTTAATTTTCAAGGAAACAAGGCTCTTTAAAATCAAATATGACCATATATATTTCAAGCAAAACCGAACAACATTCCTGTGGTGGTTTTTCATCACTCTGGTCAGATGGTACCATGTCAGTTAAAACCAAACAGTTAGCCAATTACCCACCAGTCTCCACCAGTCCATATTTGACAGTGACCAATCACTGGTTGCCTGTCTCTGAAGTGTCTGTGTTCACTACTTTTCTGTTTGCCTCGAAAGTATACTTCATACACGTGACTGCTCACATGTACCTGCCAACAAGCACTGAGAACATTTACCTCCTCTGACAGTCTGATTTCTAACATTAACGCCTTCTTATTGTGTAACAGCAGCTCTCCTCTCTCCCTGATTGCCTCTCTGGAGCTGTGTGAGAATATGTGATAAACCCCTCACGATCTGAGGAATGTAATTTTAGGATCAGAATGGAAGTGATTAGAGGGAAATGGTTGAGGCCTTCAGTGATCGAGTACATCTCAGAAACGGCATCAGGATGCACGAAAACATGTTAGGAAAGAAAAAAGCAGTCTGCTTTAATTGTGCAAAGCCAGTGAGAGAGATGTCTCTGTGAATCACAGCAGCAGTAAACCACACGAGCACGCTCTCATGTACGGCATAAATCCAGACACAGATGCACAACCACATACTTAAGCATCTTCTCCTGCATATGGATTAAATAAAAGAGAAGAGCAGGGGCTCCTAAACTTGTTTATATGCAGATTTCTTCGCGTTTGGGTGATGAAAAAAAAGCAAATACATGAAAACACTTGTGCTATTTTTACCCTCAGACAAATACGATGGAGAAATACTGTTTGCTCTCATCGGCTGCTGCTAATGCTTCCTTTGTTGGTCTTTCTCCTCACATCCACGGCCTTCCTTCATAAGGATCTGCTGGTGGCATAAAGACATGAAGAAGAAGTCATCTCACGTCTGTAATGTACACACTGTTGTTCTGCAGAGCGTATATCAAGCTGCTGCTTTGTGATTGCTCTGTCTGGCTGGCGAAAGAGTTTAATCTCACTGTTAGAGGTTTAGTAAAGGCTGTGCTGCAATGAAAACATTTGGCAGTGTTGCTTTGACTTCATCATCACAGGTTTGCTTGTTGCATCTGCCTTTCTCTCTGATTTCAGAGACAGATGAATAATATTCAACGGCCTATTAGCATTTGCTGGTGTAATTTTTTCCCTTACTGGCCTCAGATTGCACATCACCTTTGTGGGAATTGAGCAGCTGCTCTCTGTGGGAGTCTAAACCTCGCAACCTGGAACAACCAAAGCAACATGGCTGCAGATGTTGCACAGAGGAAGACTGACAGAGAGGGAGGGGCAGAGACAGAAGCATGTCACATATATTTCTGAAACAGAGGCTTGAAACAAGTTGCACTACCGTTGTCACCCCAAAATGGAGCAATACTAGCATCCTAGTTTGTGATTTCAGATTGCTTTACAACTTTGCAAAAGTGAAAGAGTCACAGCTTGAAAGCCACAAACACTAAGAAATGCATGTTTGATGCACGCTCAGGGTTGTGAATACCCTGCTTCCAAGTGGTTGTATGCTAGATTAGTACTCGGCAATTGATTTAAAATTACATCAAAATATGGCCAACAATGCATTATTTCTTTAACCTCAAATGTGTCAGAATACCACACATATTTTATGTAATAGATGTTTTATGCTCTAGACAGTGTTACTCGGCCTGCTCAACCAAAGACCAAATTGTTGAAAACTAACTTTGCAAGGGAAACAGTCTATGTGGTGAAAGTGGCAAAAATAGCAAAAAGTAGCAATAAAGATAAGTTTCAGGTGGTAAACATGGTCAAAAAGCAGCAAAAATGTGTTAAAAGGGGCAAAAATCAGGAGAAAATTTGTTAAATGGTCACTATAGGAAACTTTTTAGACACCTGATATTTCCGTTCAAAATATACTTTTTATTGATCTTATGTAATATTCTAGTTTTCTTAAACACTGAATTGTTGTACTATATTATCTGTAAGTCATAATCATCAACATTGCAAGAGAAAAAGGCTTGAAGGCTTATTGTAGTTGTTTTGGTTAAGTTATTTTTTGCTCTGTGTATCTCAGTGTTTTAGTCTCGAGGTTTTTTTTATTTTTATTTCTTTCTCAGTTTTTTGTTTTCCTTGTGTCGTACATTCACTTTAAACATTTTGTTTGCTTAGTTTTCCCAATGCCCTTGTGTTTCCCTCCTCTGTGATGGGTCTCATGGGTTTCACCTGTGTCTTCTGTCACACCTGTGTTTGATTACCCAACTGTCTACTCAGTCTCTGTATTTCTTACTTACTGGGTCAGTTCATCCACAGCATACTCTGTTTCGTGTTGGATGTTGCTCTTCCCCTTCTGTGTCTCCTGGTCTCTGTGTAAGTTCTTTCTGGAGTTTTAGATTTCGATTTTTGGAGTTTTGGATTTTGTTTTGTGTGTTCTGAATTTTGAGTTTTTCTAAGATAAGTAACTTTAGTTTAATGCACCAGGGTCCACCACCTTCTCTCTTGCGTTTCCCACCACATCGTCGTCATTATGACACAAGAAAACAAACACAGTGAGGCGGCACAAAGAAGAGACACAAAGCCAGATAGAAGAAGTAACATATGGAGGGACAGAGACTCTGGGGTAGATTTGGATTCCAGATCAATTTCAAGCTGTATAAATACTATAAAAGACAAACACATTTTATGACTGTAATACATTGGTGATGGTTGTTGTTAGTGATTTGACTCTTGATGCACTTTTTAGACTGCTACCTACCAATTTCCAGTCAATAGTTCAGCACTTTGTGATGCCGGTGTTTGGACAGGAACAGTTTGTGATGTAAACACAGAATCCTCCATTGACCAGACCATCTCACTTTATTTAGGCCTGAGAGAAGCAAAGTCCTTCGAAGGCTGCAGCTGACTGAGGGATGCTAAGACAGACACAGAGAGTGAGACTGTGTTGTATTTGACCTAATAGCCTGCTGCTCTAGTATCACTATTTTCTTTACTTGATGTCAATAAGTGAACAGGTTTTCTATCTGTCTGCTATAGGGAGCTTTGAAATGTATAGTTTTCCGTAACAAACCCAAATTTTGAGTCTGATTGTAAGTTGAACAGGTGTGTTCAGGTCAATGTATGAATCATTGCGTCACTGATGTGGACCAGTACATACCCTGGTCACGACTTCTGCGTCCCATCATCCCCCAGCACACACTAAAGCATTCATGAATATTTGTCTGTCTCTCCTTTCAGCTGGTTGCAGTATATGAAGAGCAGGATCCTCACAATGGAGGAGACGGTACCAGCGCCAGCTCAGGCACGCAGAGTCCCGAACCCTTCGCCAGTGACATGAGCTCAGCGTCTGCTTTCCAGCCGTACCAGCCCAACAGTGAGATCGAGGTCACCCCGTCTGCTCTGCGATCCAGTGAGTCCACTTAAATAACACATATAACATGAAATGACATCACTTTATGTAGTTTAACACAGGGGCAATATATTACTTCAGGAAACTTTCTGCGTCTTGAGAATACTCAGCTTTTTAAAAAGTGTTTAGACTGATATTTCTGCAAATAGAAATACCACAAACCAAATCAAAGCATAACTTTCTCCTAACTTTCTTCATAAAATTTTCATGGTGTTTGAAGCAGTTTTCTCCTCCCTTCAGTGAAAAAAAGTAGCTGTCGTTGTTTAAAAGTTCAGCACACAAGAGGAAAAGAGTCTTCTGACGATAAAGAGACAAAATATTGCATCAGCACGAGTAGCTTACCGAGGCTTGTGTTGTGTTTTTGTGCGAATGAGCAGGTAATCTATACAGCAAGCAGGAATTCAAAAGGTAAGACTTAAAAAGGTCAGGCACATGAAAGCTGACTTTTGAAGCAGAACTTCTGCTCGGAAGCGAGCACAAAAGAATGGAAGACAAACTTTATATTGGAATAATTCACATGTTTAACAACTTAGGTGAGTTAAAGGTTAATTCTGATCATTTTAAACCTCAACCTTATCATAAAGTTAACCTGAAGGTTTTTGAATTGGTTCAGTAGATTGCTTTAGTCCTGATCTGGAAAAAAAAGTGCTGTTGTAAGTGTATCCCAATCCTTTGAGGATAGATGAGACTTCATTCACTGGGGCCATATCTACACATAGCAGGGTATCTGGGAGATTGCATATATTCTTATACGCTAAAGCCTGTCATCCACAGGAAACTGCAGTTTTACTTTACTAAAAACAATCTTTTCTTAAACTCCAGCCAAAGTAAAGATGTTGGAAAACTCTTGTTTCTTGGTTTCATGCGGAACCAGAATTTTTGGATCTCAAACTTCGCAGCTTGTGACACAGAAGCCACTGATGACATAAACATGCAACATTTGTTTATGGTGGGCATGAATATGTCAAGCACTAATGCTGCTGGTGTGCATTGATACAAACACTCTCAGCTTGCTTATTTCTTGAAGTCGATCTTATTTCTTGTATTGAAGAGCAAACCTCTTTAGTGATCCAAACAGAGGATGGTGGCACTATGTTTAAATCTCTGGCAAATGAGATGGAATGATGCATATTCATTCTGATTGGCTAACACAGGTTTCACGTTGAAAAACACGGCCACATATGGGTCTGGCATGCTTGGTATTACTTAGTAGTGGTATTACGTATCGACAGATTTGCCTTGTGGACAATTTTTAATTTCATTATATATTTTGTAAACAGTCAGGTGTTGAGGAAATTCTTTTTTAAAAACAAATGAGGGAGGATAACTGTTTTTGAAAAAGCCCAGTGTACAAGGCCTAAAAGTGCTTTTCTGTTTGAGAAAGAGTTAGGTGGAAAGTGGAAAGCCAGTGATGACTGTTTCCATGGAGAAACATAGTAGAATATGGTACACTGATGCTGTGTTTTGGACATTTAATTAGTCTTAATGACTGTTTTGAGCGTAAACACTGACTTTTCAAACCTGGTGGTGAAGTGAATTTACGCAAGCTTGTTCTAAATCCCACCTTTCTGATCAACGGAGTGACCAACTAGGGGTGATCAGTTATAACATAACGGAGTAAGTATAAGCAATAAGCTCTACTGAATCACAAAGTTATTCTTCAAACCTCAGATTGCTTGTTACTGGCCCGGCTTAAAGAATAGCCAGATTCAAAAAAGTGAACTTCTGCTATTTCACTACATAAGGGTCTGTTTTACATGGCATGCTTCAGGTGTTTTGTATGAGGTCAAGAGTCTCTGAAGGCTGTGCATGGTGTCCAGGGAATGGCAGTGCACTGACTTGGACAGACAGGTAGAAACTGAGACAGCGGAAGGTATGGAGACACACTCGGGGGCTCAGTCATGCATGAGCAAGAGCACACATGCCAGAGCAGGGTGGACATGCACTCTCTCACAGAAGACACACGCAACCATACAAAAAAAAAAAAGGCACATTCACAAGCGAGTGACTCAGACGTGGCTCATGTCCACACATTCATGTCCCATGAAGTGGAACCAGTGAGCTGGAGCGAATCTGTCAGAAAACTTCAAAAGGACATCTGAGACATTCAAACTGGAGCCCATATACGGGCACACACACGGATTCACACACATTCACATGATTGAACAGTAGACTTTACTCCCCTACCCTGGCATACGAGTGCGCTCCATCTAACTTCAAGCTGCCCACCAGAGTGTGGAGATTTATGGAGATTGTTCCAGAGAATGGTTCAATGACAGACTGAGCGTGCAGTGGCAAGGTGTGAAAGGCAGGTGTGTTTAAAGCCATCTGACCTGCTGAGAGCTGGCTTCAAACAAACCTACATTTAAAGCAGCACTTGATACTTTCACAGTGATGTGGCTGTCTTTAATGGCTCCCTGTGAGGCAAAGGAGGGAGGGCATTATGTGTGGTATGATAGTTTGAAATGCTAAATGAAAAACCTCGTTCAAAAGTCCGTACACAAGAAATCGGACCTTGGCTCAACCCATTCTGACCCCAACAATCTGTCTTCTGTTTTTGGATATGCCCTTAAACCTGAAAAAAGGTAGTGGAGCTCTTTCAAGAACTTTGGTGTCAAACAAAATTGAGCCAAAATGAAACCACTGAAACCTGAATCTCACTGTATAGCAAGAAGACTTAAACTTCCTATATTGTCATTGCAGTAATTACACAACAGTGCATTTAAGAATCAACAACCTTTGCATTGGCTTCCTGGGTGTAACAACACTATAAAATGGTATGAATGTATAAATATAGAGAATAAACACAAGAGCTCCCAAAATAGACAAGTGTTTTCAACCTATGGCTATTGACAAGATATTTACATGGAGTAATTGCAGTTAGGAGTACAAAAGCTATTTTAAATAAATAAATAGATAAATAATTCCTCTCTAAAAGTTAGTTGTTCCCTATGGAGCCCTCAAAAAAGAGGTACAACAATTTTATTCTGAATCAGATTTTCACCAATTATCCAGAAAATTAACATATGATATTCCTATTTACCTGTGACATTTGAGCTTATAGGTTGTTAATTTACAATGGTGCGTCCCCACCAAAGGACAACGAAATCTTATGAGCATGTGAATCATGTGTAAATTCAATGTAAATGTGCAAATTTGCTGGTGCTTATAAAGCAAATTCATGCAATTAAAGTGCATTAAACTCTTGAAGAAGCATGTGCTTTATAGACTATGCTTGAGTTGAAAAGTCTGAACTAAAGCAAATAGTTTACACAACAATAACCAATCAACATAGAGATGTTTAACTGTGATAACACAAATGGACCTGTTTTTTGTTCATTTGCATTGTAGATACATAAGTTAGATTTAAACAATTATAATGAAACTGTGTTGATGTCATATCATATGGCCCATATTTTACAGCCGCCAGACATTTTAAAGTGGATAGCTTTCTTTTATGCCAATCAGTAAATGATTGACAAGAATCACCACTTATAAAGGTCAACATGACGTCTTTCATGTTTCTTTAAGGAGTGTGAACGCCCAATGAGATAAATGTATATTGATATCCATTGAACAAACTCTTGTTCCCCATTGAGGCTCTCTTTCTTGACCAAATTTGGTCCCTATGGCTCCATCAACATAGACCAAAATGCTTTGAAACAGTTATCCACAAACCAACAAGAAACATCTTAGTGGTTTTGTCCACACGTACAAACACATCTTACATTTGGAGAAAGCAATCATAAAACTGTGGAAAACATAAATATTACCTCTCACACTCTACATATTTCACACTGGAGTGTGTATTCCAATTTTTCAAAGATGAGTCAAGTTATGAAGATGGCGTGTAAGAGAAGAGTGGGGAGCTGGACCTGTGATTAGGCAGACAGGTGTGAAAATGATAGTTCTTTTCTGTCAGTTTTCAAAACCACCATCACATACATCGTTGACAGGATGTGATTGTTTCTTGAAGACTTTGGGCCATGCACGGAGACTCCTCCACTTTGAAGTTCCTTTTTCCACTTGAAAAGTACCTTAAAAGTTGTGTGTCTGGGTGTGAGTGTATGATTTAAAGAGATAGGGAGGCAGCTGCACAGACACACACACTGACTGGCATTGTACACACACTTATAGGAAGATGAACAAGATGGACAGGTCCCTCTAGAGATGAGGATGAGCAAATTACTGGCAGCGATATTGCAAATCAGACATCAAAGTGTTGCAGCAGCGCCCTTGCAGCTGTGCTCTGAGGCAGAGAATTATGGCGATTTAAAATCATCATCTTTTTAAGCCATATTGATTGTTTTTCTCCGCCTACAACTCCCATATTCCCAAACTCTTTCTCATGCTTTCTTTAGGTCCTCCTCCCTCCGCTGCCTTTTTTTGGAGCCCATTTTATATTTCCACGCTAACATGTGGCATGCAGGTCAAACTGCTAATAATTGGATTGGAGATGAGATGTAAATTACAATAATGAATGTAATTTTCCTGTAATTATACGGAGGCTGGAGCTGTCTCTGCCTGTTCTCACAACCAAATTGTAATCTTCAAAAGTCAAAGAAAATGTCTGAAACTTTAAATTAACATTGGATCTTGGTGATGCTGGTGGCATCGAAATGAACGTTCTGTTCTTTGCAAATTAAATATTTTACTGTGTTACTTTCTTATTCGACAGAGTTGTTTTAAAGTGCTGCCAGGTGAGCATTTGTCATACTTTTACTTTTAGTTTTAACAGCTACTTTCCAGTCTTTGAGGTGCAAAGAGTGCAAAATTATTCATTGTTGTGGTAACGTGTTAATCATGTGAAGTCTGCAGCTCATGGCTTTTCCACATTGGAAAAAAAAACATTGGTGAAACAGGTAAACCTGTCATGTGTAGGTAGGACCTTTTATTCTGAAACCTCCAGAAATGGAGGCTGTGAGCAGTTTGCGCATGTTAGTGATTTGACACAAGGGAATGTGTGTGCTTGGTGTAGTTGTCGTGGGAACAAAAGTAAGAACCAAAATATTAAGATGCGTCTGGGAATCTGTTTAATTTGCACTAACCTCAAACTTTTTCAAGCAAACTTTTTGCTCATTTCAGTGACTATTCCTCTTCTCTGCAGGCTTCATCTTTTTTATTTATCTTTTTAATGGACCTAACATGGTGGTATTAACCCTATGATGCATGAATTATGGAAGTCAATTTCAGGATTTTTCCATGTTGTTTTTATTTGTCTTAAGGCATGAAAAAAGTTTTCTTTTTTTTCAGATATTTGTAGCTGAGCATTCAACATAAAACAGTGTGAACTTAATGTAAATATGACTTATTTTTTGACTCCTTTTTTTGTAATTTCATGAATTATTTTTTTTCTAATGCTTTGCAAAACATTTTCACTGTCTTTCATCCATTTTAACACTGAATAATTTATAGTTTATGAGCTTTTTCACTCTCAAATGTTTATCAATAACATTTTAAAATAAATATAGATGTTTGGGAAAAAAAATGGAAAACATTTTTTTCAGGCCTGAAGAAGAATAAAAACATCCTGACACGGGCTACTATGAATTTCCACCACATGAACCACTGAATTTAGGAGTAAATAACTTTTAAATAGGTGTCCACTGTAGTGACCACTATGCACCACAGGGTTAATGTTCCCTACTGGGAAGAAATGTTGGCCCCTATATGTTTTGGGGGTATTAAGTGTGAGGCTGTTCGGTGTGAGGCATGTGTTTGAAGGAGCTGAGATTGAACCACAAAACAGCCAACTGAGAGCTGTCTGACTCTGACACGAAAGACTCTCCCCCTGAGCCAAATCCAGCCATCAGCAGGAAATGAGAGACATAGAAGTACTATTGATAGACCAGGAGCTATAATGACATCGATTGAGTCCAGGGTCCAGTATTGACCCTATAGATAAACTCTATTGTAGGACCACTTTTAGCTTTCAGGTGCGTCTCCCTCTAAAGAAGTTCAGTGAAGTGAAAAACTGTCCACTTCTGAACTGTACAGGTCTTGTGGTCCTTGAGTCTCTTCTTACTTGTACCTCAATGCTCTGTGGTGAAAAGGGTGGGAGGCCATTAGAGAGATTGCCTGACACACCTTCAAAGAGGAGACTTCATTTAATCAATTTAGCTTAGTGGTCGGCCACTGCAGAGGCTTTCTGCCGCCATCCAAGGCCATATAAAAGTCACTACAGGCAGAGAGACGCACAGTGAAAACACACAACCTCTCTGACAAACAGAATCAGCCAGCATGATTATAAATCCTGCACGTTTTTATTCAATGTTCTCTTCGATTTTGAGAGCTTTGCTTCTGACTTGAAGCTTAAGGAGTGGACAAACTCTTCATCCTGGGATCTCCCAGGTGGTTTGGGTGACTTCCAAGTCAGCGATTGCCAATTATAGATAAACTACCAGGTTTAGGTTTGGAACCACATGCAGCTTGGTCTGATATCAGGAAACTTATCACTCTCATCTGCTCTCTCACTCTGACTCTCTGGTCCAGAACTACCTCTTCAATCTCTCACTTCAGCGGTGAGCAGGGGCTGAGATATCAGTAGAATCACAGCGTTGATAACGTTGGCAGTGTGTGAGTTTGCTGATTGGTCCTGTCTGATGGTTCAAACACTTCACATCCTTCTGTCTTTTACCAACCTTTTCACGTCTTTGTTAATGCAGTTGTTTTGCTTTTAATGGCTTTAGCCAATCATAATGTAGACAGGAAGCTGGTGATGACTAATGCAGTTATTTTATTTTATTCTATTATCGAGTAAACTCATCTTCCTGTTATTCTCTTTCAGAGCAGTAACCCTCTGAGGCAGGTTGGTGATCAAGCTCCGCGAGTTTCAGGGTGGTTTATGGTCGACTTATCAATAAAGCTGTAAATTACTTTCACCTTCCTCGCGCCATCTCTGTAAAGCTGTTTTTTTTCTTTTAAAGAAGGAAAAAGACAGAGCAGAACAAATGTCAGAAACACCCCCTCCATTGCTCACTGAGTTTTATCATTACAGGTAATAGAATTGTAAAGAAACAGGAAATGATTTTTCAGCTGCTGAGCTCAGAGTTTTGTTCTTTTCTCTCTCACTTTTATATTTGGCTTCAGGAAAAAGGTGATAACTTTTTAGGTTTCTGCGTTTTTCTCTGAGGTGCAGTGATACTATCCATCATCCTGACAAACTATCATGACTGGATTTTCCTCTAACTGCAAACACATCCGAAACCAAGGATCTGTTTGCACTGCTCAAATAAAAGAAGACTTAAACAACAAGTAGTGCCTGGCATGACAAGTTATAATTTTCAATATGACTGGAATTCTGTAAAGTGGTGTTTGAAACCATGCATGAACACACTGATCTTAAATGATGTGGCAGTTTGTGGCACTACACATCTCAGTTCTATGATCAGCCAGGACCACTCTCTGCAGTTCAGTGTCCATGTGACGCATGGATGGATGGAAAATGCATCATCAGAGTGCGCAATAACAAGTTGCAACAAGCTTTCCCTCTTTCCTGTTGCACTTTCCCTCACTCAAAATCAATATCAGAATGAGAACATTGTCTGTCTGTCTTTGTCAGACACACCTCTCATCTCTCTGAGAGAGTGAAGAGAGCAGCTACGGAGGCCTGATTAGGTAACCCCTCTTTATAAACCCACATTACAGACCCTTTTAGAACACACTGACTGTCAAACTCTGACAGTAGCAGCATGGCGCTATCAAGATGTTTTCCCACAAGTCCTAAAAGGTGTGAATGAGTGATGAGTTTGGGGACACATCACACAGCTTCCTCAGCCCTCAGTCATTGACCTTTACTAAATCAAATAGTTTATTGCATTATACTTTAGAATCATGAACAGATATAGAATGGAAAGCCAATAAAATGTAATTAAACAAAGGAAAAAATCTGCAGCTTTGAAAACAAGAATGCATACATTTCACTGCAATCTGATCTACAAGCGGAATATTGGGCTAAATGGTCCAACATTAATAACCAAACACAGAGCAAATTCCTGTAGATGAAATGGCCAAGGTGAAGAAACTGAACAGCAAAAGGTGGAGTATTTCCAGTTCTCATAAAACTATACTCCCCTACAATAATGCAAGCTTTTATTGTGTTGGAATCTGTTATAATTTGTTTGTGAAATTCCTTCAACTCTTCACAAAAGTTGGCTTTACAGGCAGCGCAAACTGCATCTGAACTCCTGGATGCATAAGTTAAGCTGAATGTTGAAAATCCAACATCGACTCCCAAAAAAAGGCACTCCATGTCACTGGCATTTCTGGATGTCTCTGATCTCTTCGAGTGTGAGGGGTTGTTAGAGAATGTTAAGAATATTAAGAGAATACTATCATTTCTGAGCGTTCACACCTAACACTGGACATAGCTCTTCTAAAACTGGCTCATCATTGTTGAAGGACTATTTTCTATATGAAAATATTTGTAAACCGTTTTGTGGTTGGATTTCTAGTCTTTATCAAGTGATCCTCATCTTTAGAAGGTTAATATTTTCTTACCAACAAATTGCAGAATACAGAGTAGAACATTTTCAATGAATGATAGAATGAAACAACCTGTGATTACTTCTCTGCCATTTGAATTCTCAAGATTTTAAATGCATTCATTGGCTATGCACTTAGTGTTAAAACATATATCTTAAGAGTTTTTCTAGGTGAACATTTAAAATTTAGTTTATAGGTTAGAAATCTGAATTCAAGGACTTTTCTGATTTGGAAATATATATATATATATATGTTTTTTACCCAGTCTAGTCGAATACACGTGCAATGTTTTTGAATTTAAATGTTTAATGCATCCTGAAGCTTTCCTTAATGTTTCATACGTACAAAGACAAATAGAGTAATTCACGTGACTCAAGTGGGGTCCTTTCACACTAAATGGCGCTCTCGCCCCTCTTAAAGCTCAGATATATAACTCATTTTAAACAGTGTTGTTCAGATAGACCAGGAAACCACTGTGCTTTATTAAAACCACACTATTCTGAATGTATGGGGCTATAGAAGAGAGGGTGGATGTTTTCAGTCCATAGTGGTCCTTCATATACCCACTCAGACGTTCTTCAACAACGATCCACGGCCTCTCCAGCCGTACACCATAGCTCTCAGAGCAGCTGCTGAGTGGAGTACACACTCAGCAGTGAAGATGTGGAGATAGCACGCTCATCATTAGCACACTGAAAGCACTTTTAAACCCATCAGCCCTTGTGAGACTCCAAAGCGCCTTACTCTACCTGAGTTAGCAGAGAGAGGCTATTAGTTATGTCAACTTTTAATCATACTGGTGCTTGTAGAGGGAAGAGAGGGAGTGCCCAGTGTGGGTCTTTAAACTGCTGAGGAGTGGGTGTTCAGTTCACCATCAATGGGAATATTAGTCATAAAAAACTCATACTGTCATAATACCATCCAGGGCTTATTACAGCTAATTATTGCTGCGGCCTGCAGGGTTACATTGTGAAGACAGTGTTTTGGTAATGAAGTGTGAAGTGCTTGGCGTGGTCGAAGTCTCCCTTCAGCACAGCTGGGAGTGTGCTCTTATTATTACTTCTGCCAGGATCCCAATAAAGCAATAGCTGGACAGCTGAATCATGTGGAGCTCTGTGAGTGTGTGTGTGTGTGTGTGTGTCTAAGAGTGTGTGTGTGTGTGTGAGTTTGTTGACTGCTTTATTACTTCCTGAGCTGGCCTGAGATCAGTCCTTGAGGGTCACTCGTGTCACACTTAAAACAACAGAGGAGCAGGGAGGTCTTGATTGGGAAACAAAGTCATTCACACTCTGACATGTAGAAACAGAGGTGTATTGGGGCTGGTTGTAACCCTATGACAGGGAGCATGGGAACAGACCAGGGTTTGTTTTTCTCTGTCTCTGGAGTCATCTCAGCACCTGAGACACTTAGGAGCAGAACATTCACAAGAATAATGTGTCTGCTCTTGCTGTGGCGTTTAACATCCCCATCTGTGACTTATGTCTTAAGAAAACTCCTTATAAGTCTTGTTTTTGACCATGTACCACTGACATTTTCATGCCCACTGCTTTCATTGGGGGGAGTTTCTGCATTCCACATTGTAGTCGCACACAGCCTCATTGATTTAGCACCTCTCAAAACGCAAAGTGCCAAAAAAGATTCAGTAACATTTTTTTTAATGTTATTTGAATCATAATTTCATTGGATTAATGAACATTTTTTAAGCTTTTTGCCTTCAGAGGGAAAGACGGGCATGAGAGAGACAGGTCGTGTGGGGTCGACCAGCACTATGCATTGCAAAAACTGAAATCCAGTCAAGTTTTTATTTTAATTCACTTCTGACCAGATTTTTTCCTCCAATTTTTTTTTTTCTGAACAGAAACATTTTTGGTTCTAAATACAAAAAAGACAAATCCAAGAAAAAAAAAGTAATACGTAAAAAGTGTGCTTTATCTAACGCATCAATGACACAAAAGCTTTTTCACCACAGTAATAGTATTAGGTCATAATGCCTCCAATCGTTTCATGAGACAAATCTAAAAATATACAGCTTTCCTCCACATTGAATTGTTAAAAGCTCAACACCTTTGTGTCTCCACCTGCTGTGTCCCTCATTAGTCGGTGAGACCCTCTGTGCTTCATTTACGCCATCCATGACAAGTCAAAGAGGGTCAACTTGGCCAAGGGCAATGCCTCTCAGCGGGATAAGAGCACAAAGGTTTGAAGATTTTAAGCATCTCTTTGTCTCAAGGCTCTTCGTCCCCGTGGACCCTCAGACCCCCGACTCCTCCACCCACTTCATTAGTCCCTTTGTAGCAGGCCCCCACCATCCCTCACTGCTGTCATTGTCTTCCACAGGGAGGTCACCTGTGAAGTTCAGCTGCTACAGACACATGTAGGGTTTAGACCCAGAGGCAGGCACACGCTGGCAGACACATGAGTGTTTACATGTATACATAATGCATACATGCAAACAGCATGGGAGCACTGTGAGGGTGCACACAACTTTCAGGTTAGATGGCTGTGAGCTCCTTTATTCCAGTCATAAACAAGACAGAAACACGGAAAACATGAATGCGCAGAAAGGTTGTTTTTTTTTCCCTGTTCACAGGAGGAAACTATTCTGCAAAAAGGTCACTCTGCTCTGTCACAGTGTTCTCGTAACTTGTTCTCGTAACTTGACCAGGGGGTTATTTTCTCATTTTTTACCTTGGCATGTTTTGACTACTACTTTGACTACAAACTTCCTGTTGTGTTCCTCAGAAGAGTTACATGATGATGTTGCGATTTGTCTGTTAGCTGATCTATAGATTAATACTGATTCATCCTAATGGAGCACACTGACCTGTCTATCCAGCTGACGGATTGCAAACTTCAGATGACTCCTGTGAGGAAGACTGCAGGAAGGTTGTGGTCAAGAGATATCAAGGTGAAAAAAAAAAACAGTTTTAGTTTCAAGAACTATCAAATCAAAAATATGCAACAAGTTGAGCTTTTACAATGTCATAAATACATTTGTACTGTGCCACTGTATAACTAAAATACTAAAAGTTTCTTTTTGCTGAAGAAGCATTGGCAAAAAGAGTATTCCTGTGAGCCTTTTTCAAATTGGTTTCCTTAGAAAAGCAAGGAAAATATCAAACTGATTTCAGAGAAACTGTCCTCAAATCTAAACTTCATCCTTAACATATTGGCAGGGTCATAAACTTAATATGAAGTTCATAATCCTAAATACAACTCTATGATTACAGATACTTTTGGAAAATGAATGGCAAATTGAGCAAGGTGTCTTTGTAATTGATCTTTCTTTGTTGCAATTCACAAAAGGAGGGATCTAACAATGGCTCTGAAGTACAAGACACAACAACAACAACAACAACAACAACAAAACATTTAAAAAAATACAAAACAGGTTCCAAAACAGTGCATAGAAGCATTTCTTTGCTCTGAAATAGATGGGCAGGGTATTTGTCCAATCAGAATAATTCTAGCTGCCTGCCTTTTCTGTTTCTCTGTTCATATTTTGTGATATATTGTATTTTCTTATCCATCATTATGTTTATACTTTAGGGCCACTGTTCTGTATTCGGCGCCCACTTCATCACAAAGAATTACTCAAAAACAGACACACACCTAAACCAATAGAGTCAGGAAGTAAAGCAGCACAGCAAAAATCTTTTAAGGCTTCATTAAAATCCTGTAAATAGTCTGGACGTGCTTATAAAAGAGAGGGAGAAGCATCCTCTTGGCCTCAGCTCTCAGTCATTTGTCTCCTCTCTCCTCCTCCTCCTCCTGGTTTCCATCAGATCAACAAAGATACAATCCACCCCAGAGCGCTGTGGAAATCCCAGAACACTCCCTAACCACATTCCCATCGTCCAGCAAACATGATCACTCTCAGAGTACTTACTTTGGCTCACAATCGCAGCTTGGATCAAAGGGAAACATTTTCACATACCCAGCTTGATTTATTGTTCTTTCTCATCGAGCGGTGTCTGCCAACATTTTGACATTAGCGGATAATTAATGTGACAATATGCACCGACTTCCTTTGCGCAAGCCATGCAGACCACATGTTGGTAAACTGGACTGTGGCTCTGAGTTTGTTATGTTTTGGTAGGAGGGGAAAAATGCTACCTTTTCTTTTCAATAGATCTGAAAGCAACAATATGAGAATGTGCTGAAAGAGGAGCATGAAAAGAGAAAAGCCATAACCAGCTTGTCCCAGAGCAGAAACATCTTTGCAGTCACGATTTGTTTGAGGAGTCTTTCTTACATTTTACTCCGATCAGAGGCAGGATTTTGCTTTTGTCACGGCCACACGTTCATTTTAGAAGCAACAGTTCTTTACTGATGTGAAGAGAGGAAGTTGTCTGACACATGGTCTTGTCAGCACTTGGCCAGCTGTAGAAACTCTCCCTGGAGCTGGTTTGGTTTTTACCGTCTCATTCTTGCAGAGCAGATGCAGGTTGACATGACGGGTTGTATTTCATGCCCACTTCCTAAAGCCTGCTGGCCCAAATTGCCTTTGTCATGTGGAATTTAGTCAGAAAGCAGAGATCAAACCCACAACTAGCTGAGTCATATTATCTCCTCGGTAAGGTCTGGGAATACTCTGAGGGGGCAGAGCTCCGAGGCAGAGCATTTGACTGCAGATCAGAAGGTGCCCCCTCATTTTGGAGCCGGGTGATGACACGATACACGCTTCAAATTGAGGCTGGGTTCAAGCTCTGCTGTCAGCACTCTTGTTACCAACTTAATAGTACTCGAAGTAGACACAAGTTGTATTTTTTGGTCACGAGAATTGCCTGCTGCCTCACTTGTCTACTTTTCTGAGATAAACATGAAAATTTAAGACGGCAAAAAGAAGAGAGAGTGTTGAGATGTCAAGTTTTTGTTTAACCCCTTACATCGGACCAAATTCTGGCATATGTTTCATTTTGTGTTTCAAGGCTCGTGACTGAAGAACAGCAAGATCAAAATTTGTCAGGGACACCTCATTTGAAAAGATTAAACTCTCTAGTTTTAGAAAATGGCATAGTTATCTATGTGGCAAAAGTCCACAACAGGCTGAATGCAGCTTAAACACTTTTTTTCCTCTTTATTTCTTAAAACCATTTTTGAAAATAATTAAACTCAAGCTGCTTCATGCCAGACATAAGACACCCTCCTCATCACTTCTATACCTTGTCATCAACATCCGTGTGAAATTTGACCTTCCTAGGTAAAACTTTGTAAGAGTTGTACAGCACTCACTGTTCATACTCTTGTCCAAAGACAAAACCAGCTTCAGTACGGCTCAGTGTCCCCGTCTTTACTCACTTTGTGGAAAGATTTGCCAAAAAATGTGAAATTGTTCCTCCTCTGTTGTGCACGTGAATATGAATGAAGATGCACATCAGTGAATAGGTCTCATCAATGATCTAAATGGCTAAAGCTGGCTACATGTGAGCAGTAAGGCAGTTGGTTACTGTATAGTGATCGACAAAACTGTTTGCTAACAAACAACCGTCTAATAGAGCTATCACGCAAGATTATTGGCTAGTCAAGCAAGGAGAGCTTATTGGCTTTCACAAGCTGTCCTGGGATGAAATGTCAACAGAATACGATGGGGGTCAGTTTTGTCTTTCAGATAGAACCCTGAAGAAATCAAACATACCCAGCTCACTGACTCTTGAGAGTTGAGCGGTTCTTTCACTAATTAAGTTTTGCTGGTCAAGAAAATTGTAGAATAAAAATAAATAAATAAATAAAGTGACTGAAAGATCTAAGCTTTCTAATGTAGTAGAGCATTCAGATTTTTGATTATGCTGTTAGTGCTTATACTTTGTCTACGTCATACAAATGGCAAATAGAACACAGATGACCTGATGGGGCATAAGAGGTAGAAAATACTTTTCCATATTTAAATGCGCATATAAAATAACGATGCTGCTAAATCAGAAGGAAAAGGATCTGTTGAGACTTAAAGAGACAGATGCTAAAATAAAGTTTTATTCAAGCTGTAAATCACATAAAGCTGCTACGGGGGCACCAGAGAGACAGAATAAAGGCTGATCTCATGGACTGAAAGCTGTGCGAAGAGCTGAAACAGTTTGCAAACTTTAACCTCGGCATGACAGAACATCTTAAAGTGAGCCTCTGACTTTCTTTCTAAACCAAAATGTGTGTGTCCGTTCAACTGCAAGAAGAAACTCTGACGAGAGTTCATGTTCTCACCACACAATCAAGGCTTTGGGACTTCAAGTGCTGAGTGATTATTGAAAGTTACCCTCATATTTCATCATTCTTTACACCTTTAGTTTGGGATCAAGTTTTATCATTTCCTCAGGCGTCTGCAACTTTGGACCTCAGTCGAGCCCTTTCACTACATCCACCCACGACTTAACCTGAGTCTGAAAACCTGAACCATGAACTTATAGACCATCACTTTTCTTTTTCTGAAAAGTTGATGAGAAATCTCTTATTGTCACACTCCCAGTCCAATTTATTCTCTGTGGGATCCAACTCTTAAAAAGACTAGAGTATGGTGCAAGTGCATCACCTTTACAAAAACTACAAACTTAGATCTTTTATGTTTGCAGTGCTCAAGGAAATTTTGGAGCATTTTCAGCATCAGTGCTTTTTAAATTTTCCTCATAGATTAGAGACTTAGAACGAAGCACAAAGAGAAACAGAAGTGCTGCATGTAAACTTTGATATCACGCTCTGACACTGAGGTCTTGACCCTCTCCTGTCCGTCTCTCAAACCTCTATGAAACTTTAATGTGCTCATATGATGCTGCAGCACAGATCAGAAGGATGCATAACCAAAACACAGTCTGCACATCACAACACCATCTGTTTCATGAACCTACGTCTTCCCTTAAAGCCAAGGAGCAGATTTGTTTTCCTCTGTTTCCACCTTTGTCGAGCTGCTCTGCATTACACAAGAAGGCCTCCCTGATGTGCTTTGACTTGTTGCATGTAAACTATTCAGACCTCATACATATGTGTGTGAGGGTGTATTTGATCAGAAATGGATTTATGCGTGAGTATGAGCTGTTTCGAGATTAGATAGTGTACTCTGCGGCGTTTCACAACAGGCAGGCTTTAACCCAATATTCTCCATCCAATGATCAACCCAGGCTGCACACCACAGTTCCCATCAGTCCCCCTGCAGCACGCCTTCCATCCCACACACCAAATAAGTCTCTGTTTCCCCAGTAAATCATCAAAGGGCCAGAGAAAGAAAAAGTTGGGTAGAAGTTGGTGTGTGTCATCTGTGCTGAAAAAGAGCAGCTGAAGGGAAAATGTTTTTGTTCAGAGAGGCAGAAGTTCTTGAGGCTGGAGTGTTTGTGATATGGATTTTCTGTACGTGCTGTCTGGAAACTGCAGAGAAATCAGCCCCATGGGTTGGGTGTTTTCTGCCCTGACAGTAACTGAAATTTATTTATCTATTCTTGGACTTTCAGTTCCTTCTCAAATATCCACTTTGATAATTAAATGATACAATGCAGAAAGCTAACATCTTAGTTTATCCATTCCATTGGTGTACGGCTACTGTATTATGTCTCCATGGACATGTAAATATTATTTAAGTCTGTGTTTACATGCTATACATAAATCTTCAATGTGTGACCATTTCAGCTGCAATAGTCAACATGTTTTCTCACTTCAAGTTGCAGCTTGGTTTGCATCTCTGTAATAACTGTAATATTTGATAACCTAGTTTCACGTGTCCTGCATCCAGCTCCTTATTAAATCAACTAGGATGATCAATAGTGATAAAAGTTTGTTTTTATACATGTTGGTTAAGTCACAGAGTCTAGAAAAGAGGAATCGCACTGAGAAGCAGCATTTTGTTCCACCAATTCAGCCAATTCCACCACTGGCAGTACAACCCTGTCACAGAATGCCATCGTTGCTGAAAGTTTAAATCACTCTGGAAAGGTCCATGTTGATCATAGTGGAAGCTGAAGTCTGCTTGCACCAGTGTTAAAGATGCACAACCCCAGCTTAAGTCTGACGTCAGTTTCCAGCGCTGTCCACTTTGCCATTTCATTTTAATGTGGTTTGTATTCAAGTGATTTTTTTTTTTTTTGCATGGCAAGTTAGACAACTAAAAATCAAATACCTTTTCATTTTTTTTGAGTTATGTCATAAAATATCCATACACAGACAATAAGACTAGAATGCAAATCAGATGGCTGGATTCTAATTTAAGATATAGGTCAATAATGCACCTATGTTCGGAAAATGAAAATGTGTTTTTGCCACTGTATTTTCGTTTTAAAATTAGAATTTTAATTTTATTTCAAAATCCTTTTTTCATAGGTATATTTGATGACAATGAAAATGAAAAGTCATTTTCAACATTTGAGCTTAGTCAAATAATGTGCATTTCAAAGGTTAAAAAACTAAAATGAAAATTACATTAATCCTCATTTTATTTTTGAGTCAAATAATACACCCATATTCAAAAATGGGAAAAGCATTTCTGTTAACCCATTTTCATTTGAATTCTAATCACTATTTGCTTACATGATAAACTACTCTCTTTATGCATGTCATGTTCAATAACAACTGCAAACATTTTTAAGGAGACTTCAGGTGATGTCACATGAGTCAGTACTGACCTAGTTGAAAACTAAAGAAGAAAGAGGGGGAAATAACTGCTGTGATAACACATGTGCCTCAGACAGAATTGCTTGAATAGAAGTCACAAAATGAAGGTGGAAAGAATTGAAACAAAAAAAGTGACCAGTGTTAGAAAAATAACTATTCCCCAGGTCTCAGATTTTCATACTTTTTGTATTCAACAAGAATCTGTCCATTTAGGTGTGGCTGCTCGAATTCAGTCTAATAAGATGTCTTCAAAATGCTCAATTGCAAGCTTAATGCTTCTCAAGGCCAGTGCACAGTTTGTGTAGTGGAAACACATTGTGTGGAGTTAACAAGGGTTCAGTGTTGACCCTGAGATTTTTCACCGAGTACAAAATCTCTTCAAACACAAAGAGGCATTCAGAGGCACCGATGGAAGCCACATAAATAGGCGATTTAAAGATCATGGTGTGGTATTTTAATTAGGACCGAGGCAGGTTTCATTGCAGCTTTAACAGACTGACACTCTTAAGGTGACGACAGATATCTGCTGAATTTAGATACCGGGGTTAAGTAGAGCTTTTGGTTTGGAGGTAAACTTTATCTATCTTGCTCAGGCAGGTTTGTGAATTTCTCTGCAGAAGTGAAAAACTGTTTTTCAAACTGTTCTGAATCCTCGAATCCTTAAAGTCTGCCGCTTGTGTCTGTGCCTCCAGCCTGCTCCCCTCCCGGCTGGCTCATGACATTTTCAAAGTGCTGTTTTTAATCGTGAGCGACTTGGCCACATATCAGGCTGAGTGAGATTTATGGCCTCTTTTCTCCAAGAGCCTGTACCTCCAGACTGGCCGTAATGGAGAAACACACAAAATAGTGTTTACAAGGAAGGTGCTGCTGCCGACCTGTTCCCGGGCCGACTGAGGGTTGTTTGGTTTGCTGATTAGCGAGTCCCAGAGGGGCTGAATGTGGAGGGAGTCTGTGTGAGTCTGGTCTGAGTTTGGGTGTCGTAATGCAACTGCTTATCCTTTTTTTAACAGGATTATTTTATTTGAAGGAAACAGATATCACATATTGAAAAGAAATTGTTAGAACGACTAATATTTTAATTTACAAACAAAGATTTTGGGACCAAACAGTCGAGTCAGGGCTTTAATCGTACATCACACAACATAAGGATTAAGTGAAGCCAACAAACCTGAGGTGTGTGTTTATCATCCAGCAGACCAGAAGAGTTACATACTTTGGAGGCATGCACACTTTCAGACTAAGAATACTCATCTGCACACGTAAAAATACACACGCATTCATGCACCCTGGTTGTGTTGCTCTCTGGAGTCTTTGCAGGAGTAAAACCGTGACCTAGATGAGTCGGGTTTAATTTTGGAAGTGAACTCCACTCCACCCACAAATGTGAAATCTTCATTGTGTAGAGGAACAGCAGTAAGCGGTGTAAATCGACCCACACAAACAAGGACACTTTTGTGTTATTTCTTAAAGGGGTGAGGGTGTTTTTGCTGCTAGAGACCTCATACCTGAAGATGAGGTTAGCAAGTGAATTACAAGTGGAGAAGTGTAAATAAGTAGTTGTGTTTTGCTCTCTCTACAAATTTCCTTTTGCACATAAAGTAGCTAAGTTTATTATTTATAAATATGAGCTTAAAACTGGATCTAAATTGTAATTTTATAAGCTTGAGAAACTGGCTAAGTTATTTTCTCCATGATGATAAAATGAAAGCAATGAGGAAGTGTGAAAGACTGCAAAAATACTGTAAGAAAAAGCCCGAAACATCCAATCACATGCATTCACATTCATTTAATTTAGACTAGTAGATCTACTGCCCAGGTGGGTTGACCATGTGGCTTCAGGCCAAGTAGTGACCCAGTTTCAGATCAGATACATGGGTCATCTGATGTAAAAGGTCCCTCACCTGCACAGAGGAGAGATGCAGAATTGTTTCTGTTTAGTGTAATGCAGACATGTCCAAGGTCAGGCCTGAGCTCCATTTTCATGCAGCCCCCAGCTTTCATCTTACAATGTATGAAATATGTCACTTCTTAATTAGGTGTATATTTACTTTTTATGTCAGGTGCTTGAAGAACCTAAGTATATCTGATAACTTCTCACATAAATTTGGACTGGATTGGCATAGACTACTTTTGTAAAGCTGCACATCCTGCAGAAACTCAAGGAGTCTTATAGCTGACATGTTTAAAGAAATGCATTTAGCATGATGCAAAAAAGTGCTTCACAATAGTAAGTCAAAGTTATGTGGTTTGTGAAGATATGACAAAGTCTGATGCATAAAAATGGTTCAGAATGCAGGGTTAGACATATCTGGGGCTAAAACTGTTTTAAGATGAAGGTGAAGTTTTATCTCATAGGTCTTTGATGATGGCAGAGGTGTGTTTGACTAAACTTGGACACTGATCATTTTCAGAAATAAAAAAAAAATAGTTTTGAAATAGAGCACTTACTCTACTTTCACTTATGGCTTATGATTGGATGTTTCTGACTTAAAAAAAATAAAATAACTGTTTCCTGTTCTAAACTCTCTTTAATTGAATGTTACCAGCAGTATGTTTTACTTTGAACTCAAATAAAGGCCTAAATTTCAAGTCTTACTTGAGTCTGACCTTTTAGACTTCTGTTTACTCTCCATGAACCTTGGAAGTAAGTGAAGCTTTGCCAGGATCCTCTGCTTTTACATTTGATTATGATCACTCTGCTGGTCCAGAGTGTAACAAGAAAAGGAGGACTGTTGATCAAACCCTTCATTCAAGTGGTATCTGAGCATTTCACAAATAACATCTTTGACCTTGGCTGGTTTAAATTCTTTCATTTCTGTCTCAAATGGGAAAAACAACTCAGAAAATCATCAAACAAAGTTGATGTTTGAGTCTTAAAGTTGGTGATTACCCAGATGTACTGAGGAATTTCTCCGCATTGACCCTGACAATAATTTAGTAATTGGTTTCATTAACCTTGGTTTAAATCCTGTATAAAACAGTGTTTAATGTTTTGTTGAGTGCAAAAGATAATTTTCGAAAGGCACATCTAATGTATTGCTACTTATTCTGCCTAGGTTTGAGTCTGGTTACATTATGGGTTTCATATTCTTTTCAGCCTGACACTGGAGCCTTTCAATGTGAAACTGACATGAGTGGGGTGTCTATAGTTTAATATTTATAATTGAAGGGTCGATGGCAGGGTTGCAGTATTTAGAGCCTTGGCTATTTTGTCCATACTGCCTCTTTTGCCATAAAGTGTGTTCTCATCCATCCATCTATCGAGTTCATCTCCCTCGTTATGAAAGGTCGTCGGTTTATGTTTATTCAAAGTTTATCTGGTCTGACTCTGACGTTAACATCAGATTATAGAGGTTTCCAAACAATCCACAGAAGAACTCTGAGTTGTGTTCACGGCCCTGTTTGGCCTTCGCTCGAATCCTCTACATATTTCATCTCCTTTTCCACAGCCCCGGTTCCCACCACTCAGAAACTGTCTAACTCTCCCCCCAAAAAAGAACATTTCTGTCCCCCTGTGGATCATTCAGGTCAGGCTGTATTCAGTGGAAATCCCCCTTGCCTCACACAAGACACATCAATAAGGAGTCAGTGGTTTGAGAGGAGTTAAAATGGCTTGGTGCCATAATTTATTCAGACATTGAACCGGCCCAGGCTTGAAGTATTCAAAGTAGCCCAGGAAAAAATAGCTTTTAGAGATTTCATGAAGCCATGGTCACAAGGCATTTATATTTAAATCAGTTAGATGTGAAAGCACAGACTCTTACGCCAGGCCACAGGGCCACAAGGGAACATACCAAATTCAGCCGCTTTACTGCCTTCATCTCTCATAGTGCCCTTATACTAACTGTATGCACACATTTGTGTTTGAATACCAGAGGAGCCCTCATTTCTCATAACCTCTAACCTGTATTTATCAAACCTTCAAGGGAAATGCAACCTTTTGATGTAATAAAGCATTTTATCAAGCCGGACCATCATTAAGTAGATTGACTTTCTCCATTTACTTCATTTGGATATTTAATTTTTAGATTTTTTTCTGCCTTTAAAGGCTCTTGCAGGGTCAGGGTCAGACTTGATGATTAACAGAACATTGCAGCAACAGTCATTTTTTACATTTCCCACGGAAAGGATCCAAGATGAGTGCAGCGTTTAAGTAATTAGAGAAAGGAGGGTGACTTTGTGTCATCGAAAAGAAGAAAGAAAGCAATCTTGATGGAAGAAATCTGAAAAGGGGTCAATATGGATGCAAACCAGAAGTTTCTGTCAGAAAAAAACGTGATTAGTTTTCATAATTAAACTGTTAAATGTAGCTTGTTGTTTCAGAGTAAAAATGTGATGTAAGGGCCTCCCAAAATTTTGTATTTGATTACAAAAATATTAAGTGTTGCTCACTAACCAACAGAAGTTATCTTGAGTAAATGCAGTATATTCTGTCAACCCTTGTCTCAACTGTAGTTAATTTTAACTTCAGTTAACTTCTTGTTTGGAGTAGTTGCTTGATTTCAACTCATCTAAACCTTTCAGTTAACTTTTACTCCCATTTATCTAAATTACATTTGTCAGTTACCTGAAATTCTTTGGTATAGTTGTTCGAAATAACTGATTTATTTTATCCAAAAACAAACTCTGAAGTCCTGTTAACCATATAGTTCAGCCAGCTGCCCTATACCAATAAACTCAGGCAGCCTCTGACTCACTGCAGCTTTTTCTTTTGCACAGCAGACTCTCATATCAGCTGCTTTCCCTCCTCACTCACGGTGTAACTTTTAGTTTACAATTCACAAAGGCATTCTGGGTATAACTTGAAAGTTGTAGCTATACTTAAAAGCTGGGAGGAGCTTATACATGATTGTCAAGTTGACATTCATTACTGATTTATCTGGACAGAGATTTTCGAGTTGAAATAGATTTTGTAGTTGAGATGGTGACAACTTATAGTTATATCACAATAACTTCAGTAATCTTTTGTCATACTGACAGAATATCATTTGATATCTTTCAGGCATCAAACTTCCAAAATATGTAAAAGTAAAACAACACTTTACTCACACTCTTTAAAAGTCCTCCTGACTCTGCCAGAAAACATTCATACAATGATAATTTAACATGTCTATGCAGAGAAAATTACCTGCCTGTTTCTAAATTGTGTCTGGGAGAAGTGACAAGAATATACAAAGGGGTGTTTCTTATTTTTCTGTCTCTGTGAGTAAATTTGGTCGTCATTAGTGCAGAAATAGGAGAGCTCAAACACACACAGAGACACGGTTCCTCCTCAGTGTGTCCTCTCTGTAACCTTCTCAGTATGCTGAGGCATTAACTCCATTACTCTGAGTTGGCAGGCGGTCAGGAGGAAAGGCCGCTCCTCCCTCTTCAGGTGTAGGAAGAACCCTCTCTCTTTACTTCATACCATTTTAGTGATTGGAAACTTCCACAGCTAATACATTAGAGCTGACCTCTATCTCTGTCTCCACTAACTTTGTGCTTGATTTAGCAGCCTTATTAGAGACACCTGAGGAGGAGAGTGGGAAAGCAATGTGAGGGGGATGTAAATGTGCTGCAGGTTGGTGTAGTTCATCACCAAACACAGATGAGTGTGAAAATATACCTCAATGTGTCTTTCCGTGGTGTTAGCTCATTTATGCACAAGTTGTTGACACTTCTCTACCCCTCAGTTTTCTTAAAACATTCTGGGGCGCGGATGGCCTAGTGGATATGGCTGCGCACCATGAGGCTTGCCCTCGAGCGGGCGGCCCGGGTTCGAATCCGACCTGTGGCCATTTCCCGCATGTCACTCCCCACTCTCTCTCCCCTTTCCGACACTATCCACTGTCCTCCACTATCAATAAAGGCATAAAAAGGCCAAAAAATAACTTTAAAAAAAAAAAAAAAAAAAATTCTATAAAGACATCCTAACAGTGAGTCAGAGCAAATAAACCTGAGCCCCTTTTCTTTCATGATATTTTGAAACTGAAACCTAATCTAGATGTCTCAAACAATGACTTAATTCTGACTTTCATCCCATGTTTTAAAGGTCATATTTTATTAATGTAAATACCAACAAGCTAATCTATATTCTTCTCCTCTGAGCAAGGTGAAAGATAAATAAAAGACCAAGAAGGTAATAGCCTCTGGAGAGTCTGACCTTTCCCTGTGGTGAGTTATGGTGTGTGTGTACATCAGTGTGACCCTGCGCCCCGGCTATAATCCCTCACTACAGAGGCTGGATTAGAGTCTCGTCTTATTAGCTACCCACCCTCAATGGTCTCACTCTCCCCCAGCCTGGATCGATGGCTGGCTCGGTCTGAAGTGGCCGTGCTGGTTATTAAACGTGGGACCAACCAAACCCTTCGGACTGCGGGGATAATCCCATCACAAATTAAGTAGAGGGAAATTGTTGAGGGAAAACAAGGAGGGGGGGGGATCTTCATATTGTGACCTTCTAAACATCGAACACACAAACAGACACACACTCAAGAGCACTGCTCTTTATCATAGGATGATCTCAAAGGAGTGAGCTCTTATGGATCAGCTTTTTTTAAAGAGGGAAGATTGTGCAAACAAAGAGGACTTGCTTGCTTGTTTGTCAGTGTTTGAATTTCAAGGTCTGCAGCCTTTGAAGGAGCCAGTGTATGTAGCCCGTCGACTGAACTGAACTGAGACAGTACCAACTTTTCAGTGCACAACAATAAACTGTGTGCCTACTGTAACTTGTTTCAACTGAATTATGTTATTTAGCAGTGTGCCACTTTGCCTAAGCATCCATCACCTTGTTTGAGTTGGTGCTAAAAGAATCACAGGATGTGTTGAGCTGTAGATGATCCATCTGATGTGTCCTCTGACGCCACAGTGGGACAGTCTTTGACCTTAAATGTGGCCTCTGAAGGATGCAACCCTTTTGTATTGTAAGCAGCTGTTGGTGGATATGAAAGCAAAGTTTGGTAGTGATAGTAATGCTGAAAAAAAAAAAAATTTCATAAGAGTAATCACCATGATTAGGCTTATGGAAAATAATAATAAATTGAGAGTAGATCCAATGTTAAACAAAGAAAAGTTTGAGCAGTAAACTTCAAGGCAAAAAACGTGCTCAGGAGTTAAAATTTTTCCTTAAAAAATAACTTTCCTTGAACTCAATTTTCACACTTTTTGGAAGATTTTTGTATCTGAAATTAGTCATCCATCAGAAGTTGGAATAACAGCTCATTAAATTTGAAAATGTGGCCCCTGGGAAAATGCCTGCTCATAATCAAATTAAAGTGTCTAGACTTACAAATAAACTTTTGATTTTATTTCCAATTAGAAGTTTCCCTTTTAACTTCTGCCAAAATACCAATTGTGCAGCCTTAAGTATTTTCAAGTACCAATACTGTTCAGATCCAGTATCAGCACAGATCATACATACTTCATAACTTTTTGTAGAATGGCATGTTAGAAAAGGCTTGATGAAGTTATATTCAGACAGGGAGCAACAGTAGGAATGAGAAAAAGGTGGCCCATTTATTTCTAACCAATGGACTGTAGGCTTGTTAACCTTCACCATGAGCGTCTACTACAATTGATTGAATAGAAAAGTAAATAAATTAGAAGACTCTGTCCATTATCCAACTGCTCCAAGTTAAGAGTTCACAACTCCAATTTCAAAATAAATGTCACTCCAATAAAAAAGAGCAGAAAACAAATAACAATCAGTCTGTCGTTTTAGATGTCGGTGGATATAATCCAATTTTTTTCTTTGTTAAAAAAGTCAGCTGCTATATTGAAGATGAAGTGCAAATGTAATCTCTTAGGACCTAATTGTCCTAACCATTCTCCTCAGCCTTTGCATGTGTACTTAAGTGTAGATATTTCAGTAAGGGCAATGAAGAGGAAGCTGTGTGTGAAGGCAAAGCTCTCACTGTATCAAACAATACTTTTGAGCTCTAACCTAATGTCCTGAGCTTGGAGCAGTGACAAAATGAGTCTCATCCGAAGAGTTGCCGGCTCAGCCAGAGTGAGGGTCAGGAGCTGGGACATCCAGGGGGGATGTAAGAGAAGAGCTGTTTCTCTGTGGCATCAAAAGGTGCCAGCTGAGGTGGTTCAGGTGTCTGATCAGGATGTGACCTGGAGGCCTTCTTTTGGAGGTTTTCCACCAAATAGAAAGGAACCTCGGGGTAGACTTTGAGCTTGCTGGAGGGATTATGCGCTGGCAGAGTCAGGGACCTCTCTGGAGGAGCTGGAAAACATTGCCAGGGAGAGGGATGCAGGAGTGGATTTGCTCGGCTTGACCACGACAAAGTTTTAGATATGAGGAAGAAAACAGATGAATATAAACTTCCCACTTCTTCTACAAATGCCCTTCTGTAATTTAAAAAAGTAAAATAAAAACTTCCCTCCCATTTTTTAAAAATGATAACTTGCCTTCATACTCATTTATAATCATGTTTGAATCAGTGTGAGTATGGAAGGGAAGGAATGAGAGGCGACAGTTTGATAAATCTGCTGATCTATGAAGGAAAACTAAATGAAATTTAGATAATATCTTGTATCAACACATGATGTAAGAAGACATTTCTCAGAGAAATTCAAGAGCTTACTGCAAAATTCAACATCTGTCCTTTTCTGTATCTACATTTCTCTCTGTTGTTTTGTGTGATAGTCATGGTGGGGTGGGTTTTTAAACGGTAAGAAACATGAATCGTTCCTGGCATCAGGCGTATTAAGTTTATGAGCATCTGGACACAGTCGTGCTGCATCAAGACAGATTGGTGCTGTCACAGTTTCATAAGAAGCAGACACATTTCCAGCTTTGCAGCAGTCTGAGAAGAACACTGAGGCTTTTAATTCACATCAAGAGAGCAGCACACTGTCCAGACACACACAAACACACAGAGGAAACTTTAATTTGAAGCATCATACAGAAATCAAAGCCATATCTGAAGGATTATGGGATGTCTGAGGTGGAAAACACTGTAATTGATTGGATGTGACATTTCTGATTCATATGATATCTCAGCTTCTTGTTTTTTTATCCGTTACTTCCCTGAAACCTCTCTTATTTGCCTTCCTGTCTTCATGGATCTCTCTCCCACTGGCTGTCTTTCTGCATTTGTGTCATCTCTAATCCTGTCATGTAGGATAACACTGGACGTTAATTACCCCCGCTGTCTGAGGTGAACCCCATTAGAGCCCTGAACTGGACGTGAACTGGCGGTTACCGCAAGGGGGGCAAAGTCTATTAAATGCCATTATTGAATCTTCGACCTAATTTAAAAGTAGATGCACAATGACTGCTCGTCTGGCTGCTAGCGGTGGTTTCTTTACTCAATTTCCAAACCTCTTTTCAGGAAGGCCTCAGAAACAGGCCAAAGTAAATGAAACACTTCTTCGAGAGGAATGGAGAGAATGAAAACTGCTGCTGCTGCTGTTGCTGCTGTTGGCGTGTTCTTTGTGGACAGAGCGGGTTTTGAAGAGGAAGTGTTGGGGAAGCTGTGGTTTTTACCTGTTTCTGCAGGAAAATTTGTCTCACAGCAATGATTCCCTCATGAGAAACCAACTTTTATTAACTCAAGTTACTTCAAAAATGAGGTTTGAAACCTCAGATTCCAACTCTACAGTTTTTTTTTTTCCTCGTTTTCTTTCTTTTTCTTTTTTTTTTTTTTTGGTGGCTGAGAAAGTTTCTGGAAGTTTCCAGATGTCATGATGTAGTGATTTGCATATGAAGTCTGCCTGTCATGGTCCCCAGGCTCACAGAGGAGGGAGAGGACTGTGCAGCGGGACGAATGCTGACAACTGATCGTTTTCACCACGACGGGATGTAGGCTCAAATATTTCTGTGCTGGAAGGAGTTATACAGGATACTTTAAAACTAAGACTGAAACTTTATCAAACCCAGCGTGAGAGTCAGCAATGACGGGAAGAATTTTAAGACAGGTTTGAAGTCACTGACTAGCTGTATTTCATCGTCATGTTACATGTGTGCAGTGGTGTGATGATTTTTAACCAAGACTATCTGTGCCATTTTCCAACTTGGTGAACCCTTTGGCTGCCCCCTTGATAAAAATGTCATTGTTATTGGTTTCAGCAAGTGCCCGAAAATAGTATTTTTGCAATAGTGTCGCCTGTCTGCTCCTTAAGGCATCAAGACAGACATATTTCCTGCACTCTAGAAAGAATGCTCACGTGTTAAATTAGTCCAGTGCAGTTGAAGGTTGTGTCCGAAGAGAGGGACACTTGTGTTTGATGAAACAGTGAGAAAAGGGCTGTGATTTGTCTGTCTGGAGTATAGAGGTGCTGATAAACACAGGTTTATCTCACCATTATTTTTGAGGTTTAGTCATAATTACACTGCTCTCAGTCCCAGTAGCCCTGCAGGCAGCCATAAGAAACACTTACAGCAGCATTCAGAGCTCCCAATCTTGTCACAATATTAAAAACGCGCGAGTTGTGGCACAGCGTAAGCCATGATTAAAATGCGTCGCTTCCACCACTAAGACATGTCTCCGGTGTATCAGATGGGAGCTTAGCACCGGCATATGCTCACTGCAATGATCCGCTGATGGATGACAGGTGGTTACCCAACTATTTGCATAATTATGGGTGTTACGCGCAGGCTGCTCAAACGTTATAAACAAATCCATATGGCCTTTTGGGAAAATCCAGATGATTCACACTACAGCTCTTGGATTTACTTACAGCCCTGCCTGTGTAACAGACATCAGCAGGATTTCTCGCTGAATGTTTGAGCTGCAGTGTGAAGTGTGGACTAACTTCTTACTTACTTTGGCAGCTTCGATCAAATCTGAGAACTTTACACAAAGATTTGCTTGCAGATCGGTCACTGCGGCAGCTGTAACATGGAGCAGAGTTTCCTGTAGAGCTCAGTGTAGATGGTTGATGGGAGGGGTGATTTAGTTTGCGGGACCCTGCCTCAATCCGCGGATACTTTCCAGAATCGGTTTCAGTGGCTTGTACAGCCTGTACGAATGACCTCTTTCTACAGTCAGATTATAATATATGAGCAATTTAGCCGTAATTACAGATGTAATTGTTATTTTAAGGTGGCTGGGCTGAGAGAAAGAGTTGGGATAATTTTTCACATACACCTTTTTTCCTAATATTTACATTATTTATGGCTCTATGGGTAATTTTCCAGATAAAAGTGTAACTACAGTATAATTCTTTCTCTCCAGCAGGACTTGAGCCAAGCCAAACTTCTCATACTCGAGTTCTACAATGTTTCCTTTGGGCTCAATAGGCCTTTTATGGAAACAACAGCACTTATAATCACCACTTCCCATGTTTAAGCTGACGTATAGTGCAGTCAGAGAGGTAATGTCGGGGTCGTACGGCTTCTAGACGGAGCAGCAGCCTCTGAAATGTGCCACTGTTTAAACACTGAAATGGAAAGTTCTCTGTGGATTTATATTAATAACGCATTGAGTGGTTTGATGCTGTTTTTACTTGCCTTAACTCACTTTTATCCTCTATTTTTGTTCCTTCAACCCTCCCTCCGCAGATATGCCTCTCAGTGTCCGTCGCAGCAGTGACCCCTCCCTGGCAGGCCTCCCTCTGGGTGAAGTCGTAGTTATTCCTGAGGAACCGTCCAGAAAGAATCCCGCTCGCTGGTCCACCACTGCCGGCTTCCAAAAATACAACCACAAAGCAAACACAAGCGCAGCCACTGGCAGCCTGGAGAGAAAGGTAACATATAGATGTAGTTAGAGGAACAGGAGGAAGTATGTTTCTTGGCGTTTACTTTTGAGTGCTACCCAGGAAACACTTCATACAGATTTCTAACTCCAATATATCATTTTGTCATTTCAATGTTGACTTATAGAGATTCTGATACTCAAAATCCGTTTAGGGTATGTGACTTTGCATTAAGCTTATGTTCAACACTTTGCCCAAATAAACACAATCTAAACCTATTCCACATATTCTTGCTTAACTGTGGAGATGTGCTTTTTTAGGCTTAAATTTGACCCTCTGGTACCCCTGTAGTAACTTTACATGATTCACAGCTCAAAACTAACTCTATTTTACTCACACTGGTGCTTTAGAAAACCCTTATTTCAGCCTCTGTCTGAAACACTTTATATCAGTTACTGTTTCTTTAAGGCTTCTTGCTCAACAAACTCCTTCTCTCTGATTGGCCAGCTCTCTGGAGGTCTATAGCTATCGGCAGACCTTTATGTTTCAGGCTGTGAATGTATAAAAGTTTGAAAATGTGTGCACATTTAGTCTTAACATCCAGGGTTGTTACAATGAACCCATGATTAGATAAATGGGGTACATTACACCCCCTCTTTAAGTAATACATTACATTCACCTGCTTCATGACTCAAGAGTCAAACCCACTTAGTATACTCCAGTGCAGAAAGAAAATGCTAAATAACTGAATTAAATCATTGCATAACTTTCATGAAAGTCATACACTTGAGCTGATGAAGAAGCTACACACACAGATGGCCGGATTCAATCAAAGGTTTAAACTCAAAACTCTGGTTCACAGTCCTTTAAAGTGAATCATTCCTCATGATATGAGATGATTTTTATAGGAGGTAAGTCATACACTCTCCACATACTGATCTGATGAGGTACCAGTATGAAACTTCTTCAACAACAGACTCAGTCACTTTGAGACAACTCTCCCCTATAAGCTGGTTCAAACAGCTTGATAGCCAGAAGTTATTTTGTGGCGCAGCGGATGAACTGAAGTTGCATCAATTATAACGTCAGAGATATGAGATCTTCCAACCTCCGGCAGTCTTTCTGTTTTTAACTTTCTTACGCTTTCTTCCTTCATTTCCATTTCTGCTCTCCTCTGCTCCCCAAATCAAAGAGATAACATTTGATATGAACCCTGCGCTGCCCTGCTTGCAGATATCCAGCAGTGGCAAAGATACTCTTTATCTGAAACTAGTTCTTTCTGATAACACCCCATCTCGTCTGCCAAAAACAGACGAGCACGGATTGTTAAACACTTCCTCTTTGTTCCTATTTCACCTTTTCTGAGACATGCTTACACTTTGATTATACATCCTGAAAAAAGCACCGCTCAGGTACATCCTCCCTGCAGCTTCTGAGAAAGAAAGAAAGCCAATTAACTTCCCAAAATGGCTGCCCCCACGTGGTGCTGACAGGCCTTTACTGCTTGCTGGGAAAGAGATATGTAAGAGAACAAAACAGCAAGGTTAAAAAAAGAGACATGATTAAGTGCTTGATACGTGACACTGCAAACCTTGGGGTGATTTATGTGTCTGGAAGCTGTGACTGATAATCCTATTTAAAGACACTTTAGTTGTCAGAGCCTCAACAATGTAACAGTACACTCTTCAGCAGAGGGCGAAGAAAGAAGTAAGAGGTGGAACTTTTATTTTTGTCAGGTTGGCTTCTTTTCTGGCCTGACTTTGTGTTGGAGAATGAGAAATAATACATGTTTAAAAGCATGAAGTTTAAGGGAACTTTCCCCTACACAGAACTATGTGCAATACAGCTGTCTGAGCTAGAGTCTAAATTTAGTCCTTGGATAATAAATTAACTTAGTTTCCATGGTTGAAGAACAGACCACAGTAAGCCATAGGGGAAATTTTGTTTTTGAGATTGTTTATTTTTTTTTCTTTAGGATCTAAAAGTTCCAGGACCCACAGGTCATAGTTCACTCTTAGTCTCTGTGTGGGGCACCTGCTGTGTCTGTGGGCATTCATGGCATAGAAAAAGTCTCTGTTGTTACCTGTGGTCTAATTTGCTTTTTTATCTCATGAAAAGATATCAGTTTGGAGTTTATAACCTGGCCATAAACTCTCTGTCATAAGTGTTTTCGACTGAAAAATTAATAAATTGACACTTAATTCAGTTTGTCTCATGTCAGTCGGCAGATCACAACACATTGTTTGAAGTACGAGCTCAGTGAAGCTCAAGATCTACTCTGGACTCAGGCAGAATGCAGTTTTGTTGGTTCAAGGCACAGAAACTCAAAATCAGACATTATTCAGTCAACAAAGTTGAGCCACCATCCACTCCAACTGTTTTGGGCAGGAAGTTTTAAATCAGGTGTGCCAACCTTCACTTCCTCATATCATCAAAATCGTTGGCCGACACAGAAAACTGAAAAGAGGAAACCAAGGCTGGAAACTTTTCAAGCACTCCTGGGGCATATCTTTGTGCTACGGTTTATGTGGTGTGTTTTGGTGATGAAATCCAGTCACCCTTTAATAGAAAAATACATTTTCAAGCCAGATTATGCAGTTTTAGGTCTGCGTACTTCATTTCAGTGAAGGTAGCAGCAAATTTAAACACTACCCCCACAGTTAAATTCTAACTTTTAGGATGGACTGGAAGAAAATTTCCTGGCACTGAAGACCACAAGTTCCTGCAAACTACTGTCTGGTTATAATTAATTTAATGGCACTAACTTTGATTCTCAATCAGGAAGTTTTTTTAAACTTTAGTTTTAGCAAAAATATCTAGAAGACAAAAAAATAGCTATATTGATTGTGATGTCGGTGTAGCTACTGAGACCCGACTTCCATCTGCAGCAGGTGACCAGCTTTCTGAATTGGATCCATTAAAGTCATCTCCCTGTCACTGGTGACTGCTTTGACATGTAATGAGCTCATGCTGAGAGGACGCCTGTCTGCTTTTTGACAGGACCATTGGATTTATTTCAATAAAAAGTGAAAGTCTCCACATCCCTCTGCCATACATCCAGCTGACACATACTCACCATCAGTCCAAGATGAATCTATTTTTATTCAATCAACGACAGATGTTCAAATTATTAGCCAGTGCAGACTTTGATATATATTTTTGCCTCAGAGCAAACATTGTTCTCAAAAGGAAGCATGCATCAGTGCCAAGTGATGTATGATATGAGCACAAGTCTTAAACTAAAGCATCCCCTTATTGTCTGTGGTCATTTCCTGAACACACAGCAGCCAGCCAGGTTTTCTTCAAATCCCAGTGAGTCCAGTTAGACTCAGCTCTGCTAAATCTCCTTAATATAACCCAGCGGGAGTCTTCAGTCATCAGCTCGTACTGTAAACTCATCACATCTCCCAATGACTTTACAAGACGCCGTTTTCTGTGTCCTGCACGCTTAGCACAGTCACCTAAAGGGATAAGGCGGGGCTTATGAGCTTTTTGATTTACTGCGACCTCTGCGGGATCCAAATTTCTCCAAATTTAACGATCTGATGTGTCATTAAAGTTTGTGTAGAGGGGGTCTTTTGTCGTGCTGTGGTGCATGGCGGGGCCAGGGACCGCGATGGCTATCAGGAGCCGTCTCAGTAGAGCCAAAATGTCCGTCTGAGTTTTACAGTCCTGTCTGCAGAGCTTCCTCAGGCCCGTCACGCTACATTCAGCAGCACTAAAACACACACGGCTCACTGTTGAACACAGGCCGTGCTCCCTTTGTCATGCTTTCTCCTTTGTTTTATCACTTATTTTCTCCTGCCATTGTTCACTTCTTCCTCCCTCTCATTCGGCAACAACTGTTTTGCTGTATTAACTTCTCTGTCATCTCATGTTGTGCAACGTCTCATGAAAGAAGTCTGCTGTTTGGTAGCTCATTAGACATTAAATTATTCTCTTTGTCTGCCCCTGCATTCACTGTCTCTGCTTTGATTTTTTTTTGTGTTCGTTTGCTTTCATTTTTATTCAAATAGTTTCAGCAACCTTGACCTTCAGTTGCCTGGATTTCAATGCCAAAGCTAGCATGTCTGGAATGTAATCCGGTGTGCTGGATGTGTTTTTGTGCTTGTGGCTATTGTAATGAGTCTGCTCAGGTCTGCCGGTGTTTGACATTACCTTGGCAGCAGCATTTTGGAAGGTGCTTTTTCTGTAATGGAAGAGCTCAGCTGTGGCTGTCTTATTATAAGAGGCCTCTTATTAGCGGCTCAGGTTTAGCGGAGGGGAAGGTTAGGGGTGAGGGCGGAATGAAGTGAGACCAGAATGAAATTGTGACACAACCACACACCGTGTTCAGGTTCTATGTGTTTTTGAATGTGTTGACTCACAGACAGTAGGTCTTCGACATCTAGTGTGGTAGGTTGCGTAGACAGTCGAGTTTTTACCTCCTACCTAGTCATATCTTTTACGGTAAAAACACTTTTATACAACTTTATTCTGTAAAAAAAAGAACTGGACAGTCTACTTAATGACTCACATGAGGTCTAAGACAAACTTTTTATCAAATTCTAATACACTACATAGTGTTTTCATTGCTGTTATCATTGGATACAGATACAATCACACCCTGAATTAAACCCTCTTCTTCCTCTTCAGGGCAGAGGAGCCCACGCCTACCGGAGTCTTCCTCGAGATGCGAGCGGCTGGTCCACTCAGTTCCAGAGAGAGATGACTCGATCGTCCTTGAGCGCTAACCATCCCATGGTGGACCGCTGGCTGGACAGACAGGAACAGGTTTGTGACTTAAGTTTGAACACAAAAACACAGCTTTTTCTAAACCTCATAGCCTTACATGTTCAAACAGTCTTTCGAGGTGTGCTACAGCCATGTTGCTTCATGAACTTTCACTGATCAGTCAACATCATGACCACCATCAGGTGAACAAAAAAAAAATATTTATCATCACACTATGATGGAACCTGGCATTGTGTGGGTGTTGAGCCACACATGAACATTTTGTTCTCTGAGTGCAATGTCTGAGTCAGACAAGTGGACAAGAAGAAGAATGTTTTTTTGTTTTTTTTGTTTGTTTGTTTTTGCCAGATTGAGATGGCTTGACCAGTGGTTCCTGAAGTGAGAGCTCCCAAAACTAAAGACGGCTGTCTGCTAGTCAAAAACATAAAACTGAAAAACTGATTTTTTTTTATAAAGTAACGATAAAAAGAAAAAAGTGACATTTTGAGATGAAAAGTTGATCTCTGAGAGGAAATGTCATAAACATGAGATGGAAATGATATCTTGAAGTAAAAAAAAGTTAAAGACAAGATACAAGGCATCAAATCATGAAATTAAAAAGTGAGATAAAAGGTTAAAAATTTGAGAAAAACATGTAAAAATCATGAGACAAGTAGTAAAAACTTTAAGACAGAATTCAAAATGCAATCAAAAGTCAAAATTATGAGATTAAAATGTCAAAACTTAGAGATCAAAATCTTGAGATTCTGAGATAGAAATTTAACTTTGTGAGATGAAAAAGTGGAAATTTGAGATAAAAATCAAAATTTTATTATAAAAGTCAAAATGGTGGGAAAAAAATGTCAAAAATTTGAGATAATGTTAAAAAATATATTTTCTGAGATTCTGAGTGAAAAGTCAAAGTAAATGAGATTAGGAAGTCGAAATTTAGAGGCTAAAAATTGAATTTTAGTATGAAAAGTCAAAATTATGAGATTAGCAGTTGAAATAATGTGAAAGACAAAAGGATGCAACCTAAACAAACATTAGGTTTGAGTGATAGTGAGGAGATACAGAAACTACAGTCCCAGTTTGATAAGTTTATCTCAGAATTTTAACATTGATCTTATGATTAGGACTTAATATGGGCAAAAATATGATAATAAAAAAAAGAAGATATCTCAACGAAACCGAGTTTTGGTTTCTGTTTTTTAACAGACAGAAATGGGCTCCAGTGCAAAAAAAGTGATTTGGTGGGGTCAAAACAATATAAAGCTGTTAACAATTGCATATTTCACCCACTACTCAAAAAAATATAGACAAAGACAGGGGTTAATTTTTATATAAAGGCATGCAAAGTGTTTAAAAAACAATAAAATCAAAGCCCATTTGGTCTAATCCAACAGAAGAGCTCATGACCCACATTAGCTCCTATCTGCTGTATAATGTGTTTACAGTGGACATGTTTATCAGAACCAGGGCGTGTAAGAACACATCTTTGTTGACTTGGCCTTCAATCTCTTCACATCTGAACTGATAATGTGCTTTGACACTGTTTGTCACTTCCATCCATTCACACCCCACACAAAGCCAATGACAGAGGATGGTACTGTAGGGAACCATCAGTATTAACTCATTACATTCATACTATGTCACTGGGAGCAATTTGGGGTTCAGTGTCTTACCCACATACCTTTAATTGGGATGACAGACTCGTCTGCTGAGCCATAACCACCGAATCAATCAAACAGGGGACAACCAAGTTTGATTGACAGAGGCCCCAGTTTGCAGCTTCCCGGAGATAATGGATCTGCTACTAGCATCTTTAGTTCCTCAGCTCATTTGGTCCCAGTGTTCATGCTGTACTTCATTTTATCATACTGCCCTGTTTCCTGCCAAAATGCTACAGCTGTAGTATGAACAGCAGTGACAGGGGACGCTGTTGTGATTACTGCCCAAAGCCCAGGACATCTTGAAACACGATCCACAGCTGACATCAGACTTCATACTTTTCTTTTATAAAGTAACAACGTGTAAGTCATCGCAGCCTCGTCCCCTCACTTCACACCTCCTCGCTCTGTCGGCGCTTTGTGATTGTCTCACTCTGGGTCCCTCTCCTCCTCAGCCTGTCAGAGCAGAGGAAAAATGTTCCCTTTAAAAGTTATTAAAAGTGACAGAGGCTCTCTGCAGAGAGAGCGGGACTGACCTTGGGAGGTGTCAGACACGCAGAGCTACGCGTGAAGAGGATTTCTTCCAGTAATGTGTGTCAGTCTCTGCCGATCGCTACCTCTGCTGCGCGCTCTGACATCTGTGGGAGGTGTTTAATAGATCCCTCCTACAGGTTAGGGAGGAAAAAGAGCAGAGGCAGGGTGTGAGAGATGGAGCTGTGAGAAGAGTTGTGTGAGTCCAAGTCATTTAAGAGATAACTGAAGAGTCTGAATGGAGAAGAGTTGATTGAAACAAGTTACCACTGACGTATTTCATTAACAGCTCTCAGTGCACTGCTTGGATTATGGCTTGGGTTTAGATTTCTTGCTGGTTTTGGAGTTCATTTGAAAACCCATCCCAGCAAGGGTTGAGGTTTAAAGGTTTGTGTTATTGTGATAAAGGCCTCTGTGTCTATAATGATGTAGTTCTGCAGGGCTCTGTTCTCAAATTGGTGACAGTCTGACAGGAAAATGGGTGCCTAACTATAAAAAGAAAAAAAAAAACGTCCATTAACACATTTTGGAGCCATACAATTCCAAGCTACCTCTTTTTTATTATTATTTTCAGACTCTAAGGCATTTATACAATCAACCTAAATGTTCAAATCAGGGGAATGGAAAAGTGATTATTTGCATCTAAAATAGATTGAACTCAATTTACCTCACTCTGTAATTTGTTTTCCTCTGCAGTCTGTGACCCTTTGACATCTGGATTCCTGGCTGATTTTCATAGCTGTATCATATAAACAACTCCATTATCATCTTCAACCTAACACAAACATCGGTCTGTGGTTTGGCTCAGTGATTTAACTGTTTGCCTCTCATGACAAGGCTACACTTCTCATCGCAGTGTTCACTTGATCAACTCCACTATCACAACCTTTAGCTGTGTGTCTTCATCTGCGCCCTAGTCCATACATTTAGTTGCTTTTAACCTCTCATATTCAATGGGTGCATATAGAACAAAATACTTCTACTTCTACCACTTTTCAATTTACCACAGTGATGTTAAGCGCCCATGTGAGGCGCTTGACATGAGGCCATGACACCCCCACCCCTGACCTTTCCCCATATCATCTGTTCAAGTCTTTGAGTTTTTATTGTTGTAATGATTTTTTTGTTGCTAATGAGCTGAGGTGTTTTTTTTCCTAATCCCAAACTGTGCCTCCACCAAGGGGCCGTGTCTGGTATTTACTTTTTCCCCTCCCTCTTCCTTCCTCTTGCACTCTGTTCCCCCTATCTAACAAACGGGGCCCTACGTACGCTGACTATACCCCCAGCTCTCCTGCTCCTGTCCCCCCATGTTATATGTCACTGTCTTTTTATGTTTCTTGCAAGGGATGATCTTTTCTAATGTTACCTAAAGTTTTACAGTCTTTATCTGGAACCTTTATCCTCAACAATTTGTTCTCATCCCTGTTATGTCTTATATTTAGCTTATCACCAGCTGTCAATCGTTGCTGTAATACATGTGAACTGAGGCAGGATGACAACAATAACAGACTTTAGAAATACATCGATAGAGATAACTGGTCCTATTTCTAAAACTCTGATTTGCTTTTACAGGTCATATCATTGTCCCAGCTCTAAACTCAGTTTGTTTCATTACCAGTTCAAACTTCTCACAACAGCTTTAATGAATAACAGCAGAAGTGCCACAGTGTGTGAATAATCCCCTTCCACCTGGTGGCTAAGTCTTAGTTCAATCTGTGTTTTAGTAATCTGACAGCGGTTTGACACAAATGATTCACAAAACACAAATCCGCTCATTAGAGGTGACAAAACGGAGCTTTCAAAGAGGCACCTTGTCGCCTCATTGTGTTTTTTCTTGACTCACTGTATCTCCGTCTTGATCCCAACTTCTCCCACACACACATGCACACACACACATGCACTGTCTGATATCTTGTCTTCTTTGTCTGTTTGATTGACATGCTGAACAGGTGTATGATAGGATAAAAATACACTACGTGGGTTCATTAAAGCAATTGTGATCAGTTTCTAGAGACTGAAAGATATAATGAGGGAACTCATGCATTTACACTGAGGCTTTAGGAAAATCACTCTAATTAGCTGTAGTTTGTTTATCATGGATTATTTGTCTCCTTTTCTTTATTGTTCTGCTTCTTAAGTAAAGATTAAAGGAAAGGAAAAACAGGAGAGAAAACTGAGAAAGTACTGCACATCAAACTCCATTCAGACGAGGAAGAAAAGAATACTCTACTCTCAAAATGTAAACGTGTGGGTGTCTGACTCTTCCACTTCAGCTTTTGTATTTCTTGTTTTCATGATTCATTCTCTCTTTTATACATCTAAATGTTTTTTAAGGACTTTGTTACAAACTGCAATGTATTTGCTGCCACTTAATCTGAGCAAACAACCTAGAGACATCCCAAGGCCAAAGTGAAGGGTTAAATGCACCCAATGCACTGCACAACAAACAGCATATCTGTGCAACAGTGCTGTGTTTGTGTGCAATGCATTCATTTTCTTCAAGTTTTTCTCTTTTTTATTTGAATAAATGAGTCTCATTGCAAAGAATGTCAAGTTCAGAAACACTGACACAAAGAGCAGTGCACAGGTAAAAAGACATGACCTGTGTGCCAGTATTTAAATCATACATATGATCTAAAATACATATTTATCTACAAATTAAGTCTCTTAAATTACTCTGATATAACTCTTATGATTTTAGGGCTGTCTACAAATTCAATTTCCATTATGACCAAAGTCATTCTCTCATGTTGTGTGTTAAAAGTTTATGGTGTTAAATGTAATTTGAATCATTGGAAGAAGCATGCAACTTAAAGGGGGTCTGTTTAGTTTACCCTGTCCTCTAGCATCACCTCTTTCCCTTTCTTGGCTGATGTAGGTGAAGCAGCTCTTCACTGCACGGCAGCGTTTGGTACACTCAAAGTGCTTTACTTCACCATTTATATTTAAGCAGGCCTTTCCGCCCCCTGCTATGAATTAAGAATGTGAAGTCAGGTCGGCTAAAACCCACACATTGACTTCAACCCTAAAAATACCAGAGAGGCTGTTCAACTCGCAGAGGCATGTGAAGCTGTTGTGCAGGGTGGTTGTGTCAGAGTTTAAATATAGACTGCTAAACTTTAATCTAGTTTAATTTTAAAGAATAACTGCCAAGCCTGGCCTGTTCCGGGATGCAAGTGAATAAAACTCCTGAACCCAAATATATACTGTATAAAAGAGTAAAAACAAATGAAAAGACAACTAAAAATAAAACTAGTACGGAACCAAAAAGCATTTAAAATGTTACATTCTGGTTGAAATATGTCCCTCAAAGATCTTAAATTTATCTGGTAGGACTAGTTAATGTTGAATATATTTCTTACCTATTTCTTGTGAGACTTTTTGACAAGGACATGTAGAGAGGCTACTTTCTTACTGATATAAATTATCTGCATGCTAACTAGCCATTGAGTTTTCCCATTAAGTTTTGGCTATAAGACAGTGGGATCCCCCAACCATCCCCCTTGTGTATACTACTTTTGGTCTTAATACAATTTGCAAGGTCTTAAAACGTCTCAAGTTTGACTCACTTAAACCTGCAGAGACCCAGTTATCTGCCAACTATCAGTGACAAAAAGTCCATAATTGCTCTGTGTAAGCACCCTGAACAGTAAGAATGATGTGGACATTTATTTGTGCAGCCACTTAATTTACAAACTTCAAATTTTAGAGGACACATTGGATACACCTGACATGTTGTGAGGTCTGTCGTTCGTCTGAAAGACCTTTAGATAAAACAACACTAAAATAAGAATCAAAAAATTGTTAAGATCTTTGAAGATAGCTGAAAGGCTTCTAAACTATAATTCACTTTAAACACTGACACTAAGAGGTTGCCTTTAGGACGGATTTAAGAAGTGGAACTAACTTTGCTAGCCTAATTTCCTCTGGCAGATCCAAGCTACTAAAACCATTTTCTTTAATGCTGACACTGCTTTAAGCAAGTAATAGTTTTTTTTTTTTTGTTAATGTCCAATCACCTGCTACAGAATAACATGAATATTTTTATTTCTTCTGTTTTTACCATTGTTGCTGACTGATGTCTGTAGTTTCCTCTGTGCGCACTGATTACAAGGTTCTCCATGTTTATCTAAGGAGTCCATAAATTCACCGCAGTGTCAAACTGTTTCATCCAAGACTGAAGGAGCTCCAAGCCTCCAATCCCTTGCCAACCATCCACAGACACAGACACAGACACACACACACACACACACACACACACACACACACACACACACACACACACACACATATATATCATCAAATGTGTCGTGGAAAAATGTATGTTCCATCAGCTTATATGCGCAAAGGCTTTATGAGTTATTCTTTGAATAAACAGCTGACATTAACGCCGTCCTATTATCCCACTGATGAATGCAAATGGGTCTTCCCGCTTAGCATCACACACACACACACACACACACACACACACACACACACACACACATTTGGATCTGGCTGAGTGCCTCTCTACTGTATTATTTTGTGGCCTTGATGAGGGACTGGAAGCCATCAAAGCTGAATCAGAGGCAGCCTGACACCAGCTGTCAATCAAAAACAGATTCAAACCAATCACTGTGCCTCATACAGAGGGAGGGTTTGGAGTTTAAATGTTTCATGGAGAAATTTTATTATGGATACTCATCATAATATGTTATTCATAAAACATATTCAAACAATAGCACTGTCTGAATGATCTAAAAGCCTTAAATGAGTCTGTATTTGCTGGCTTTTATTACACCGCAGCTGTTGAAATTGCAGCTTTGTGCCTCAACCAAATAAAAACAGATCATGATTGAGAGCGAGAGGGAAAACCAAAGCGTTACATAACCTAGTCAACAGCATGTGTTAGTGAAAACAGCTCTGATCAGACATCTTTGATCAGGCCTCAAACTGTCCGAGTGCCTCCCCCTCTTTGTTGTCTAAATGAGACACCTTGTCTGGCGAGTTTTAAAGGAAACCAAAGTGGCGAGGTGCCCGGCTAAATCATGGAGGAAGCGTGATGAAAGGAGATGAGTCCGTTCAACTTCAAGCCACTAAAGGAGCAGCGGAGACGCGCTCCTCGCCTTTTCTATTCTTACATCAAACAAACACAGAGTGGCATCTCTGAACTGATTTGTCAACACATTGTATGTTTGTTTTCTTCCCTCTTTGCTGTGCAATTGTGTCATTGGTCTCAAAAGAACACCTCTTTTTATACGCTTGAGGAGCTGTGTCGACCTACCCTGACACTTGTTTTTTCTGACTACTATTTCCAGTTCCATGTTTAAATGCTGTTGAATGGTAGCACTTATGAACAGACCAAATGGTCAGAAACACAGATTGTATAAAAAATGGAGGCAGTCTCTGCTACAACACCTGTCTGCTCCTGATGCAAATAATGAAGCCAATTGATGGTGAAGGCCATGTTGAATATGACTTAGGCTTTGAGCTTCTTCTCTAACCATTTTAGAGCCAGTCACTGAAGTGAACTGAGCTGTGCCTCCAGTTGGACAAGCTTATCTAAATATCTTCTAAACCTGCTGCGTTAATAAGAAAATTACGCCCCAGATAGCAGTGTGTGCAGATAGCAATATTAGTGTTTCAGGCCCAAGCTGTTTTTTTTAACCAGGCTGTAAATATGTTTCTTAATGCCATAAAGCCTTTCTTTTTTACTTGGCCATGTATATGGTTTGGATCTAGCCTCAAGTAGATTCTTGATGAACAGTGACTTGTAGCACTTCCATGTTCCATTTCCTTAAGAAATAATGGAATTTCATCAGCACAACATTGTTAACCTAGCAATGTTAACTCTAAAACTGAGATTTTGGCACTGACATATAGTAGACATGGCCCACGAATGTTATTTACCGATTCGTGGCAATTGGCTTCTGGTCATTTCCCACTTTCCTCTGTGTTTTCTTCGTTATCCTCAGCCCTTTTTTCTGAGGAGATAAAAGCATCTCAAATAAACCAAATAAAATGAATTTTTCTCATAGCTCAACTTCATTGCTATCAAAACCGATTATGGTGGATCAAAGGTAAAGAGCAGGGATATATTTTAGGTCGAAGATTGAACTTGTTACCATCATATCTGGGCTCGATATTGACCCCATGACACCATGACAGCCAGGCAGCTGCAGCAGAAATCCCAGTTGTCTCTCTGTCTGGAGCTCGACGGTTCCCACATCCAGCAATGTGTAAATGCATCTAAAAGGGTTATGGGTGAATATTTCATACTCATGGGCTCTTTACATTACATCTCCCGCCACTAGAGTATAGATGTGGAGTAAATGGGAACATGACATATGGTGTGTAAGCCCTTTCAGCAATCATGACACTGGAGATATTCAAGATTCAAGAAGCTTTATTGTAAACTAGCATATATTTATACGTTTCACCCTTAAGGTCCTGTTTTTAGGCCTGATAAATATCTAAGAAGATCACTATATAGATATAGAGGCTAAATAGAAGAGCTCTTTTGTGCAAGAATTTAAAAACATTTCACTAGGCACAAAAATATAAAAATCAAGTACATGCAAATTAAAAGTAAGGCAGCCGAATGTAAATGTGATAGGTGGTCCAGCTATATTGCACTCAAGTTATAAACTGTTCATAGTGCAGTTATGTGTGTGTGTGCTACAGAGCACCGCTCGAGGTCAACAGTCTAACAGCTTCTGACAAGAAGCTGCTCCTGAGCCTGGTGGTCTTACTCCAAATCCTCTACAGCAGATATATAAGCTCAACCCTTCTTACAGTGAAATAAGTGCAGTGAAATTAGTTTGTTAAAATCTCAGGCTCTGAATATGATCTTCAGGGTAAACATTCCAAAAAACAAAAAAGAATTAAAATAAATACAATAAGACAATATGACACTAAAACCCTTGGGCAAATCAAATCTGGGGAAAGTTAGCATTTTATTTCTTGTGCTTTTGTTAGTGAGTGAAGTTCCTCTGCTCTCCTGACTAACTCGTTGCTAAAGCCCACACAGTGTGCAGACCCCGAGGCAAGCTGCAGGCAATGTTAGAGCAGCTGAGCGTGGAGAGAAAACACAGCAATAACCCCGAAACTCTGCCTGAGTGACATAGTCTCTTTTTTCCTGCCTCTGTGTCTGCACCTGTCTCTGTGTGACTTAGAAACTGTTCAACTCTGAACTCTCAACCCATTCATCCCTTGTCTTCTCCTGTATCTGAAGTGTTTGTCTGCGCCTGGGTACACAGTTCAGATGAATCCCTGTCTATGGGTGACAGAGAGCAGCTTTTTTTTTTTTCCATGCAAGAGATTGTGCAGGAGGACAGGAAACCACATTCCTGAGAGGTGTTGTCAGTACGTCTGTTAGTCCTGCATCTGTCAGGAGGGACTTGTACTTATCTTGGGCCCACTTCTTAATTCTATATGAAACAAGGATGGACAATATGCAGGAGAAGATGTGTGCAGCTTTGCATGTTTGCATGGAGTAACTAGAGTCTATACAGGAATGTTCACACCCACGTCTTTGTTATTGCTGCAGGTGCGATTGTGCTTTTAATATTAACTCCAAAACAAGTGTCAGCCTCCACTGTTCATACCTGGTAACAGTCTCGCTTTCTGCAGGAATCTCTTATGGAGGAGCTGAGAAAAGTGACACACTCACCAGATTCTCAAGTTTCCAAAGGTACCTGAATGTTTCACAGGTCAACAACATGTGGAAACAGACCAGAGAAAACAGGAGAATGTCATTAACATAGCTTTGATTTTCATTACTTCTGTGGCTATAATATCCAAGGCCAAGACTTGCCCAAAATCAGAGTGCACTGAGACCAAGACAATACCAAGACTGAGACAAAGACTATGGAAATCAATCTCAAAAACCATGGTTGAACAGTTAAAGAACATTTTCTCTTTAATCTAATTTTCTTTTCAAGATGTTTGAAAGACAAAATCAAGGTGTCTGCAAATCTATTAAAGCACAACATACAAAAATGATCAAATCTTAACAAATTTGTTCAACTGAATTCATGCATAAAAAAATATAAATCCCTAAAAGTCACTGATAAGTCCAACATTCTTTTAACTATCTGAAAATCAGATGTTTATCTATCTAGTAAATGAGACCTAAAGTAAAAGTTCAGAAGTTTTTCTGACTAGGAATAAGATGATGGATTGATGTTCTAGTTTCTGCAGGTGTCTGACACATTGAGTCACTTGAAAAGATTTCCAAGGAAGCAGAAAAATCAGTGAGCTGATGTTAAATGATCCAAGTCAATTTACAACATTAATTTATCAGGAACAGTTCAACTGAAAAGTAATAATTAAATTATCATAACATCAATGATGTTAAAGAACAACAGATCAGTGCCAGTCTTGAGTGCTACAGCAATGGGAACAAACAAGTTAAAATTTATGGAGGGAGGGAGAGGGAGATCAAAGAGAAGAGACTGTAGTCGTCAATGCGGGGTTATGACCAGGTTGGAAGAAGAATAGAGGTGCTGTTGGGAGAGAGGGATGTTATGCAGGAAGTGACCAAGTGACATCATTGATATGTGCCCAAATTGACAGCACTGTGTCGAGGATGACATCCAGACTCTTAACTCGAGGGGAGGGAGAAACTGGGGATTTACCAACTGTTTGATTCTGTAAGGGTGGATTTGTACCTATGAGAGGAACCTCAGTTTTAGAGAACCAAGATTTTATTTCCTGGTGGCAGACAGCTTAGGAGAGGTAGAGCTTGGTGTCATCTGCAAAGCACTGAAAATTTGTTTCATATATCAAAGACACTGCCAAAGTGAAGTAGATAAATAATGAATAGGAGGGGCCCTAATACAGAGTCTTGGGGAACCCTGGTAGTGATTGGGAGGGGTTGGGATTTTGAGAGTGGGAAATGGAACACAAGTTAGTCAAGCTCAAAACAAAAATGAAAACAATGAAGATGTGGAAAATACTGATTGTATGTTATATATATTGCTAAAGAAAGAAAGTATTTGCAGCAAATAAGTTACTTGCACAGAGCCACTTGACTACAGCTCAAGGACAGTAGCCCATCTTTTGTTGCTTTCTATACACAGAAAAGAAAAAAAGCATTAACAGCTGAATTTTAGAAATGTTCAATAGAATAAACTTTTCTTTTCTATGTCTTTATGGTTTGTACTGAGGTGAGGACAGTAGAGGGTTCCCCAGCTTTCTTTTCCCATACAATCCTCTCACTCATGTCTGTTATATTTGTCAGTGCAGCTCCCCTCTCACCTTCATTCACACATAAACACATCCAAACAGAGGATAAAGGTGGTGGAAATTAGAGCCTAATAACTCATAACACCTCTAGGTATATAACCCCAAACACTCTGAACACTCTGACTCTGAAGACAGGTGTAGTTCCCAAGGACAGATGATTCAGACTGAGACAAAGTCAAGTTCAGAAAATGTGAATCAGCGTCTTTTGGACTGAAGGGATGAGGACAAATCAGGCTGTCACTCTGCGGTTCCCTGGCCCAGTTTAATACCACATCAGCCTTTTCCTCTAAACAAGTTATCTCATGTTTGTTCTTGCTGTTTTTTATTTTCTCTCCTCTCTTAGTTTATTGAAAAATGTGCAAATCATGTCTCCTCTCTTATCTCATTTGAACAGAGGTGACAGCAGACATTTTTTTTAGGATGTGCCCACACTTTTTCTCTATCTGCTGAGCTGTAGCCTGAAAATGTTTAACCTGTCTTGCTCTGCAGGCTGTGTTTGGAAGTGTGTGTGACTCGGCAGCTCAGATTAGAGTTTGACTGATTCAGGTTTCTGAAAGCTGATAGCAATGTTTTTAAAGCTCCTGAGAGCTTTTTTGTGTCATTTCTCAGTTTTGACTTCTTTTATGCAAAAAAAAAAAAAAACTTGCCCCTGGTGTTTTTAAACTGTTCTCATTTCCTTAAACTTTACTTGTTTCAGTGAAGAAAAGCATCTGGAAACTAACAGTAAACAAGACACAACAACATAGACAACCTCAATGCAAATGTTCCATCAGTAACAGCAAACATGGATATATACATTAGAACATAAAGAGCTACAGGTGCATCCATCTCTTCGTTAGATTGTTGTTTCCTCTCCAGGTGAACAGAGAAGACAGTGCTGCCTATCATCCCCATTTACACAGACAAGACCAGATCCCCTGCTGTAATGTTACCACTGAGCTATGACCGTACTCAGACTGCTGAATACATACAACTGACTGGCTAATCGTAAAGTGTTGATCTGTTTCAGTGACTTATTCTGTACCTGCATGTGAGAGATAATACCAAAATATCCTTTCACTGCTGTTGCAAGCTCTTGCGTTGAACTTCAAGTTTAATATGATTTACTCCCCAACACTTTGTCAGTGTCCTTCTTTTTTTTTTTGCACTGAAGCTGTCTCTTCTGTTCTTCTTGTCAGGTCATTAGTAGTCTCTGAGCTACGGGTGCTCTTCATCTCCGTTTCTGTCTCCAGAGTTTGCACTCTTCCTCTCCCTCTCTCTGTATGTTTAACTACTGCTCAGATGTCTCCTCGCTTCTTCTTTGAAAAGTTTTGCTCCACTCCCTTTCTCTCATTTAAAATATATCAGTGTACTGTCATAGAGTTTTTCAGGAACAGCTGAAGAATCTGTTTACCTCCCTGGATGTAACTCACTGGTCTCTCTACCTCCCTCTTCCTCCTTTCCCTTGTTTTTCCTCTTCACCTTCTCCACCTCTACATCGTCAGGGTGGCTATCCTTCTCTGCACCGCTGGCTGTGAACGTGTTAATTCTTGATTAGAGTTCACGCTTTCTCCCTTCTCCGATTTGCTCCGTGAAGTGAGAAATCACTTTCTCAATGAGAATAATTGAACACGGGCAGGGGGGTGCCAGCTCATTACCCACAACTCACAGGGAGCAGGAGCACCTTAGCTGAAGACAATAATGACTTCAGGGAATAAAACCGGGCCGTCATCGTGGAGCCAAAGAATAAAGCTGTGAGAGGGAGATGCACATTTGTAACATTTTCTCTCACAGATAACATTTAGACATTTAGGGTTTATCTTCTTACAACCTCAGGTGAAGCAGTCAGCCTGTAGCTGGGTAGTGGTGTCAAGGCCCAAGAGAGAAGTGCAGGGTCTATCTAAGGGGAAAGCTCATCCTTGGACAACTCTTTTTAGGTATAGACCATTCACATCCTCCTCGATGGACCAAAGTGCTTTCTTCAATGCAAAAATATCAATCTAATTTGAAACTGAAAAAAAAAAAAAGTTCCTCAAGTGTCCACCTGAGACTGGCTCTCAAAGCCTAAGAAAACCCACTGGGTCTCATATTCACATGTGTGTTTCTATTACAGAAATAAACATGCCTCGCCTCATAAAAACGAGTTTTCCATGTTTCTCTATTTGAGGCAACAGTTTGAAGACTGAATCTTTGAAACCCAGGAGCACATTTTAATTTACAGAACACAGCTTTGTATTTCATTTATAATTTAATGAAAAAACAAATTAAAATCTTCAGACACGCTGACAGTATCTCATTAGAATCTACGGTAAATAAATTAAATGTGTTTTCTGCACATCCAAATGGCAGCACATGGCCTCACAGTCCAGGATTAATCTTGCTTGTAATAAACAGTATTACTAAAGATGAGTCTGATTGACGCTGACTCAGGTTGTAGATACTTGTCCTTGACTCAACTTGGATTCTTCTATTGGGTTTCACAGTATGTGTCATGTTTGAGAATAAAATATTATATATTATGTATTATATATACACACACACACACATATGTGTGTATATTGGGTGATATCACTGAGACTTCATCTGTCTTAGCCTATGATTGGTTCTTTTCCTGAGTTGGTCAATATGTTTTTGTGATGCAGAACACAGGCATAATTAAAAAATAATGAGGAGATATCTTGTTATCATCTGTAATGGCTGTGTTACTGTTTGTATTCCTAAATGACTGTTTTTGGACCCTTATGGCAATGTTTTCTTTGCTTTTTTCCATGATATACAATTAGATTATTGGTTGCTTATATTGGACGCGTTTAACCAGCCAGAAAAGGTTTTGATCATTCATTTGAATGCAATGTAAACTTCAACCAAGCCCACCCTTCCCAGTGCAAAAAGGTGAAAGTAGTCCCCTCTAAATGATCGTGAAAACCATCGCCACTGAGACATTACTTAAATTTAAAGTAGAGTAGAGAAACAAAGCTGTCAGCGCTAATAAAAACATGCTATTGCAGCTGAGCTCTCTCTCTATGCTACACACTAACTTGGATTGTGTGATTGACAGTGTTGAATTTCCCACAGTGTGAAGTCATTCACTCCCATTTATTTGATTTCTTCCCACTTTCGAACCCGTCCTTTCCCTCACTGCCCTTTTTTAATGTGCCACACATTTCCACTCTCTGCAGAGTGCCAAATGAGTTCCACTCTGACACAATGAGGTCCATTGTCACAATAGGCTTTTCTCACCGTTTTATAGGTCCCATTAGGGGGCCGATGCTTTTAAGTTGCTGAAGGAATGTAATAAGGCCCCGGCGGACAGTAAACATCCACATCTCAGGGCCACTGAGAAACATGAGACGGGGCTGCTTTCACCATATCATGACCGAGGAGACCCGTTTCATTTGCATCAGCCGAGGAACAAAAGTGGTCACAGTTGGATGTAAATGCAGAATAATAAGTTTCAGAGTCAGAGACAGAAAAATAGAAAGGCTCTGAAAACAGAGGGAGAGGAAGGAAGAATGTTAATGGGCAATCGGCTAGTTTTTGTTCCCTGGAGCCAAGGTTGTCTACCACATTGAACAGCACCAGGTATTATTTTGATTTGTTTGGATATTCACCTGATTTTGAGGTGCACCAATTCTGTTTAGTTTTAAACCTGCGCTACATAAAGAAAAGCCTGCAGCAACTTAGACAGCCAACACAGACTTTTATATTTGTAACAGAGTTAATGTGGTGAATGACGATTATAAAGATAAATCGTTGTCAGCAACCTTTTTTCAAAATTCATTGAGGAGTGATCATCTAATCAGATTAAAAGACTGGTTGAATTGGTTAAGGGGTGCTGCGTTTATTTTTTCACTGATCTTCAACATTTGCACCAGGAATACAAACTAGACTAACTTTTTGAAGCTTTCTCATTCACAGCAATGAACTCCTCTAATGGCTCCTCACGGAAACCTTGATTCATCTAAGTTTTAAGAGTTCATCTGGTTTTCAGACTGTTCCTGGATCTGAAATCTTGTGAAATTGCTGGATATGTCTCAGTGAGATCCAAAATATTTGAGGTTGAAGCAAAAAAAGATGAAGTTTGCTATAAAAATATTCATAATTAATTCTGATTCTCATATTTCACTGAAATGAAAGGACACCAGCTGTTGCCTGACAATTTCAGGAAAAATACCAAAATTGTACAAAAATACGTATTTTGCAGTGGAACATGCAGAATCAGTGGTATCACCAGAGTGTCTCGGGTCTGGATGCCCACATTGAATCTGAAATAGCCCAGATGGAGGTAATGGTGTCATTCCAGCAAGGAGCACTTCTGTAATGAGCCGTGTGTTTCCCTGCAGAGCAGTTTTCCATTGGAATTTTCTCCTCTTTATGTCCTCGGTATATTAGACATGGGAGCTGTTGTGCAGAGCAGCACCCCTGCTGGGCTCCATCACAACACACTTCAGTGTTCCTACATACATCCATGATTTGGAGCAGAGCCACACTGACAGCTTTTTTCCATTTAAAAACAGTGGACCACAGACATGTGACTGGTTGGGTCATGTTTGTCTGGGTGGGGAGTTGGGTCTCCTGTAGCTATTGTTATATGATTGGGTAAGATGTGCACTGCTACTCGAGTATGCTCATGCATACAGCTCGTTCTCCTTTGGCATCACAGAAATTGATCCCTGCTTCAAAATCCAACAGCAAATGTGGACCTCTCACCTCAGTTCACAAAGTTTTGTTTTGAAGTGCTGTTTAATTCAGATGGTGTAGTTTTGAGGGCTGTGAAGTCTGCTTGGGGTAGCTGTTGGGAGCAAATGAAGGTAAAACAAAACAAAGATTTTTATTTATTTATTTATCTTTTTCTCTGTAGATCCATTATTTGAAGCGAAACAGGGTCAAAGGTCTTCGACAGTCAAAGCTGACTTCTTTTTAAAGTTACGCTCAGTCTGTTGGTTTTGTGAAGTCTGTTTGATTTTTAATGCTTACCTCCATTACATATGTTTGCTACATATCTACGAAAACATCTTACAATGCTTTCATTTACCTGAACCATACTTCCAATTCACACATACAGCGCCACAACCCATCAGCGCCACACACTACACTCACAGCCACGCATTACACTGCACTTGGCTTGTCCTCTAGTCAATCATTGTGTTCACACAACCCCCACTGCAGTCCATCTTCAGCATGTGCCACCAACGGCTGCTCATGGCTGTTGTGCTGCTGGCTGTTTTTGCAAGAGTACGCTACAGAAACGCTTCAACCTTCAACTGATCGTACCAAACAGGAAAAAAGACACAGAAAAGAATCAGAGTATCTGGCCATTTTAAAACAAAGCACCGTGTTCTGGCTCTTAAATGCAAATCTCATCTATGTAAATCAAGATTACTTCACTTTCAGTAGCACGGGGCCAGAAGTCATCTGCAGATTAGGGAGAACCAGGGGTAATCCAACACTATGTACAAAGAAAAGTCTATTTTGAAGGTGGGAAACGTGATACTAAATGACATAGCACATCCTTTCTATAAGGACATCAACATAAATGTGAAGGTATGGACTGACAATGCTGAAGTTTTGGGAGAGCCAATACCATGCAACTCCTGTGGGAACATATAGTTGTGTATGCTGTGTGTGTGAACTGGCGATGAGGCATGACACTTTTCCAGACAAGACTGAGGTATTTTGGTGAATAATAATCAACTCCTTTATTTTGAACCAAGAGACAAACATGAGTTACTGCCTCACATTCATACAAGTCATAAAATACCTTGCTGTGGCTCAGTCATCGTGGTCGTTCAGGTGCTTGTAGTTTGGCATCAGTATATGTCTGCTTGTCAAAGAGTTGTGTAGTTTTGGACCCTTAGATGCCCCTTAGAGAGAGAACATATAGCGAGAGAGAGTGAGTATGAATAAAACAATGATTCCTGATCTTGCACGGTGTCATGGTTGATGCATGAATGTGTGTGTCATGTAGTGGTACAAAAGCAATTGTGCAATTGAACTTTGAAAAACCCTCGGAATAAATTGTCACAGCAGGTAAAAGAAAAGCAGATCTCTTTGTTTATTTGTTTGGACTCCATGTGGTTCCCTGAATCACTCAGCACTCAGTCTCAACAGCCAGGTCAGAATACATTCGACTTCAACGTCACTCCTGAGTGACACTCATCACTGACACACTCTCTCTGGTGTAACAGGCAGGGCTGGGAGTCACTTTCACTCATTGAAAAACACCAAGCAGCTACAGTTGAGGCAGTTTCTTCATTGGCTTCCACTGTAAAACCACCTTTTTCTAACCAACGTTCAGACTGTCATGTTTACCTTCATAAACACCGAGTGCTGCATGTGGAAAGTCTTTGTTGTTGTTTTTCAGGTCAGTTCGGGACCTTGACAGGAATCTGATACATTTGACCTTTAAAGATTAATATGAACAGCTAAACAAAGAAATCTGATCTAAGCCATAAATCTGCTACAAAGCCTGCAGTGTGAGCCTGGTCTCAGACTAAAAGGGCACCATTTAAGTGCACTGTGTTTGATATGACTGAATTATTTGGAAGTCTAACCTGTATATTGTTGTTAACCTGACCCCCTGCCCCGCATGTACAAAAATGACTTCAGAGCGATACAGGATTGGCATATTTTGAATGGTAAGGTCACTGACTGTGCTGCCATGTTTGACGTGTTTGTATAAGAGTGTGTTGGTGAGCACCCTCTGCCTGCAGGGCTCCAGAGATGAAGGTGTGCATAATAAAAGTGTTTACCTGCTGCAGACTAACCGTCCTCACTCTGATCCCTCATGTTTGTCATGACACTGAAGTTTTCCCTTTGCTCTTATCTTGTCACTGAGTGTGATTACTTGTCTTATTTAGCAAAGAAAATAGTCTTCAGCTCTACAAGCTCAACTCTTTGATGTGCTGATATTCGCTCTTATCTTGCTCTCATTGCAGTCAGAAGCAAAACATAAACGCACAATCAAAGAGTACAAATGATAGAGAAAATACAAGGAAGTTGAACTCACAGTGTTTCTCTGACATCCCAACTTTTTTACCAACCTTCTCTAACCTCCTTTTCCTCTCCTCGCCATTAAATCCACCACTCTTCACCCACATCCCACCCCCCACCTCCCTGGGTCCACTAGATTACCATGGCTGTACTGGGGTCTTTTGGGACTTTTCTTCATTACTGGCCCTCCACAGGCCTCTCATCTCCAAACTCCCCTCTCCATTTAGCCCCGGCTGAGAGCGAAGACTGGGCTAAATGGCTTTCTGTCTCCCCGTTATCCAAGAATTTCAGCTTCCAATTAAAACGAAATGGAAAGAGCCCCCCACATCTCCTCCTGCTGCTCCCATGGCACTACAGATGAGCCCCCCCACACCCACCACCCACCCCACCTGCTCAAACAAGGCTGCAAACAACGGCTCATCTGTCGAATGGAGTGTTCACCCTCTTTAATAACTCACTGCAGTGTGTACCAAAGCTTTACCTTCCACTCGATTATTCATAGCTCGACACCATTCACCCTTGTCCCCTTGACTTCATCTCTTTCTAGTTCATGTTCAGCCTTCTGAGTGTGGGGGCAAAGGCTTTTTTAAAAATTAAAATAAAATAAAGAAAAATTACGCCATAAAATGCGATTTTGCACAAATGTTGTTAGCATATTATTTTATGTCAGTATGACAAAAGATTAATGATGTTGTTGTGATAACACTTAGACATAAGTTGACACCATCTCAACAGTAAAATATATTTCACCTTCAAATCTATGTCCAAATAAGTTAGTGATGCATATTGGCTTGACAATGACCATAGCCCCTCCCAGCTGTTTAGTAGAGCTACAGCTTTCAAGTTATACCCAAAATGCCTTTGTAACAGTTACACCATGCATGAAGAGGGAAGGCAGTGCATAACTTTAATCTAAAACAAGAAAATGAGTGTGATTGGAAAAAACAAAAAAATAAATAAATCAATGAACTGCCAGAAAAATTTTAGTTCACCAACTAGTCTAAATAAACCAAACTAAGACAAGGGTTGACAGAAGACTTCTGCTTTAAGCAATATACTGTTATGTTTAACAGTGTAGTAAAAATGAACAAAATATGTGTCTACATAACCCATCATTACATCCTCCAAAATACTTCAATTATAATCTGCTGATGCAACATCTGGCACATCATCTGCAGCTACCTTTCCACTCAATAAGTCAGTGTGAGTCCATGACTGAACTGCAGGAGCAGCTTTGAAAAAAATGCTAACAATCAAAAAAGAAACATATTTAATTACAATCCACATCCAAACCATGGGTGCCCTCATTGAAATTCAAACACCCTCAATTATTTCAACAGGGGTAACATTGGCTCACTGACCTTCACAGTTTGAAAGATGGATTAAACATTGTGAGCAGTGGAAAGCAGACTGTCCTCCCACTCAATAAGCTCAAAATGATGATTAATCTGTGAAAAGCACCACAGAGCTCTTTTTAATGCATGGGTAAAGACCAAGGATTCAGCTGGGACCGTCCGCTCAGAGGGGCTGTGCTCTCAACCCTCAGGATTATCTGCTCAGAACCACCTCTCTTCACCTAAGCCAGGTGTCTGCAAAGTCATAATATCTCTTTGAACTGTTATGCACCAGAAACCCTAAATCTGCCTTAAACACCCCTTTGAAGTGCTGCTCCAATGCAAAATGCCACGCACATTCAAACACTTTGAAGCACTTTGGTACTTATGTATTCAAACAATATTGTTCAAAGAGCGAGCAGGAGAAAGAAGTGCTCGAGACAAAAGCTGGTGACGATAACTCAATTGGCAGTAATTCCTGCCCGTTTGAACCCCCAGTTCTCTGCTACAGGAGCGGTCTGCTTGGGTTGGGGCCGTTATTGATGAGGTTTGGAAAAAGTCTCAGGCCTCTCCGTGCGCTTTGAGCCTTTGTTATTGACCTGGTGATTGATTTAAGCCCTCATAATTAGCAGGCCTAATTTAATTAAAGTGCAATTTAACGATACAGTGGGCAAAGGCAAAGGCAGCTGTGTCATTGATAGATCAGTCCATGCCTGATATGAAACAGGCGCTGGCAGATGATGTATTCCACACACGGCAGGTCTCTCGCTGACCGGGGCAGAGACAAAAGAAGAGACGGAGATTGTAGCACAGAGACAAAGAGGGAAAATGATCGGAGTAAAGAGAAAGACAGGTCTTTGTTTTCCCAAATGTCAGCCACAAATGGTACTGTCCATCTCTCACCCCCCTCCCCTCCACATCCCCCCATTCTCCGTCCTGATGTGGACAAATGCAGCCTCACATCTCTGATCTAATTTGCTTAACAGCATCAGGAACCTGTCTGTCCCTGTAATTTGTTTCGAGTAAATCCACGTCAGGGCTGAACTTTTATGAGCCAAAAGACTTTTCCATTCAAAAGCAAACAAAGGCAGGCAGATTTAAAGGCTGGACAGCTTTGTTGATTAAAATAAGGTGTTTGGGAGTAAGAGTTACATTAAGTTCACCCAATAAAGAGCAGCACATCATGCATACCTCTGGATATGTTATCATAATTTATATCACTCTTTCTTAATGCAAAACCTCATTGATTTGAAGTATAAAATTGCAAGAATTTGGTGATTGAAGGTTTCTGAAATTGCTTAGACCAATGCTAAAGAATTCATACACTTATTTTGACACAAATATTAGTTACTGTACATTTGATACACATGTCAAGGCTGGCTAGAGACGGACTTCATTGTGTGATGCTTTAATACAACCCTGAAAGTTACAAGAAGTCCTGTCTTTGATTTTAGCATGAAACTGTTCTAGGATTTTGTGATGAATTTATTCAACATTGGTGACCCAAGGTCAAAGGTCAAGACTGTGACTTCTGTTACTTTGTCTCAACTATAAATAATTATAACGCTTCCCTTATCTTTGGACTCAGGTATTCGCACATTTTTCAGCTTACAACCTCCAGTTTAGCAGTGTTGAAGTTCAATCACCCCCCTTTTGTGGAGAATACACTGATAGGTCAATCCAAAAACAAGATCCACAAGACATACTTTGTCTGATTTATAGAAAACCAAGCTACTTTTGTGCTCATAGTATTATGTAAAACATAATCCTTAGTTTGGTTCATGTTTTTACAATAATGGATAAAATATGTCGTTGTAAATAGTCTTTGAGTGTGAAAGGCATTCCTCTACCCCACAGGGGGTCCGACTCCCACTTTGAGAAGCAATGTTCCAACTGACATTTACCAACAACTACCAGATTGTGTTTAAAAAAAACATATTTAAATATATTTCTCCCAATACCAACACTGTAATTTGTTGAATTCTGTGACAGGCACGAAGCAACAAGAGGTTATATAAGTTTTGATTTGTTTTCGGACGAGTTAAAACCCATCACATCAAAGAGTACGGGCCTGCGATAAAAATTCTACCCTTGAACGACACTTTAACAAACCATGCTGCAGAAAAATCTGTCATATCAGGCTGTTTCATTCTGCTCCAGCAGTGTGAGATTTATTTGTCACAGTTCAGACTTTCTCTGTCAGGTGTTGGTGAGGAGAATCAAATGGGTTGTTTCTGAACACATCCTTTTCCTTAAGAGGAAGAAGAAGAAGAAAAAAAAAGAAACTGGCAGGGGTTTTCAGAGCAGGTTCTTGATACCAACTCACTTCCCTGCTGTCCTAACCTAGCACAACAACACATATTTGACTCCCTATCCTCATTATCAAAAGGAATAGCACATCTTATCTGGAATGCTGGGGCTTTCTTTTGAGCGAGGCTGGAGCCCCTGGGTACAGGGTGTGAAATATAAAAGACAACACATGTCCTCATCAGAGGACAGGCACTGCCTCAGCTTCTCCCCTTGGCACACAAACATAGGACTGTGGTATCAAAACCTCTCCCTCTCTCTCACACACATGCACACTTACAAAGCAAGACAGACACCAGGGTCACACTGCTTTGATTTTCTTCCAGATTTGTACTTTCCAGTCCAACAGGGAGCTCCAGTTGCCTGAAAAAAAAAAAAAAAAAAAAAATGTTTGTTGCTGAGAGGGAACAATGCTGTGCTGCTCACTTCTTGTACAATCTGTACATTAACACACAAAAAAACCCACAGCTGTGTATTAAAACCTCCACTAGCTTACAGCAACATGATCACTAAGATCATAACTATATAAGGAAGATTAGAAAGTATGCTGAAACAGGTTTTTGCCTCCCTGCTGACACCCATTAAGAGCCATTTAGTGAACCTGTGGTGGAATGAAGAGGTCATTATAAACCTTTCATCATCCACTAACTAGTTTACTCCTCTGCCTGGCCCTGTGTAATGTCCCTTTATCCTCTGCATCAATGTAAATAAGTGTCTCATCTTCTCTGTCAGGGGGACGTATGGGTTGCTGTAATGGTGTTAGAGTCCTGTAGCCTGTTGGGGAATAAGGGGTTAAGGATGGTAAAGATATTTGGGCTGGGTCATTGGGTGCAGCAGTCATGTCTAATCTATTCACTAAAGACTTCTGGTGCATAATTTGGCTCCGGTGGCATTTTCCTCTGAGGCGATGGACAGGAGGCATAAAGGACCATCTGTATCATGAAGTAGAATCCATGTGTGGCACATTTTGCTACAGCCATGTCCAGGTCACCACACACCATCCATCTGCAGCTGTAGGCAGCTATAATATCCAAAAGTCCAAAAATTTGTGAGCTTACTGAATGGCAAAAAGTGCATTAGCATCTTTTCCTTTGCTCCAAAAAGTGACCAGATTCAGTAGTGATAAGTCATAAAAAACTGTCCAGCTCTTATCAAATTCAGAGTTTAACCAAGTTTGAAGAGTGATAAAAATTTCGATTTCAGAGAGAAAATATTCTACAATTACGAATTACAATATGAAGGCTAACACAGCAAGAGAGAAAACAGACCCCTTGTGTGGGTACCCTGAGCTAATTTTGCACTGATATATCAATTATTCAAACTAATGGCTTTTACTGAATAAGTCATTATTTAATTAATAATCATCTAAGTGACTGCTCTCCTTTGTTCTGCCCCCAGTGCTGAAAATAAGAAAAACAATGCAATCCAAACGTGTGGCTAAATAAACTGAGTGATGACACAAACTTTCCACCTCAGCATGTGCCAACAAAACATGTCTTATTCTTCACAACCCCCTTTTACAGACTCAAACTTTCATCCTAGTATCTACATGCAGGCTCATGAAGTGGGCTCACAATGTTTTCTTATTTCTTTACAGATGCCTTTGAAGCTTGTCTTTGTGAGGGGATAACACTTTTGCTTTGTAGTTGTCTTGTAAATGCAGCCTTGTTGAAGCTGTGGCCTGTTTAAACTTTTGATGTCATCCATTACAACCAGTGTTTCTTTTATTAATGAATATTGTAATAAATGTTATCTGTGACCCAGGATATTCAAAGTCATTTAGAAGTTTGGGTCAACTCCTCACCATCAAAGATGAAGACATAGTAGTAGTAAACTATCAGTTCAATGTGTGTCTGCTAGTGCATTTTAGGACTGTCATATAGCTGATATAGAGTCCTTGTTTTTGTGTCCATAGTTTTATTTGAAGCAAGAGATTGAAAATTGAGCCAGTGTTCATAGGAGTAGTGTTTTCTTTTTTTGACTTGAAGTAAGGATCATTCTTACTCCACTTTTATCTGTGTGATGATCTTTTCCAACTCTACAGATCAGCAGGGATAGCACAACAGCTTTACTCTAAGAGGGGAATCCAGACTAAATTATTACGCTTGAATTTTACAAAAATGTGAAAAGAGTCTCTAATGGGCTTTATGAATGAATTAAAAAAGCAACATTTTGACTGAAAGGAAGGATTAAATGTATGGTGGCTCGAGTTATACAAGCAAAAACATACAACTGGGATGAAAATTGAAGGGGGAAAGGTCAGTTTGTGGGATGAAAAGATGATAAGATGTTAAGTATTAGGTATGATTATGCGTTCATGTCCTGATGTTCCCTAAAAAATTAAAACTAGCATGCAAGACATCTGAAATGCACGTTGCCTGATGAAGAACAGATACATGCAGACAGCTGTGTTGGTTTTAATTCAACAACAAACCACTTAAATTGCATCTGGACTTCGACGCTTTCAGGCTGAATCAGTTCTGCAGCCACATTTTTTATTTTTTTTTTGCAGGCGGCATGAGTTCTGAAGAAATTTCTCAGGGATTTGTTAAAATTCTCCACATGCTGGTGTAATGCAGTCATGATGGCAAGTATCGAACAAGACAAACATAATGGTAATTTTAGAAAGTGAGAAAAAGCTGCTTTCCCATACAGAAGTTAGGACTACTTGTTGGACTTCAGGTGAAAAATCTTTGTGTACAAGGCCATGAGGCTTTCGTGAGTAGAAACAGTGAGGCTCTGGCTCAGACTAAGAAGGTAAGGTTTAGGTAATTGCTCTGTGAGGTCAGAAAAACCTTAATAGGACTATTAGGAGTTATTACTGGCAGCTTGTCTTTGCCATTGTGTGCAGCAGCAGTGCTGTGAAGTCCTGTTTAGTACTGCCTGTCCTACAATGTTAGTCTGAATTGCATTAACTGAAGGTAATGAGGGTAAAATTATATTTCTTTAACCTTTCTCTAAGAGAAGAAGCCTGTTTTTTTTTCTTTTCACATTGCCATTATTTGTTACCTTTGGCTGGTGTAATGTTTCCATAAGGGGCGTATGTCACCTTGCACCATTAATGTTTTATATTTGAAGCCTGCCAGATCAAGAGGAGGAGGGAGGGCACACTTTGTAAATATTTTAACAACCATTTTGCTAAATGCTCTGCTTAAATTGCTTGTTTCCTTTATTTTCTATACTCTTGCTGCATTTGAGGCATTTCTGCATCCTGTTTTTGGCACTGCATTGTTCTACCAGGCACAGGCGGGTCATTGTAAGGGACCATGTGACATGTACGTCTGACAGGGAGGTCTTTTTCCGCACATAAAGCTGTCACACAGATGTGGACCTCAGCCCTAAAAGGGGAAACACACCATTCCCTGTGATCTTTGAACTCGCCCTTGTTAAGACCTTGACGCGGGGAAGGGCTCAAGAGGGCGTCCCCAACCCTTAGACCCTGTCCCCTAACAGCTACATGCTGTACTTACCCATGGCTAATGGCATAGCACACACACACACACACACACACACACACACACTCACACACACACATACATGCTAACAGTATAGGTCTCCTGTAGGATAGTAGTTGATGGAGGATGACAGCTCCTCAACACACACCCTTTGCCCCAACCCCCCAGCAGTGAGGTTCATTATGAGTGTGTGTGGGTGTGTGTGTGTGTGTGTGTGTGTGTGTGTGTGTGCGCAGCGTATTCCCCTCTGAGCAGCTGCTACCTTTAGCTACCCCTTTCCACTCTTGCTGTGTCTGTCCATTTGAAGGTAACAAGACTCTGCACTTTACAACTCTCACTCTTTCTCTCCCTGCTCTCTCTTTCTGTTACTCTCTTCTTTTTTCTTTTCCTTATACAAGTCTCAATAATCTAATGCTGCATCTGTCCCATGGCCAAGCCCATAACCTTTTTTGCTCCTTCTCTTTATTGTCAAAGAAGCTGTTGTATTTCTGGCCACAGATCAAGGCTCCTACTCCAAAGAATGATCGAGGAAGGAGGGATGAAGTGAGTGAGAGAGAGAGAGTTGGGAATGAGTTCCATGGAGGCATGAAAGCCCTGTTACATCCCCCACAGTGGTTACTGAGGGATCAACAGGGTGCTAAAAGCACTCAGGAGAGGAAGAAAAAGATTGTTTTATAAGGGCCAAAGAGGAGATTCAGAATAATGGAGAGACAGAGAGAGAGAGAGAGAGAGAGAGAGAGAGAGAGAGAGAGAGAGAGGAGAGAGCGAGAGAGGAGAGAGCAAAGGGGCAGAAACAGACAGATGGGTGTAAACTCAGCCTGTGTCTTTCCTCTGCTGTCACTCAGAGCTTGGCTTGGTCACTGACATGAGGACAGACAGTAAGTGGACCGGCTGTGAAAATGAAGGAAGATGGCCTCTTCTCTGCCACAGGTCAGGAGGAGACACTGATCCCTCAGGAACTCAAAACCCTGCCAGTGCAGCCCGTACAGTATCAAACATCATTAAATATCAATAAAAAGAGACATTAGCAATCAGAGGTTTTTGCCTAGTTTGCTGAAAATCTAAGCCCAGGCTGTAGTCTCACTCATAGAAGCTGTTCAAGCAATGTGTCACGAATGCAGATCCTTAATGAATACAAATGTCAGTCACTTAAAGGTTAAAGTTAACGTTAAAGGCTGTCTTAGCAACACAGTGTTAATGAATAAGCTTCTTCTGGAAACTCTTGTTCAAACCTGAGGACAAGGACCTTTTTCACAGATAGTCACAAATAAGCAAAAGCACAAGGTCATAGAAAATCTCTTTAAATTTCTTCTTGTTTCTCTTTGACACATCAAATGACCCTCATGTCTGACTGACTGGAACAGGATTGTCAAAAAAGTTTTCCGGTAAAGTTTTGATTGAGACTGAGAAGTTATGCAATCAGAGTTTTGCGAGCTAAAAGAGCTGAATGTCTATGAACAGAAAGGTTCGGTTACTTCATTTGTACCTGTTGGTAGATTTATTTTGCAGCAAGATGATGATGACATTCACTTTGACATTTAGTTATATAACAACCAGAAACACAAAACCATACAAATTAGTCAGAATTGACGCTTTACTAAAACACTAAGTCACCGAAAAATGCTCTAGTTCCACCAGCCATAAATAAAATGAGAGAGGATGATATTATTTAAAAGAAACAGATATGAAAACAAATAAATGAACAGAAAAAAAACTCTAGGAAAAGTAAAATAACACAAGATAAAAGCAATAGCTAAAAGAAAACAACAAAAACAACATTCTGCTACCTTACTCTGTTACACTCATCTACAAATTTATTTTTGTTTTATGACTTTAGGCACCTTAGTCTTTTCTTCAGAAAAAAAATAAACAAATCTCTTCATTTTCTTTTATCACATGGTTTCTTTTCCTTTTATCTTCACATTCAGTTCAGGTCTTCGAGGTTTTCACACCCCTGATCTGGTCTCCACCTGAATAAAAACAGCTTGCTCTGGTGCTGCTCTGATATCTACTGCAGGTCATTTAATGGATTTTTTACCTCTCACATTCACACTGAAGCTGCTTACACTGAGCTTTCGGCCTGCTGCAGGTGGAGTTCTTCCACTTGGTGCTGATACTCCAATCCTTTCCTTTTCCCTTCATTTATGAGCAGCAAGGAGAAGCAGAGATATGCTAACAAGAGGAGAGTTGTAGTGAGACACAAGCAGCCACAGGATCAAGCTAACAGACAGGAGATTTATGCTGAGCGCTTCTGTTATCCAAGTTAATTACATGTCAAACTCTGTGATGATACACTCTGAATCAGCTCGCCTCTCAGATCCTCCTGGAGTCTAATGAGACAGAGACACAAGCGTGTTGCCTCCATCATATTTCATCCTCACACTAAAATAATTTTGAGTCAACGTAGTACAATATAAAACTTAGTCACACAAAAGTCGGTGATTAATCAGACATTCAGGTTATGCCACATGCTCTCCTTTAATTGACAACTCTGTGCATTATCAATAAGCGTCAGACATTTTGAAAGCTCTGACTGTGGGACATTGTTTGACTGCTTGAAAATTCTTTCATTTCATGTATCTGTATTGACTTTTTTGACCAGTGAAGTGTTTAACCTGACCAAAAACAGTATGGAGAAAGTGAGGGCTGGACTGAACACAGCATCAAATTTTATACTGTGCTACTAAGAAAAAGAAAAGCAGCTGTCAACAACAGTAAAATGTAATGTGACACTTAGTTGTAATAGTCTTATAACTAAAGGAAAAACAACTTTTCAGTAAAAAAAAGGCTTGAACACAATGCAGCCAAATGACATCTTAATATCACCACAGTGTACGGATGAAAGAAACATTTCTACAAGGTGTATTTGTTGTTTTAAGTTTGTTCTCAGCCCCATTCAAATGAACTGGGAGACTGAGTTTTTGACCTATACTGCTGCTGGCCACCAGGGGGATCAATTTTTGTGGGGACCTCAGTTCCAGCCGAGCTACATGGCATTCATTTTTTTTTTTTTTCTTATTTTACAGTCTATAGTTGTAACATATGCTATCATTTTATATTGCATCACATAATTTGTATCTTAGTGTGGATTAATGGATTTTACATCAAAAAGAGAAGGAATCCACAGAAACAGAAACAACAGAAAGAAAATATCAGGAGAATCTACAACAACTGAACTGAACTGAACTCAACTGTATTTACAAAACACTTTAAAATACAACAATGTTGGCCAATGTGCTGTACAGGATCCTAAACTATAAGTTAACAAGTCTCAATCTCTCTTTCCTTTTCCTCCCCATCTTGTGCCTTCCTTCAGTGAACAGAGTATGAGGCAAAGCACCAAAGTCATCAAACTTGAAAATGTTGTTGAATAGTTCTGGGATCACATACTTTTCTTCCATTTTGATTCTTTTGTTTTTGGATGAAAATTCAATTTAGATTGCATTTCTATGATATTGCCAGTTTTTGTTGTAGCCACTTCAATTCCTTAACACCAGTGAAAAAAACTGACTGATGATGATGATGTCTACAGACCATGTCATGAGTCATATTTGCCCCAAAAGTTCACTTCACATGAGTCATTTCTTCATATTTTTCAAGCAGCAAATAATTAAAATGAGTTTTTTATACTTGTTTATACTCTCCTTTCAATAGCCCAACTTGAAGAGTAAAATGAAGCATTTTCATTTGGAAAAATAAATCAATTGTTGACAAAAAAAGTGATTTGGAAATCAAATAAAACAAGAAATCCTGATACCTACTTAAATTGATTTTCTTCTCCCACCCCTTCTGTTGAGTCATGGATGGCTACAAAAGCATGTGTGCTTGGGATGTGGGAGGGTGTATAAACAAAGCCCTGGGGTGTCAAGAATGATGGTGTCAGAGAAGTGCCCTCTCCCCTTCACACTAAGAGCCTTATAAGGTTTTATGTTAATTCATGCAGTCCAACTTTGTCTTTCCTCCCTACTTAATGCCTGCCAGCCATAAATATTGTGTGATATCATAAATAATGTGTATTTTGATGACCCCTCAAAACCAGCCAATCCTCATGGGGGGCTTTCACTAAAGGTTCTGCAGATAAATGGCCCCACAAGGCACCTGGGCCCTCAGCTGACACATGATTAAAAGCGAGGGGAACTGGCTGACTGAGTCATTTTCAAACTGGGTGGTTTCAGGGGGAAACAGACAGCCATGGTGAGATGAGGTCTCCCAAGACCCCCAGTCCCTCCCTTACCCCAAAGTCTAATAAATAAAAAAGGGACAGTGTCTATCTTTCCTGCTCCTGCGTTCCCAAAGATACCCTGGCCTCTGAAAAGGGGTTGAATCCATTTCCATACAGAAAAGCAGAAAAGCTCAAGACCTATTTAGATGTGCTTGACATTTTGGTAAAAGAGAGAGAAAGAGGGAGGTGAGGGGGTGAGAGCGGGGAAATAGCAGCGGCTAACAAAGCGTTTCAGCAGACCCTCTGAGGAGACGCTGCGCTGTCTGGGTGCTGACAAGCTCACACGTACACACAGAAAAACACACACGAGGATCAGCAGCCACTAAGAGGCAAAAGCAAAATCTAAAATTGGCTTCTCTTTGTGAGGCTCCGAGGCCTTCACTTGTTGATAACCCCGCTCGGCTTTTCCTGTAACTAACCCTCAGTAGAAGATGATTAGTTGAAATTGAAGCCAGTGTTATTAAATACATCCCGCTCCTACATGCAGCATGTCATCACTGCATGTAAGTGCCCGGCTCTATCTGTACCATCCTCATAAAGACAGCTCTGATAAAGATTTCATCCTCCATTAAGGAGAGCATGAAGCTGCTCTGTCTCATCCCAGAGCCTAGTTAAGTCCTCAGACGTCTGGCTTGGCTGTAAAAGCTACCGCCTCCCGGCCTTGCTGCCTAATGGGCCTGAAGGAAGATGAGTATATGAAATGAAGAGAGTAAGAGAAACAAATGACAGCAGGCGTAACCACTTTCCTTTACTCCAGAGTGAATCGCATCAGTGCAAAAACCAGGCGGGCGAGTCCAGCACAGGCAAAGTCTGATTGATAGAGAAGGAGCGATCGATCAGGGCCACTTTGTTACGACGTTTGTTGAAGTTTTTGTCAGGGGAGAGAGATGTTTCTGCAGTGGCATCTCTACTTTACTGAAAGTCTCCTCTGATTTAAAACTGTCTTTTACTCGTCTCTGCAGGTAATTGGATTAAAAGTAAGGGAAGAGATTCAGACAGAAGAAGAGAGGATGTGGCCAAACAAAAATAATGACACAAGCAGTTAGTTTCTCTTACTTTGTTGTAGCTTTTTGTGATTATTCACTCCGTCGTTTTCTATTTTTCTATCTTCATTTTACAGGAGGAGGAAGAGGAGGAGCAAAGGAGGCATGAAAGGAGGATTGAACGCATCGAGCCAGTAGGACGGGCTGATTCTTCATTGGAGCATTCACCTGTGTTTAGCCTCGAGTGAGTGACCCCACCATCACCATGTCTACTCTATACACTCTGATTTAAAGGCTCAGTTCACCTACAAAACACACTCAAACCTTGTATATTCCAAGATGATGTGATAAGATAATTTTGGCTTTATTCCTCCAGATTTTCAGAGTTTGGCAGCAGAAGGGCTCTTACACCTTGTTGTGAGATCTACACAAAACCAGCCCCATTGTCCCACCTGAAAGAGCAGTTTCAGTTTTCTTAAACACTGGCTGACAGCAGAGCTTTCACTGTTTTTAAATGTTTTAACTGAAATTACATATTTGTGCAGTCAGTGAAATAAATGGACTCTTAACCCTCTTACAGGATAAACAGAGACACTGAACAGTGATCCAAGCCAACTCTTTTATTTGTTTTAATTTTTTGAAGGTGATATTATTGGCAGGTCAACTTGAAGCTTCGTTTTCAATCACAGAGTTGATATCAGAGATAAAACCTTGAATCTATTTTTTTTTTTTTTTTTAATTTGTGTTTCTTTCTTTTTGATATCAGATTTTTGTGACATTTGATGCACCCAATCACCTTTTTGTAAAGGAAAAAAGTAAAAAAAAAAAATAGAAAAGTTAAGTCACATTAACTCATTGGCTACCAGCCATTTCAGAGCATTTTGACTGATCTTTCAAAACCCACAGAGTGACTATGTAAAACACTGAAAACTTCCAAAAGAAAGAGTACACTTTTGTATTTCACCAGGAAGAAGGAGTTTATTTCTATACTGTAAAATGTGATTGCACATTGCACATGTTTTATTCGAGCATATTATTCTATCAATGACAAAAAATAACTGAAGTTGTCTTTACAACACTACATTATGAGTTGTATCTCAGTTACAAAACATATCTCAACTTAGATTCTATATCTAAATAAATCAGTCATGCCTGTTGACTTGGCAATCATCTTAACCCCTCCCAGCTGTTTGGTAAAGCTACAGCTTTCAAGTTATATCTATTTCTTCATGAATTGTAAGCTTAGTTACACCATGATATGAGAGCCTGCTGCACATAGGCCCTTCTATGGTAAGTCAGCAGTAGAGCACAGACTGGTTTCACCAATTTAACTTGTTTTCAACCAAAGAAAAAACAAGAAAACAAGCTTTGATTTGTTTGTACCGCTTGTCTTGGAAACTCCTTTGATCCTCTTAATGAGTCCAATCGTATTTTCTCACAAAGGAAACACATACACAGGGATCAGTTTGTCAGTGAACTAGTTTACAAACCTGATATAAATAAAAAACGTAACCGATGTCCTTAAACCTCGATGGCAACCAATGAGTTAATGAGAAAGAAAGTCATAGCATTTACCACTATGTCTTCATTGACTTATCACCTTTTTTCTCATCACGATTTGGCTTTTATCCCTTATTTAACATTTCTCTTGGAAAAAATTCAAATCTGGACAATAAAAGAAACAATTCACATATCTGTATTATTTTGATGAAAGTAACAATATTGGTCCTTAAATATGGTGTAACTGACTTTTAACATCACACTGACACAACTACACACTCTTACACATCCATGAAACCACCTGACACCAGCAGCACAAAGCCAACATCAGGACCACGCCTCATTCTATCAACAACATCTACGCTCGCTTGTGTTCATTTGTCTTCACGTCTTTATCTACACAAATTAACCCCCTCCCCCCTTCCGCACATATTTTTCAATTAATTTGTCCTCTTTTAGCACAACAACCTGATCTTAATCACTTAATTGGAGTCTCTATTTGGGTCCCTAATCGACCCTGAGGTCCACCAGCCTGACTTTGTAATGGATGACTTTGAATAAGACACCACGAGGCCGCACTGGCCCCCATCCCCCATTCCCCACATCCCATCAACGTGTTGTCATGTTTCACCATGTCGTCTCCCACATCCTGCTTTTCTACATTTACTTGTCATTCTTATTATTTAGTATTCATGCATGTCCCCCCCACTTCCCTCTTCTCGTTCTCTGGGCCTCATCCATCATCGTCCTGCAGAGGCATGCTCAAGCCGGTGGAGGTGTCCAATGAAGGAGGGCCCCTGGGGATCCACGTAGTGCCTTTCAGTTCACAGGATATAAGGTAAAAAAATAATAAAGAATAAGCGGAAAGCAAGAGAATCATAGCAGCTGAGTTTGCAACAACATCTAGTTAGTTTCACCATCCAGTTTGTCTCCTGCATCCTTTGCTTCTCAGCCCTGTGGATGTGTCTTTTATTTTTCTTTTACTCATCATTTCACTCATATTTTTCTCACTTTCTCTTTCTGACTTTGCGCTCTCTGTTCTTTGTTATCCTGCTGCTTTAAACATTTTACTCTAGGCTGTCTTTTTCCACTGACTTTCATTCTTTTGACCATCTTTTCTGTATTGTTCTTTTTTTTCCTTTTTGCATCTCGCTGCTGAAATATCCTGTCTAAACTCAGCAACGCTCATAACCACAGCTCTGAACCCCCCGATGGGAAGGAAAACTTGAGAAAGTAGTTCTGCTTTTGACTGCACTTTTCACTAGCTGTGTTCATACTTTTTCTTTCATTTTAACCTCAATCACAGCAGCTTCTGCCCCTCTTTGAAGGTGATTCAGACTGCTTCTGTTAGCCTTTTAGAGCAGTGAGGAGTGTTGATGACAGGGGACAAGAGGAGGAAACATCACAGTTTGTAGTGATTCCAGAAAAAAGTAAAGGACAGAGGAAGCAGCCAGATGTAATCAAACTAAAAGCTTGTGTATAACACAGATCTTCGCTGCACGCCAAGGCACTTCTGGCACACCACCAAGGTGAATGTGACTACTCAGCGCTGGGAGAGGGAGGCAGGGGGACGAGGTGAGAAGACAGAGAGAGGAGATGAGATGGGGTGACATTTGAGGCAGAGAGGATGGCTGTCATTGAGGATTGCTGCGCATCATTTCTTTGGGACACTAATCTCATTGCTGTTTATAAGCAAGTGTCAGGAAACTATATTTAGCTTTGACCCTGTGAGATTGACTCCCTGGGATGCTTTGACACTTCGAGCTATCCTGAGTCAGAGGAGGGAAATAAGGAGTCACCATGAGTGGCACATAGTGATAGCGCTCAAATCCAAAAGTTTTTTTTAGGAAAACTATTATCCTCCTTAAGCTGAGTGGCTGTATTTAAAGGTGGGCTCTATTTCTCAACACTTTGGGAGCAAAAAAATGTTAAGATAATGAAGTTAATGTAGCTGCCTAGGTAGAGTACAAAAGAAAAAAAGAAAAGGAAACAAAACAAAAAAAAGGCCAAGCAGCATGCCTCCAAATCAGGTATTTAGTCGAGGTGAGCTCTGCAAACAACCGGGAAAAGTTCCTGTCTCTGTCTTTTCTAAAACCCCAAAATCCACGAACAAAAAAAAAAAAAAAAAAAGTATATATTCTTGAGTAATGCAGGACTTTTGGGCTTGTACCTCTGTGATATGAAGATTTTATTGGGCTGCATTGTGCTCAAGTCTTTTTTTTTTTTTTAACTGTTTTTCATTAGTTTTTGGACATTAAAAACCAAGTTATATAGGTTTTTTTGGTTTTTTTTTTTTATTCCATGATTGACAGCTGCCGTTTTTGAGTAGTTTTTAACGGGGATATAAGAAACTTAGGGAAAGAGGGACAAAAAGAGACCAAACCATCAAAAGGAAAATAAGTAAGTAAGTAAGTAAATAAATAAATAAATAAAAACCCAGCCTGTATTTGGTGATGTCACATTTTATTTAAGTTGCAGTCTTCAAGGCCCAACTCTGAGTTGACAAATGATGCCATTTACAGAAGCAAATCAAAAACTTGTTTAACTTTAAGTCATTAAAATTGCATAAGAAAGCCCAGGTCAAATCTGGCTGAATGCTCCTTTAAGTTCTTCTGTATTCTCACTTTATCAGACTGTATCTTCCAGGATGTACCCGTAATGCTGCTTGGCCAGAACATTTCTCCTCCATCAGCTAAGGCTGGCACTAATAGCTATCAGAGCCTTCAATTAACTTGAGACATGATAAGACTTAGCGTCTGGTCAGTGGGCTGATGCTAATGGCCTGGCCGGGCTCTTTCCTGTTTGCTTTGCAGCTAGGACAGGAGGCATTAGGCTCAGCGGGCTGTCATTAGTGTCTAGACCAGGGCCACAGGGGTCAGACAGCCAGCAAAACCAGACAGCAAACAAGGAACTGCAAGCGCTCCGGCCCCGGCTGCCAGCACCCTGCTTCACTGTACTGACGTCAAGTCGTATCCAGGCAGGAGGGGGAGACAGCTGCAGGGGGAAAGCGTAGAGACAGTCACTCCACCGTATACTCGCTCGCTCTCTCTCCCACACACACATACTCACACACAAATGCACACACTTCCCGGAAAAAGGAGTAACACCCATGCACTTTGTGAAAACTATGGACTCACCTTGAGCAGTGTGTTCCCTCACAGGCTCTTACTGTCTCCCTCTATTTCTGAAAAATGTCTGAGTAGTGCACATCCACCTTGAGTGTTGTGCTCACAAAAATGCTCTCTACTTATGGACACACACACATGCTTACACACACATAAGCGTTCACAGATGCATTCTTTGCTTAATGAACTTCTCATTCTATGACCAGTTTCAATTGTAAACAAACTGCAGACATAATTGCCGGGCACAAATGGATCCTGATTAGATTATTATTTGATTAAAGGCGTTAGATGAGAACAGGTGGCCTCGTTGAAATCATCTCCAAACACTGCTGCCCAACCAGGAGATGGAGTGGAGTTATAAAGCGCGGCGTGATGCAGATGTGAAGTGAAACTAAGTCTGCTGGATGTTTTTCTCCTAATAATCCTCTGAGTGCAAACTCATTGTGTGTATTTCTGACAACTCATGAATTCAATGTCAGTTTGTGAAAACGCCGCTTGGATTCTTTTAGATTTAGCTCTCCTTCTTTTCCCGAGTAAGTGATCAGAATCTGCAAAGAAACTACCAAAGAGGCGTGAAAGGAGAGAGAGGGTGGCATTGCATTAGAGTCTTCACAATAATAGCACTTTTACAAAATCAGCATCCCGCTCAAATCTCTGAGAGATGCTGCTTTATCCCCAATCCTCCCCGCTGCTGCTCTGAATACTGATCAGGGATCAACCAAAACTCCTTTATCTACTGTCTCTCATCTTCCACCGGATCAGAAGTCATTAGAGTGCGTCCATGCTGTAATCCCTGCGCCGAACACTTTGTTTTCAAGCTGCCAACACTTATGGAGATAAAGCACAATCATGTCCACTTCCACACCGGCTGCAATTACTCTCTGTTCAACACACTTAAGCTGACCTGGCCATGCCGGCTCAGACGCAGAGACAGACGGGGGGCCTTTTGTGATCTTTAATTTCAACTTAATGCTGAACCATTTACCCCCATTGCGGAGCTGAGATGAGTCTGCAGTGGGAGCGTGGATGTCCACATTATGCAGCCAATTAGGGCAATGTTCTGAAAGTGAACCTGTTTGGCAGAGATGCTAAAGAGCTCTGAAAATCTGCCCTTGACATCCTTGGTAAACAGAATCACAGTTTGAAGGCGCTGCTGTTTATGTGTCCAGGGAAACAAGAGGAAGTCGGAGGAAACGATGAAAAGCATGCAGCTTGCGTCCTTGTCACTGATCATTCGTTGACTGCAGTGGAAGTTACTTTATCCCATAAATCTTAGCTTGGTTTTCCTTTGGCTCCGATATGTGTCATGATCATCTTTAATTTTCCAAAAGTTAGCCTCCAAACTTTTTGTCAGTTTAAGCAAGGACACCACACGTTTGCTCTCAGTCAGTCTACCTGCTACCTCAGGCATCAGGTGCCTTAGAGACGGAGGAGTTTGTAGTTCTGCTGTGCGAGCGTGCATCAGATCTCTATGCATGCGGTTATCCTCAGGGCCTCACTAAAGCCCCAAAGGAGCTCACGGATGTATTTATTTAGAGGAAAGAGGGAGGAGGGGGGAAGTTTGAAGGTAAAGGTTGCTTTTTTTTCCGTGTCTCTTTTTTTTATTTTCATTTAGTGAATGCTGAGATGGCAGCGCTGCAGAACTGCTCGGGTATTTATTACAGCACCGCCGGCTATCGACTTAAGCTCCAGCATAGGAAACTGCTGCGTTTCTTCTGAAGCCATGAGATGATCTCTTAGCTGCTGGTCTGGATTACCTCAGAAAACCTGCCCTGTCATTCTGTGAAACCTGCAAACAGAAAGGTAGACAGACAGGTTGGAGGACAGAGGGATGGACAGAGGCTTAAAATGTAGTTAGTGATGCTGAGCTTCTCCTGCCTGCAGGAAACTCAGGTTTAAACCTGTGTCTAAAGTTTGGAAAGTTAACTTTCTGTGGCAGCTAGGCACTCAAAAGTACAGGACAACCATGTAAAGGTTAGCTTTGAGGAAATCAAAATCTCACAAGTTGAAACACTTTAGATGTGATTTTGTGACTTTTTCTCACATGCTGAATTATTCATAACACCCAGTCCTTTGTACCAGGTGTGAGGAACATGTTCAAAATATACATGTTTTGAAAATCACTTTTTTTTTTGCCTTCTTTTATCTTTGAATACATTGCATTTCAAAGCTAATATTTGACATACACTAGTCAGTGGTTATCCAAAATAACTAATAATTATTGCTTATTTTTACCCAGAACTTGGTATAATCTCAAGTAAATTAGGTTTTTGTTCAAAAATTAGACATAATAAAAAAACAAGAGTAGAAGCAGGAATTTATTTAAATGAATTTATGGTCATAAGTTGGCTAGAAATATATGAAACCAAATGGTCTGATGGTTTTACACTTGATGCTTTTTAAACCATGAAAAATATCAGGTCAGTTTGACAGTTTGTCTACAGGTGTGACTATTTGCTGACATGATAAAAAATGAAATGATTTCAAAACAATATCCTGCCTAAACTTTGACGAATACTTGGTTTTTGTATCTGTGATAATAACCTGAGTGGAAAAAGAAGAAAACTTCTGGGGGGATTTTCTACTCAAAAGGAGGTATAACTTTATGTGAGGTGTTTTATACCTTGTACTTCATAAGAAGTGCATAGTGAATTTGAAGCCAATATGAGGGTCAAATTTCTGCTTTGGACCATAAAACAAGAACTATATTAATCACAAGCTCATTTCATTGTTTGTCACCTTACTTTTAATCCGTCTTATTTTCCTCATCTCTTCTTTCTATACTTCCTGTCATCTCCTCTGTATATGTAAGGGTTCAGGGATAATAAGGCTTACATCTCTCTGCCTGCTGTTCTGTGTATTAACATGTAACTTCTTGCTTTAATTGCCACAGTATATGTCTGTACATTGTGTGTTATCTGTAATGTCTCCTGTAATCACTTCCAGGACTCAGGGCTTGCTTGTGAAGCGTCTGGAGCGTGGGGGCAAAGCCGAGCAGGAGCGTCTGTTCCAGGAGAACGACTGTATCGTCAGAATTAATCAGGGAGACATTCGCAACCTGCGCTTTGAACAGTGAGCTCCACATCTGTCCTCCTACTCATTATGATGTCTAACATTCTCTTTTCTGTACTTTGTATGAACCCAAAGGTCTTACTGTCACTTTAAGTAGAGTGTATCATTCTCCCGTGGGGTGCACAGAGTACCATGCTGCCTTTGGTTCTTTAACTACTTTATAATATGACACAAACTGAAAAGTAGAGAGAGAGAGAGAGAGAGAGAGAGAGAGAGAAAGAGCTTCTCCTGCATGTTTGAAATCCATTGCAGTGACAGTGGAGCACAAACTGCAGGGAGAGGTGGCACCTACACAGCTGCACAATGAAACAGAAATACCAATGTCTTTGTTGATCCCGCTCTAATAGGTCTCTGTGACCTGCAGTCCTTCACCACCGCCCCGCTCTCTGATCCGAAACCACCTACACTTCTTCTCCAAATTCACTTCTATTGATTCATCGCTGCCCTTCATTTCCTAAAGTGGAATGAAGATAAAAACCAGGGACTTTACCCCCTCTATTTATCCAAAGGCGCCCTTCTCCCTCACAACCTGAATGTATGCACCCTCACACATCTGTGCACAAGTCTAGACACACACACACACACAAGTGCATGCACGCACACACAAACAAACAAACAAACAGCCACACTGAGCTATAAAGCATTATCTGTCCTTCTGTGTGTGTGTTTGTGTGTGTGTGTGTGTGTGTGTGTGTGTTTTATAGGCTGAGAAATAGATTGCTTCTTCTCCAGGCTTGATTCTGGAGGCAGTACACAGAGATTTACTAAACTCTCTCTCATAACCTGCCCAGAAATAAATATACCAGATTTGTGTTTTACAAATGCCAAACCGTTGGTCAGACTGTGCAGGACAGCTGTGAATATTTTTGACATGCCTCCAACTCTTCACATTAAAAACTAATCATATCCATATCAATCATGATATCACCATTTGTGTCAAGTTTGTACACTCCCGATCAAAGTCTTAAGACCAGTGGAAAATTGCACTAATTTACATTTTGCACTGTTGGATTTCAAATACAGCTTTAAAATGCAAAAGAAGAAAGCTAAGTGAGACCAATTTAAGGAGGAAAAAATTGAACCTTGAACGTCCTGATTGGGTCCAATGTTACTGTCATGACAAGGAGATCCCACTGAGATGATGTCTGAGCAACACGGTAGAGCAGGCGCCATCATGATCTGCTTTATCCTTCAATGGAACAATAGAGCTTCAGGTTGTGCAGGGGTGTCAAACGGAGGCTGGGTATGTGGAGATGTTGGAAGGGGGGTCCTTCATGATTGAGGCCCCTGGTCTGTGTGCTAATGAGTGGGTATTTCAACTGGACAATTATTCAGTTCACACTCTAAATCACACTCTAAATTACACTGAGAACATTTCGGGATGGATGGCGAGGAGATTTACAAAAATAGACATCAGTTCCAGACAATGGATGCCAAACATGAAGCCATCTTCACCACTTGAAGCAATGTTCCTGCTAACCTCCTGGAAACACTTGCTTCAAGCCAAACCAAATTTTTATAATGTCATCAACAAGAAAAGTGGAGCTGAGTTACTGAGTCTCTTGTTCAGAGTTTTATTTCCATTGAAGAGAGTTTTCAGTTTTTATATATTTATTTATGTATTAAGCTGTCTCAAACTTTTGATTAGCCGATGAACAGACTATTTCACTTTTATTGTGATTATCCATGAATTGCTCACTCATTTTTTTTTTTTTTTTCGTTGCACACCTCTCTCCTTTTTGCATTTTCAAAGTTCACTTAGACCCTTCCTCAGATTCAACAGTGCCAAATGTAATTTAGTCCAATTTTCAACTAGTCATAAAATATTGATGTTCTGTTTGTGAGTAAGTTTCTTGAAGAGTCTGACTATTTTATTTTCCTTGGACACTTCCATCACTGTCAAACATATTTTTAGTGCACAGCTCAAAGATTTTGGATGAAACTTTTGCAGAGATAAGAGCTTGTCGTTGGCTCCTAAAACTCCATACTACCACGCTTACTAACCACATTATGTTAATGTGTTCACCAGACTGTGCACAAAGCCACCAAGGTTTTAAGATTCTTTTTTTTTCTCCTTTCTGAAAACGATGCTATTGTCATTAGTAAACATCCCGGTTCCTTTCCAAGCCCTTTCTACTGTGAAAGAGGCTTACAAACCAAATCCACCAGGGAGTGATGTTTTGTAGCGTTCCACACTTACCCTCCCCTGCCAAACACACACTCCTTCAGCAGCATCCAAATTCATGTGATGTTTGTGATTCTGCATGGAAATTAGGTGAAGGAGCTCAACTTTCCCTCTCTGTTTGCCCTCCTCCTCCTTCTCTCTCTCTCTTTTCATCACTTTTTTTTTTTCTCTGCCCTTGATTGTGCGCCGTGCAGAGTGACAATTTAAAGTGATAGTTAATCTCTTTGGATTGTTTTGCATGGGTAAATATTTTGAGGCGCTTAATCTAACTGAATGTAATGATGCATTGATGGGCTGATTTATTATTCAATCAGGCCTGCGTGGAGGCTGATTACTGGAGTGATGGCACTGTATATGTGCAGGTGGGAGCATTTGCGTACAATCAACCGCGCACACGCACACACACACACACATACTAACATGCACACAAACACCCATTCTTTGCCTCTCAGCGTGCACACGTGAATGATTTCTGCAAATTACCATAAGAATAAAGATGGGAGGGCCCAAATCCCACAGAAGTGGCTTGATGCGGCATGCACACCTCGCCTCAGTGACGCGGCTCGAATCAAGTGCTGTCTGCTGCGGTGGAAGCGGCTTAGCGGCTGTCATGTGGATAGAATCAGCGTGGTATTACTGGCATGGTAATGGGGGTCTGGAAACAGGAGGTGGGATTGTTGGAATCCAGACATCCTCAGCGCCTCAGGCACCTTATGCTGCACTGTGGCTTGCTCCTGGCCAGTCTATCTATATGCTAAGTGCCACCAGCAAACCAGACTAAACAATTCTTCTATCAGGGAATGATGTCGAGATCTTGTCCCAGCTTATTTGGCCCCAAAACTCGACCCAGAGAGTGTGTTTTGGCTTTTTTTTTCATTGTATTATTTTGTATGTAAGGAACAAAGTGTGCGTTGGCTTTCTTTGTAACCTCACAGTCTGAAAAGCTTCCTTCATGCATGATTCATCCTCTTTGTTTTGATTGTTGGTCAACTTCTACCCATTCATCTCTGACCACCAACGCACAGACTAACCATACTTTAGAGTGACTCATGGTCCTCATACAATATAATTCACTGAACTATACAACAGATAGTGTTTCATCACTGACTCAACCTCCTTATCTCTGTCCTGCTTTGATGCTGGTAATTATAGATAATGTAATTTCTGTCCTAAGCATTATGTGGTGAGTAGCCCTGTGGTTAGCAAAGCTAGCCTGAACTCCACCCCATCAAATAGTAGGCACAGCCTTTCTTTATCCAACTTCATCTCTCAAGTTATGACATCACATTAATGTACTTCTGTCTCACATCATGTTCCAACTAATTCATCTCTGTCTACATGGTCTCCCCTCTCATTTCTCTCTCTCTCACCCACAGAGCACAAAACATTTTCAGGATGGCGATGCGTGGCCGGCACATCCTCTTCCATGTGGTCCCAGCAGCCATGATGAGACAGTACGAACTTTTGGCCCAGAGCGAGCTCAGTCCACCTCAGCCCAACAGAGTCCGCTTCAGCACGGACTCTCAGCAGGCGGGCGACAGGTCCAGTGTGGTCGGGTCACGGATGTCCAGATCTGGACCACAACCAGGTCTAAACCACAAGTAAGTCACATAACTACTGCTTGACAACTACTGTGCAGTGATATTCTGCTCCATCTGGGCAACATGCTATCCGGTTACTCTGATATGATGATAATAGTAGCAACATAACTTTCTACTAAACTGAAATCACAATGATATTTACAATACTTCAGCCCTCATATGATTGTCTTGCACTTTTTTAAGGGTGTGCATAAGCCAGTTCATGTTGAACCTCTACTGAAGCAAAAGCCGTTTAAATAAGGAAAACATTGACACAGACTTAGTAACATCAACCATTGGATTCTGATTCAGGATTAGAAAGCCCCAAGATGGTGTGGTCAGTGGTCCGTTGAGAAGTTTTTGGTCAAAAGTATTTTGAATTCGATGACAATTTACCACTAGACATCTGTCCCTATTGAATTCTTGCAATAATCTACAATAATGTAGGAGGTACAACACCAAATTAGCATAATGGAAATACTGGAGTAAAACAACTTTCAGTCAAAATTTGTCATGCTTTATTCTTTTAGTTAAAAAAAAAAAATCATTCTTTGTGTTGCTCTGTAGCCACCAGGGATCCCTAACAGGAAGCACTCCTGAGCCCAGCCGTCGGTACACAACGTTACCCCACACCATGATCACCCGGACGTCATCAGCCCCCTCCCCCTCCCTGCAGCGCAGGGTCAGCACAAACCCGTCCAACAGCTCCTACCTGAAGAACAAAGGCCGCAGATTCAACATCCAGCTGAAGAAAGGTAAGAAAACAACAATAAAATCTGTGTACATGATATAACGCTTTTTCAAAGTGATAGTCCTTGTTTTTGTCCTGAAGAACTAGACAGTACTTCGCAAGAAACATCATCAATGTCAGAAAAAGTTCAGTTAAGAAAAGTTTCTCTCCATCTGCATCAAGACCCAATGAAATAATGTTAGGTTAGGATAGTAGAAGAGACATAAAAGAGAAATAAAAGAGAAATGCGAGGAGGAATGGGAAAAAATACAACATATAAAAGACTAAAAACCACCCCTGAACAGAGGAAAGGAAACCATTTATTAAATAATTCAATGTCAAGACAACAAACAATTAAGATAACAAATGAAGAAGATTTAACTCTTTGGGACAGCAAGCAGAGCCCAGACTGATGACCTTAGGTTACAGCCTCAGCACATTTGGACTGAGGAGATCAGAAATGTTCCTTGTAGCAAATCCAGAGCGTGCGTTTAAAGTGAACCATAAAATCTTAAACTCAATTCTAAAATTCGTGGAGAACCAGTGAAGGGAAGCTAAAATAGGAGTTGTAGGGTTTTTCTTTTTGGTTCCCTTGAGGAGTTGTGCTGCTGCGTTCTGGACTAGCTGTAACCTCTGCACATTGTACTGGTTTAAATGGGTGTACAGAGAGTTAGAGTAGTCCAGATGAGACAAAATAAAAGCATGAATGACAACCTCAAGATCATCCCTAGTGCTAAAATGCACTTGAATCAATAAATAGTGTTTCTATTCAGATAATAAAGCTCCTCATTTGTCAACTCTAAAACAGTCCATCTTTCCAGGGAGTAAACAGATGCTAATAGCACCTGTCTCCCCTTTTCTTTCTTTCTATTCAGTGTTATGCTCTATCAACTCTCTTTAATCCTCATTGAGACAAAGAGGACAAAGGACACTCTCATCATTTGTAAGCATTCTTCATCTTCTATAATAGACTGAGGAATAAAACCTTTAATCATTTAGGAAAAAACTTGGCTTATAGAGCGTTGTCTTGGCTGAACAGATTCTACTATGTATCATAACCACAATGTTAGTGGTTCAGTTTATTATTCTCTTTCATATCCTCATCTCACCATCCAGCTCAAAGTGAGCCAGAATAACTATCCTGAAAAGATCTCTGCATGCTTTGGACTGTCTATAACTGAGAAGGCCGATTCCCAAAAGATCAGGCGAGTTTGTGGTCTGCAAACTTTTGTTGGTCGAAACTTAAAGATTCAAGTACTCAGACTGCTTCCAGCTGAGGTTGGTTTGTTTATAGACTTGGACAAGCCTTTGATACTGAATCTGCTGTTTATCTAAGCCAAGTATTGTGGTGAGCTTTTCTGCCAGACTTTATCTCATTTTCATCACATCAGTTTCTTTAATGAAACGTGGATTAGTTGGTTGTGAAACCAACCAGCTTTTGGGAGACATTTTCATCTCCCTCTTTTTTTTTTCTTTTTTGCTGTTTGAGGGAGCAGATGTTTGGTTGAAAGCTGGCACCGAGGCCGAAGCATAGGGCTTGAGGGAAATGTGCAGCGAGTGAGGGCAGCAGTGCAGGCTAAATGCAAAGCGCTCCGGGGAAATGCAGTGACAAGCTGCTCTAATATGTTTGGCGATGCTCCCTGAGTGCTGACAACAGACCTACAGAGATCATGTAAAAATCCACACAGCGCTGCAAGATACTTGGTCTGTGACAAGATTAAGTTTTCTGTTTTTGATGCAGAAATATCTGTTTACAGTTAAACAAAGTTGGGGAGATGTGTGAGCTCCAGAAGGAGAAAGATGCCAGCGTCCACATTTCCACATGTTGTTTACTGTTTCTAAAAAGCAGACCACACAGACCCAAAACTGGGCCCCTGCAGGCTCTGCTTTCACTTTTGTAAATATTTTCTAAAAAAACAAAGTTATTATCTGTCATACTTGGCTATTTAAAGTATATTAGAATCAGGAGCAATGGCATAAGTGAAATATTGTAGATTTACAGTGGAGCAGGTGCCTTCCACAGAGATGACAGAAATGTTTCCAGAGGACACAAAAGTCAGATGTGTGACCGCAAATCACTGAAAAAAAATAATACCTCAATCATGTCATCACACTGTTGAAATAGTTGAAAAACACTTATTTTTAATCTAATTTTCCAACACCACTGATGGAAAGAGAACTTTCGTAGGGCTGTGACTCAACATCTGCGTAAATAACAAGCATGTCTGAATGTGTGGATCACTTTTAAGTGTCCCCTGAAAACACTTCTGTTGTGTTGCAGTCCATTTGCAGTGCTTTTTTTTTCGAATGTATCTTGTTGTGGTCTTTACAGTGCATATTTCTCATGTGTTGTGCTGTGGTTTCCTAAATGCTGCACACATGCTGTCGAATCGATGAAGATGATTTGCTTGTGTTTTCTTAAGTTGCCACCAAAGTTTGTGCCTTAATTCAAAGAAGACAAGACAGTTGGTTGAGTAGGAAACAAAGTAAAATTGTCGAGTAACATGAAGAGAGGAGGGTTGGATTTGAACTTGGGTGTCCACTTGAAAGCCGGCCGACAGAGAGCCTAACATCCAGTCCATGCCTGCACCCCACATTATTATGGCTTGATGAATTATACGCATGACTTTGAAAACAGCAGATTTTCTTTCCTTTTTTTTCTTTTTTTGATAAGAACACACACAACCTTAATCAGGAGAGACCACTTTGTCCAGGGTCAATTTTGTGCTGAGGACACTGAGTGCTGAAAGACATTAGTTTGGTGTGAATAAGAGGCACTCCCTGCACAAAAGAGGACACATGCCTTTAATTAATCTAATATATCTGAAGCCATTCATGACCCCTAAAAGGAGATGCATTTTATCCAAATGGTAGTGTTTTGGAAATTTAACTCATTGCTGAAGCCCAGCAGAGTGCAGGGTAACCATGTTTCTGAAATCCATTTTGACAGTTCCTTTTGATTGCCATCAGCCTCTATCACTGATAATGTACTTTCGGAGAGGCCTCAGTAGCTTTATTGTTGCCTTGTTGTAATTGTTGTGACTCAGCCTGAGTGGCTCTGAGTTCTGAGTGGCTGGAGCAGATCTTGCATGGCAAATTAACAAGAGTGCTATAATCAAATACTGCAGTCGAAAAAAAAGGACATACGCACCCCATTAAGTCATTCTAATGTGCCTCAGCCTCTCCTCATGTTTGCTGTTTAATTGGTTTATCGGAGCCAAGATTCCAACTAATCCAGGAAGGGATACAATTACTTTTATCCTGCTCTTCTATTACCCCAAATAAAGACGTCAGTGGTTAATTACTGCAGGCCTATTAGAGATGCATTCTACTAATTGCCTGATTGGAAGAGCGTTAACAACAAGATCTTACAATAGGCCGGAGTTTGATTCTGCTCATTAGGCTGCATGGGGGCCAGGGGAGAGGAGAGGCTGTGGTATGTGAGGGGGGTCATGGCATTAAAGGGAACAAAGAGAGTGGTTATGAGGATTAAGACGGTGCACTGTGACAAATGTGTGAAATACAATAACATGATTTGGAAGAAATGTTCAATATAAATTCAGTCTGACATTTTTTAGCTTTTGCTGTGTCTTCTAATTTTACCTCCCCTAAAGTTTCCTGTTTAAGGTAGAGGACTAATTGTGATGCATGTAAGCGTGTAGTACGAGTTTAGCTTTCATGAAGTCAAACTCTGCTGATTTAACATTCAACATACGCCATGGCAGCTTTTTCTACCTGCCTGGTTTATCCAGCCAGATTGATGGAGAGATCATAGCAGCACATCATTATCTTCACAGCTCAACTTTTTTTTTTTACTTCATAAGCAACCTCTTTATCACCTTCCTATAAGTTTGTTTGTGTGCAGAAGCTATGGGGGCGTTGCCGTGCACGCTACTCCCTTTCTTTGTATTTTTTGTTCATCAACACCATCACCTCCAGCGTTACGACAGTTCGACAGACTGCTGGAGAGACATACTGGGGAAAGTAGGTCACGATGAACCATCAGAGGTGCTGACAGCCCTGTGAAATGAGCAGCTACGACTTGACATGAATACTGATTACTGGTGTTACCATTACAAAAGTCTCCACTGAGTCACATGTCGCGACTTCATCACTCTACTTTTCAAAGTGCCGGTGGCTTGGTTTTGGATGGTGGAATCTTTCTCTCTGAGTGCTGTTTAATATTACTTATCTAATAGCATTTTGCAGCCGGCCCACTGAGTGTTCAAATATTCTGTTTAAAACGCACCCAAACAGAAGGAATGATTTGATTGTACTCATTTCCCTGCTGACATTTGATACCATTTCTAGCTTTTATATGACAAGTTTTGGTCTGGTCTGCAGGAAAGGTCAGGCTTGAGATCCTCTTATTTATCCATTATTGAGTTTGCCTACTTCCCCAAGACCTGCAATTCATATTCATTTGATGAACCTTAAAGGTCAGACTTAAAACCTAAAGCAAATGGCGTTGCACTGCTGGTATCTTGAATGTTTACCTAGCTTCAGGCTGATTTTGGTCAAGTTAACAACTCTTAAAAACTAAAGCTTCTTTTGGTATATCACATTTATTACATTCAAACATATGAATGTAAAATGCACTTAAACTAATGCTTGTCATACACAGTGAGATTCTATCAATGCAGAGGTGGAACATCAGCTCATACAACACGACTGAATCATTTACATCACACAACCAAAACTCACAGGTTATGAGCTGACACTGTTCACATTAAATCAAGAAAAAGTATTAAAAACCTCATGTAAAGTTTCTGTGAAAACTTCTGGAAGTTGAAGTTAGGGAATCAGATTTAAAGAACAAATATTATGTTTTTCAAATCATTACCTCTGTGAAAATACCAACAAAGTGAAAACAAAGCTTTGTAAGAGGAGGACTTGTTATAGAGTTTTTCCAAATGACTGTATAGTACTGTAAAGGTGATCATAATGGTCATAGATTGACAGGTGTATATCAGTGTTTTCAGTTTTTGCCAAACAACAATCCCAGGTAGGAAAAAAAAAAAAAAAGAAAAAAAGAAGGTTATGCTACGGTGTTAAAACTACAATTCTTGAAGATTCTGGGGCTGAATTTGTTTGTATCTGAAACCATGACTTCTGTCTATGCTACCTGAAGATTTAGACCACCCTGCTGGTAAAAACAGTATAAATATATAGATGGTAAATAGATTATTTTTATTCATTGGGCACAATTGCACAATTCAATGTTCCAGTAGGCCCACCCCATCACAAAAAAGTCTGGATCTGCTCTTGGCTCTGGGGAGTTTTATGCTATAAGTGGTCACTTGGCAAAAAAAAATGGAGCAAGGCTGAGCAACAGTGCTCTCTTCATGTCTTTATAAAAAATTCAAGGCTGCAAAGGATGCATGAAAAAAGAGGTCAGAGTGCAAGGCAAAATGTGTGTCCTGCTGTGGAGAGAGGAAAAGCGTCTCAGTTTGAAATTCAGTGATGTTCTGGAGCACAGCGTACCTCTCGGTGCATCATTAAAAATAAACATGCTTTGGTCATGATACAAGCTACCCCAATATAGAGGAACGTTGCTTCAACCCAGACACAACCCTATGACCTGCTGTTTAACCCAGCAGTCCAGAGGTTTTTTGGTTTAAACATCTGGCCTGTGGTCAATGGATGATTTAGGAAACAGCTTTTTTTTTGCTGTACAGGCGTAGAGCGCAACGTTAGAAAAGTCTATTAAGCTGCATTTTGATTCTTTCTGTAATCCATAATCATTCACTTCTCTGCTGCTTATTCTGGTCCAAAACCAGTCTTTAATCTGACCATAACTCGTAAGAGTGGCTTTGCAGTCCACACGCACTCATCATAAACACTCAATTTGGGTTCATAGCTCTGATATATATTTAGAATTGGGGACATTTCTTCATCTTTACTTCCTAAAAAGTGGAATGAGACACACCCTCCAGTCAAACCATTAAAAAGTCTGAATGGAAGTATGTTTGTATTAACTACAGGAGGTTCAGAACTTGGTTGAAAACCACAATTTGATCTCAATGCAGTGGTTTCTTGTGTTGCAGCTGCATGAAAAGTAATGAAAAGGATGTTTTAAGAAATGCTTTCAGGAGGCTGGCAGGCTGCAAAAAGTCAAAGTTAGAGCTTTTCTATAGTTTGGCCTCTTTTCTTCTTTTCCTTCTGACATATCTTCGATGTTAGACATGAATAATGAGAAATAAATTATATTTCCAACTCTGCATATCAATGCAAAGTTAAGTATGGGCTACATATTGGGTTGTAAGTGGGACCGTTCATTTTTTTCCCTAATAAAACTAAGAAAATTGATTTTTGGAATCTTACCATGAGAAAATACAGCACATCTAAAGTCCAATGGTGGAGGAAGTCCATCTTTTGAATACATTGTTTGCTTATGTGAAAGTGTCATTTGCTACTGTTAGGTTTTTTAATGTTTTAACTATTGATAATGCTTTATTGATATTTTATCTATCTATATTTATTGATATATTTATTTATTTTTATTGTCTGATTGATATCAATGATCACATATAGAATTTCTGGAACATCTACTCAAACAAAACATGCACATTATTTGCTGCCCCTCTTTAATCAGTAGTATCACTGTAACACAGCAGCATAACAGGACGACATGAAGGCTGACAGTGATTTTAGCAATGAAACTAAACGGCTGAGATTTTACAGATGTTTGATCTGTAGGAAATGTTTGATCCTGGACTTTTTCTGGAAATAAGCCACACAAAATGTACCAGCACAGTATCACATCACAGTCTAACTCTGTCATTTTTTTATCTGTTTCCTAGGTCCAGAAGGTCTGGGGTTCAGCATTACATCCAGAGACGTCCCAATAGGTGGCAGTGCCCCCATCTATGTCAAGAACATCCTTCCCCGAGGAGCCGCCATCCAAGATGGCCGTTTAAAAGCAGGGGACCGACTTCTTGAGGTGGGATTGCACTTTCTTACACCCTCTAACTGTTAAATAGAGTTCAGCCAGTCTACTATGCAAGTTTCCTGTTGTTTCAGAGATTAATTACTCGTCGGCTGATATGGTTTTGTTCCAAAATTCAATCTCACAGAGCTTTTGTTGAAATGAGTCAAACACTCTGTGTTCCCTTTGGCGATGACAATTTAGCTCCAGCTTTGAATTGCTGGGGGAAAGTGGTTAGAAGGAACAATATTTTGATTAAACTTCAATCAGAGTGACGTGAAAATCAGCCAGTGCTCACTTTAGGGGGAAATAACCCGTATTTAAATCCAGCTCCAACTGGCTCAGAGACTAATCTGCATAAAGGTTATGTGGAGGCCATAGATTTCCCCTCATTGAAGTCAGACGAGCTCTTTGATTTGAGTTTTGCAGCTGAGTGGGTGCATATCTTTTCATCTGCCTGTATTTCATCTAAGTATTTATGATTCTGTGTGTGTGTGTGTGTGCGTTTGTGCGTTTGTGTGTGTGTGTAGGTTAGCGGAGTGGATCTGAATGGTAAGAGCCAGGAAGAGGTTGTAGCCCTGCTCAGAGCCACGCCCATGGGTGGCAATGTGAACTTGATGGTGACTCGCCAAGAGGACTCCCTACTGCCCCGAGAAGTGGTGAGTACTTTATTTTTTCTTTGTTTGTCATGATTTCCCATAGACAGTATGTAGAATAGACAGCGTGGCCCCGCCTTTTACTGTTGCACAGTTTCGAAGCCAAAAGAGCCCAGTCACAGGAGCTGCCATTGGCCACCAATGTGCAGCAAGTGTTTGTGCATTAGAAAAATATATTTTTTAAAAATTTATTAATTCTTTAAAAGTCTAATCTCTTCTTGGCTCTCAAATCTGAAGTAACTTACTTCTTTCCCGAAAAAAAAAAAAAAAAAAACTACACAAGAATGGCAGCTATCAGTTATTGTAAGACATGACTTAAACCCCGGTTTTAACGTCTCATAGCAAATGAAAAACCAACTTCTCAGAGAAAAGAGGCCTTGGACACAATGCAGCCAAATAATATATTTAAATCACCAAAGAATAAGGACGTGAGAAACATTTCTATGAGGTTTCTCATTTTTGTAGAGTTGTACTACATCCTATTTGGAATGAATAAGGAGACAGTTTTTGATCTATACTGCAGCCAGACACTAGGAGGAGCAGTTTTTGTGCAGATCTCGCTTTGAGCTGAGTAAGTTGGAGTCTATGTTTTTTTTACAGTGTATGGTATTATAAACTTTGAAGTGTTTGTCAAAGATAGATAGACTTTTTAGAATTTTAAAACTATGACAATGGTTATTTCTTACCTGATTATTTCAGTCTTGATAGGATTTTGAATTTTTTGCTCAGGTAACAGTTTCAGGTCAGCATGAAAAATAAAAAAATAAAAAAAATTCAACATTCAAACAAAAGAAATTCATTTGCACAAGCTGACACAGTCACAAGCGTAACATTTCCAAACACAGTCACCTCCTCTGCTGACTCACTCATATGTACCAAGTGTCCTTAAGTGAGGGCGCGGAAATCCTCGACAACTTTGAATAAATCTGCACACACATACACACGCACACACAAAAGGGGGAGCTCTTGCAGTCAGACACAGAGTACATACAGGGTGACTTTGGCTGTCGTGCAACAGATGGTGAGGCTAGTGCCCTCTTCCAGCCTGCGCTCAGATGCTCTGACAGCAGGCCCGGGGTGTCACAGCACCTTGGCAGTCCAGGGGCCTCCGGTGCCAGCCGCACTCCTACCCTCAATACTCAGCCTGGCAGCGGGCTATTAACCCTGCCGTACTGGCTGCTCAACCTGCAGAGTAACGGCCCTCTGAGACACTTTTTACCTCGCTAATGTGCTGTTTCTCCACATCCTGAGGTGCTCACCAAACGGTTATCAGTCCACTTCATTTTAACATTCATAGAGTTTCATATCCGCTCATGTTTCATTTCCAATTGTGCTGTAGATGTCCTAAGATGTAAATTTTTGAAGCTTATGCAATCTCAACTACGTCATCAATGTAAAAGCAGCTTAGTATCACCATCCATGACGCTGCTAGATGTAAAACCTTGGACCCAGGTCTGTCGATAAGCTCTATAAGCACTTAAACTCCAGCAGGAGGGATGCTGCAGCCTTCTCTGCAGCTGAATGATGCTGCAGGGGTGTTAAAAAATGCACAGCTCCCCATGGGCTGTCGACGCATGAGTGCTGTGGTGTGAGAGTTTGATGGCTACGCTCGCTCCCAGCTCCTTGGGCATGACGCGATTAGAAAAAGTTGATCGCAGAAACACATTTTTTTTAATCTCTCTGTGTTTTTTCTCATTTTTAGTCCTTTGACCAGCTTCTCTGTGCTGAGAGAGAGCGAGAGAGAGAGAGAGAGAGCGAGAGAGACTGTTGGTTAATATTTCACGGCTCTCTGCTGCAGATTAGCATTTTGCTACTCTCGCTTACTCGCTTTTTTCCCCCTTTCTCTTGCACACACTTTCACATTTCCCAGCAGTGCTTTCACAAATCTCAATAATCCTTACAAGTATGTTCATAAAAATCAGATAAGGAGGCCGAGGCTCTGCTGATGACAGTTATTGCAAATAAAGCATGGAAGAAAAGCATAGCTGGTAATTGCCTCTGCTGTCACACACTCTGAATGAGTGACTGAGTGTGTGTGTGTGTGAGTTCAAATATACATCGCACACCCACACACACAAAAAGCACACACTCATATATGGATGAGAATTAATGTGCTGTCATTTATTTAATTGATGTTATTTATGTATTTGTCTCAATGACAGTGCAATAAGGTTTCAAATTGTAGTGTGAGTGACATGCCAGAGGTCTGCAGGCATCTGTCAAAGAAATATAGCCTTTCACACACACAAACACACACACATTGTGGATCCAACCTTACAGATGAAAATAGAAAAGAGGCGTTTATTTGTCTAGTTGACATTTGCCAGCTGATGTTTAATGTCAGCGCTGAAAATCCCTCCACGTCTCCTTTTGTTTGGATGTTTTATTGTGTGCCAGGCGAGCTGCTCGCGCCCCCGGAGGAATTAATTTACCCTCCCAGCATGTTTGCGCTGCGTCTTTAATTACCACGGTTGGGGTGTATTTTGACATGCTTTCAGTAGCACTAGCAGTAGCTCTCAATAGCTTTCGATAAATATGTACTCGCTGGGAAGAGAAAAGGTTAAATGGCGATAGAACAGAGTTTGGCGTTGTTGCTGTGATTTCCTCCCTGTCCTCCCCCTCTACACTGAGGATATCAATAGACATTTACGGACAGATACATTATGTTGTATCAGAAGAGTAGAGCAGCTTTAACCTTTCCCAAACACTGGACTCATCACTAATAAGCCTGCCCTTTCATAGCTCTTTTCACCCCCCTAAACTCCCACCATCCATAAGTGTTAAAAACATTCCTCACATGGAAGGACTTTTACTCTGTGGGAGAAAATATCCCAGTGACCTTCAAATTTGAGGACATGTTCATTAGAAGATGAGAGGAGCGTCAAGCGGAGATTCAGAGTTCACTTTAAAAGCTAACAGCACAGCAGGAGGCTCTGATCAGTGGCTTTTAACCAGAGTCACTTCATGCTCTCTTGTTTTTCTTCTTGACAGTTCAAACCATAGACCTGTGTTAAACATGGATGCAGCCAGTCTTCAGTCCTCTGTGTAATAGAGTGTAACCACGTCACTCACAATCCTGGAGGATCTGATTGAGACGAAGTCCAGGCAAAGAGGTGGAGCTGGAGCTGGGGCGGGCCTTTAGTCTCCACCTGCCTGTCAGTCCAATAAGCCACACCCCCTATTGTGTAAAGCTACCATATACAGGACCATGCTTTTTATGACTAGTTTTTATAAAAAAATACTTTGAAAATAGTGTCCTTTTTTGCTGGAGAAGAAATATTTTAATACCCAATAATAAAGCAAACATCACATTCAGGTAAAACTAAATATGATCACATCTTCATGGAGTTTTTATGGTTTCATTGAGCTGCTGTCTCTTGAATCAATGACGCGTCCTAAAATGGACACACCTTCCACTTCTTTAGTGACATGCTTACACCACATTTCAAGATGATCTTTTTAACATGACGACCTCCAGACATTGCACTCTGCGAGATTCTTTGGCTGTTTGTTGGATGTTTAATGTGTCTGCTGCATTGGCAACCATTCTCAACAGAAGGTATCACAGCACTGCCTCAGTTTTTGGTCAATATGTTCTTCTTTTGAGCAAGTTTGCTCACTGTGTAATTCCATATCTCCTCTCCTTGAGCTGTAGCAGTGAGTCACAGCTGGCCTCAGACAGATGTTTGAGAAAATAAATTTTATCAGATCATCACAGTGTTGGATGTGATCTGAGAGATCTAAAATTTTGTTTGTGCCAGACTGTAAACATGTTTCATTGTGCTGTAACAGAATGTTCTTCTGAACATTTCTTCATTGGCTGTTTTGGGGTTTTATTGGTGTTTGGAGCTAGCCTCAAGTGGACACTCAAGTAACTGCAGCTCTTTTTTTCAACGATGGCTTCCTTTTTCTGCCCCCTGCTACTTGGTTCACAGTGAAGTGAAGGCAGGATTGGTACAGGCCAAAGCAAGGACAGTATCAGAATCTCTTATCCCTAGAGAAACTCTGATTATGTATCACTTTCACTTAGTTATCTCGTGAGAAAGTTGGTAAAAAATTAGGCTCATCTGACAAACGTAGGACCAAGTTTAGAGAGGCATGAAAACAAAGTTCAGTTCTCTGAAATATAAATGTTTTCATGTAACACTTATACCATCTGAAATCAGTTGGGGTTTTATTCAAAGCCCAAATGTGTGACCTTTGCTTCAATAACACACCTGGTAATACTGACCACAGGACGGCTCCACAGTCGTGTTATAGAACATTCACCAACACTTAATGCACACAACACACATGCCTGATATTTTTAGATAAAATAGAAAAGGCACTTAAGCGCATTAAAACACACCTATGCACTACCCACCACCTACACAAAAGCACTGGATGCTGTTTATTGTTGACATTTATCTCCCAGCGTGCACTGCTGTTTGTGCTGCAGCTGTAAGCCACACTGAGCCTTGAGTCCACATCGACCAGCATTGTGGATGTGGCATGTTTGGGATAGTTTCTTTGAGCTGCGGCACCCAGAAGCTTTGAGACAAGCTGCAACAAAACCATTTGAGGCAAATACCCAAAATCAAGAGTGTTCTCCAACAGTCCTGGAACATGCACAGATTTATAATTTTTTTGGGGAAAAATAACAGAAATAATCCCTACAGACTTATTTTGTGAAGGTAGTATCCTTACTGTCGCCTGAACAGCATATTCCGTCACTGAAAGCCACTCGACCACCAATGAAAACAATATTTTACACAGTGGAACTTGATGTTAGCTTATTAGCATCTGGTCTGACCACGTTAGCTTATTTAGTTTGAAAACTGGAAATAAAACCTTAATCGGCCCCATGAGGACCTCAGTAGTGATCTTGGGGTTGTCTCACTACAGTACATTTAAATGCCCTTAATCCACAATCTAAAATGAGATTATCAGCACTAAATTAATTGTGTCTAATTTCTTAGTACTGCAAGTTTTTCCTGGGGAAAAAAAAAATCATGGCACATAAACCAAAAGTCCTTTTGATGACACAATGTCGGCCAGCAAAGTTGAGCAATGAGCATTTCTTTGATTCATTTTTGTTGTAATGGTGGACACTGGAGTTGGACTGTCAAAAATAAAAAGGAAGTCAGAGCAGAGGAAAGTTGACCAGGAGAGTGATAGAGCATGGGCTAAGACAGGGGTTAAGCTGTTTGTAATAATGTTCATTCCAACCCACATGCAGCAGTTATACCACAGTAGTCATTGAAACCTGAGAGTCCAACAATAAAATGAAGAGCTCGGTTACGTCTGCTCTGCTGAATAGATGGGCACCAGAAGGTCATAACAAGGGCGCCAAACAAAAAGTCTTCACATCTCACTTTTAGTGCCTTCAGGTCACCCAATCACTGAGATGCTGCTTGACCTCATCTATGCATGTGTTTGAATGTGGGGATCCTGATGTTAACATGTTATGCTTTTGCAACACTATGAAGTAAGTAATGAAAGGCATGGTTGTGGCAGAGCAGCAAATTGTCCAGCTGTGCTTCAGCTGTTTGTGTTCCTACCAAAGTTGTATCAGGGTGAAGGGTGGTCTGACTCTTTCAGTGAAGCATTCTTGGGGAATTTCAAGTCATTAAAGCCCTTTAACAAGCAGCTTCCTGAATCAATCTACCAGAGACATCCTTGTAGATTTTTGTTCCCATTGATCTTTTTGAGTCTCTTATAAAATAATAGCAGTTTTAAAAGTGCTCGGGTCAAGAATATCTTCATGTTTCCTGTAAAGGTATCCTGTAGTGTAGAAAAACAAAGTGAAACAAAATCACACAACCACAAACTGTCACTGAGACCATTCTACAAACAATGATTTGTATGAAATACAGAGCAGGCGAGTCATCCTAAACCCCTTACTAAGGTTTAATTGAATTAGCCTGTTGGTTTGCTGCTGTATCAGCATGACTGCTGAAACTATACCCTGCTTAACACACACACACACACACACACACACACACACACACACAGTATTTATACTTGTAGCCACGTCCTAATCATATTTTAAACAACGCTACAAATTCTGAGCCTCTCCCTGTAAGGCCTGACACACAATATGGACCTGATTAGTGGCATATGCTCTCGTGGCGTAATAACAATGTTCTTTTTTGCCCTTACATCATTTCATGACCCTACATGAACAGTATTTTTATACATCCAATATAACTACAGGCTGTGGAGAACAAATGGGCTCGGGAAGCCTCTGTTGTAACACTTTGGACCACATAAGAGCAATTAAACAGTACATTAAAATCCCCTCTTTATGATCATATCACACTTGTCACTGATCCATTAGTAGCTATATCTGCCAAGCTATGAGAATCTTAATTGCACAATTAATTATGGCCTCTGATTGATGTGACTGCTAAATTTATGGCTCGTGCAGAAGCCGGGGACTCAGCAGACGAATGTGTGACAGTATGGCTGACAATTATGGCAGACTAATGGCCTGTTTCATAAGCACCAACCCTGGTGGCCTGATTTCAGATCCTCACAGCCATGTTTTACCTCTGGGCTATTATCGGATCTTTAGGACTACTTTGACAAAGACAGTTTTAACTAAAATGATCATTTTTATATATAGCTCTGCATTTCTTCAACACCACAGAAACAAAAGAACCAGTTCCCTAGAACAGATCAGTTAACCAAACAAGTTCAGTCTTGTTTTTCTCTTCCAAGCCAGGATAATCACAACCAGTGTTGCGTTGCTTTCTACAATTATTTACAGCAGATGATATCTCTCTTTCTTTCTGAATCAGTGTCACACAGCTGGTTTCTGTTGCCCACATTACAGAAAGGTTACCATTCAAACTTGCTTTCTATTAAAGTCAGAAGACAAGAACAGACTTATGAGGCTGTATTGATTTCCGTGCTGCTGAGATCCATTTACCGAGCCGGTAGAGGGAGAAATGAATTGATACAAGGCAAACAAAACACAATCCCCTGTCTTTGGAGGCAACTAAATGATACACAGAACTGTTGAGTTGGTGCCAAGGCCCCTCCTCTTCTTTTTATTTACCACCTTACATGGAGTTGAACTTTGTATCTCTTGTATTCAAGAGTATTTAAAAGCAGGATCCAGGTACTTTTAGTATTCATGGACATTTCTACAAACTGTTAGGTCTAGATAACTAATGGGACTGACAGTTAGTAAAAAAAAAAGAAAAAACTTGCTTTGTTGAGATTTTTCTTTTTGCCAATGTCAAGTCCTAATTATGGATTAAAGTGTCAAAATTTTGAGATTCATGTATCTTGCATTCTAGTTCCTGAATCCTTTCACTCACCAGCTTCTTCCTGAAAATCAGTTGAAGAGCGTATTTGCTCAGCACTATGTAATGTAAATCAGCTCACAAAGATAGTATTTCTTTTGATGTATAGCACGTTTATAGTCTCAATGTACTCTCAATCTGTTTTTCTATAATATTAAACACCAGATGAAGCTTACTTATAAAAAAGGGCTATAGCTTTGTACAGTTTCTTACATTGATGATGACTCTTAATATCATAATTTTGACAATTTATCCCAGTTAATGGATTTTTTCTCTCATAATTTTTAATTTTTAATTTCATTATTGTGACTTTTTATTGTATAATTATGATTTTCTTTCTTATTTTTCTTTCATTACTTGATGTGAGTAAAAGAAAAAAAATCTCAACAAAACCTAGTTTTCATTTTTTACTTCCTTAAATGGCAAAATTGGCTGCCATAGATTCTCCCTGGATGTATCTGCGTAAAATAGCTGCATGGCACTATTGAATATGTGCATGAGAGCTTGTTCGGCTGCAGACAGCGCCAGACTGTCGGCTGTATTTCTGAAAACGTGACAAAAAATTATATAGTTTTTTACGTACAAGGTTTTTTATTTATTTATTTCAATCAGCAGCCGCTGTACCATCTCTCTTTTCAAAGCCACCAGACTCCTTTTGATAAAATACAGTAATTCCACCTTGAAAACACCAGATCTGCTCTGCTCCTGAAACAATTGCTTATTTTATTTGTCTGGCTCGTTGCTTTGAATAGTCAGAGTGGATTGAACACAATATTTATGAAACACGCAGCACAGAAGAACTTACCAATCAAGGGTAGACAAACAAAAGTAGTGTTTTTTATCAGAAGAGTCACGCTTTGATTGGAGTGATGAAACGGCTGTTTGCTGCTTCTCTAAACAGAACTCTGCACCAAACAAAAGAGTCTATCACTTCAGGGATCATTTGCACAACTTTTCAAACACTCTGACAAATAATCTGACATTCAGCAACAAAAAGACGGAGGAATTCAGAGGAATAGAGGAATAATTTGATCAAGCGTATTTCCCTCTCACAATCATGTTGCAGTGATTGGAGCCGATTAGTACAATAGGCAGTCGGGAGTCAAAACTTTGCAAATTGAAGACATTTACCTCAAAACCAGAGAAGCATTGTTCAAGATGTTGAGATATGGTGTACGTTTAAGCTTGAAAAGCTCCAATGTGGATGATTTTCTGAGATCCGATGCCTGCAATATTTGATGCAATAGATACATATTTAAAGATACAAAGCAAGAAAATGAGTGCATCATAATGTGTTGAAACAAAGAGTCACACAAGTGGAAGAAAACAGACACACACAACATGTTCAGTAACATTTGTATTCACCTTTGTCTGTATGTCTTGGCTCACATCTCCTGTCTCTTACTGTAAAACACGAAGCAGCACCATTAACCTCTAAAAACAGCTCTGTATATAGATGATGAAAAAGCATGTGGGTTATTCCACTGGAGTGCTGATAAACAGAGCTATCTCCAGCTCTGCAGTATCTGCAGCTGTGCCAAAAAATGACATCTTTGGTGTTAATATAATTGGATGTCTGTTAGAGTAATGCTTCTTTACCCTGGCTCTGAGGATGATGTAACTCATTGAAAGTTTTGCTAATAACGAGCTTGATACAAAACTTTCTCATCTGTCTTAAAGAAGATTTATATATGAAACAGTAGGGTCACATATTTTATCTAAAGCTTGGCAGAAAACCTGAGGAAATGAGTCATTTCTTACAGATAGAGCTTATAATTCAAGGAGCACCTTTCTCAAGATATACACACTTCTTTGATAATTATTTCCTCATCTTGTTGCTTGGTGATAACTTGAAAATAAACCAGCAGCTATAAAATAATTGAGTGTAATCAGCAAATTGCTTTGCTATTACAAGTGTCCAGAAATAGCTGACCTCTACTCAGCAAATGTGTCGCAAAAATACGGTTGGAGCTCAGGTGAAGTCTAATTACAGGAATTGCTCTAAAGGCCTGTGCAGAGAGCTGGTTTGGCAACCTGCAATCAGTGAGAGCATCTATGACTTTACAGAGCTCTTCAGAGCAGTTTGGCAGCAGCAGATGCATCTTAGAGGTCACTTTCTCTTCCACTTTGCGGCTAAAAATGTCTCTGAAATAGCAGGGCAGGCTGATCTGGTAGGTAAGGTTCTCCATGTGTAACCATGGCAGCACAAATCTGTTCTTCATCTCCAAAAAGCTTCCTCTTCATGAGCCACTTTATCCAAATTGTCTGCTGCAGAGCTTCATAGACACATACTCTACTTTCACTCTATAGTTTATCAAATGAACCCCTCGCTCTGTTGTTCCTCTGAGTGTGCTTTTCTTTTGTTTATCACTGAAACCTTTTGTCTCAAGAATTCAGGTGAATCCTTGCTGGTTATTAATTTAGCTCCTATGGAAGGGTTTCCAGATAGAGGTGCAGAGTTCAGAGACACGCTCTGTCGTAATTAAAGCAAACGCTGCCAAGCGTGGTTCAAGACAATGCCAGCCTGGTTAACGATTTCCGAGCGTGTCACGTCGACGCCACCTGTTTTCGTTTAGCACTTTTCAGCAGCTGTTCTCATAATTATGCTTCCTGTCAGAGCAGAAAAAAGGGAGGGTGCACCGCAGCATTGTGCTACGCCGATAAACAAGGTAGTTAAAGGCCACTTATGGCGACACAGTCACTCTCCCAAAGGGGATTCAGCGTCTGTTTGCAGAAAACATAAAGAGGTCGAAGCGTGTTGGGTAGAGCAAAGCCTTTTTCATCCACCATTAGTTTAAAATGAGAGACATCTGGTTCATGATGTGCACTTATACTTTAGGTCTGCTGAAACACATTAACAAATATACAAGTTGCCAAGTTGCCTAAAAGTATAACCTTTCATTTGTATGTCCTCTTTCATTAGATGAAACCTCTTTTTAAATCATGCACAGAAACATCCTGAGAGTCTGATTTTGGTTTCTCCCACTGTGATCTGCTCACTGCCTTCATTGATAGCCAGTAGCATTAAAACATTAGCAGTGATGTAGATAAATCTGCCCTGAGATGGCCTCATAGAAACAGACTTTGCTCTCTTAATGAGCCCAGTGAGCTTTCTCATTAGAGAAACACTTAAAGGCAACAGTCCCCGTTTGTCAGTGCTGAGTCAAAGCTGCTGGATTGCCCACTAAAGAACACATAATGTGACTTCACAAACACTGAAACCCACCACTGTGTCCCACAGCTCGCCTCCCAGCCTGACTGTACCTGAATGAGACCTGGCTTGTTTTTAGCTTTAGAGATATTCAATATTTAGCCCTTTTGTTAGAAAAATGTTGTGAAGAGCAGCTGTGCCAAAAGAAATTTGTGTTACAATACTTATCACCCGTGCACCACTTTTGCAATTACACGAATGGCTGATTCCTTTTAGCTCTTTTAAATTTATTTCCAATGACCTTTATGTCATCAAATTGGGCCAAGTCTGGAGAGAAGTTTCCAGCTGTGTTAATTGTTTTAGGCAGTGATGTGCAGAGAACCCAGAGTCATGTGTGAATAAAAGTAATTGTGATTATTTGCTCTTTTATTTTGCTTTTTCCTCTTGCTACTGCAGACATGCTTAAACACATCCAGCTCACCTGTCCTGCAGGCTCGTGATGAGTTCAGTGAGGTAGAAACACAACACAAAGGCTTAATGTGGTGGCTGTTTTGTATTTGCTGTAGACTGATGAGCCATACTTTTCCCCTCTCTGTTCACCTCGGTGTGTCTCTGCTCTCTGCAGCCTCAATCCTCCTCCCCTGCCAGGACAATGGACTGTAATGAATGGGCACTACCCCATCACAGCGTTAATTAATGGAGGACCTAATTGTATAATGGACTGTGGCTGCATGGCTATGGCAGAGAGAGCAAAAAGAAAAGGCTTTGGGCTTTTGTGATGAGCTGGACAAGTGGCTGTTCTCACACTATAGGATTAAAATAATGAAAATACAAACCCGTCTTTTATTTATTGGATATTGAATTTGACCTTCAAGGAACCTGCACACAAAGGAACACCATTTTGCAGCCAAGTGTTATGTCTTGACTTTTGGGGATTTGATGCAATTTTATTCCAAATACCACCAACCACGGCGTCCAGAGGTCTACCTCAAAGATGACTAATTTACCACTCAAATCATTTTATGTCTTAAAAACATATTTGACTGGACTTTCAATTTACCAGCTGATTCATACCCCAACCTCCACCTGTAGTCATGAATTTTGAGAAGAAACATTGCAAGAATGAGAAACAAGCTTTGGCCATGTATCTGTTCTCATTCTTTTGGTTGGTTTCTTTCTAATGATGTCAGGTCTCCGTTATAGAGATATGGTGAGGAGCTGAACATCTTGAATATTGTAGAGGTTTTTCAGGTATATCTAACTAAGAAAGACCTGAGGGCAGCCTCAGACCATCCATTCATCTATTTTGATCTTATATCCAGAATAGGGTCGCAGGGGCAGCAGTCTAAACAAGTCAACCCAGACATCCACCTCCCCAGCAATGTTTCCCTAGCTCCTCCTGAGGCATCCCCACACCAGAAGGTATATAATATCCCTCTGCTTAGCCAGAGGTAGGCCTAGACCTCATTGGTAAAATTATACATCCCATCTGGCCTGAGGCTGCCTCAAGAACCTGCAGGAGGAGCTGGATAATGTTGGTGGGGAGGGGAAGTTTTTATTTTTTCATTTGTTTTATTCTGTTTTATTTCAGATATGCATGCCTTTAATGGGATAGGAGAGGACAGTGGATAGAGTAGAAAACAAGGTGAGAGTGGGAAGTGACATGCAGGAAACAGGACTTGAACCCAGGCTCAAGGGGAAACCTCATAGAGCACGACCTAGACCAATAGGCCACCGATGCTCCAGGGAGAGAGATGTTTTGATGTACTTGCACTATTTGTCACTCAGTGTGTTCACATGGAGCTCAATAAATTGGACCGTGAGCTTAGTCAGCACGAGACCAGACTATTGAAATGCATGAAAACAGCTCAGTCAGACCCAGAACAGGCTGAGCATAGCCCGATCAACACACCTAGAAAATGTGGTTGCTATTAGACTGTGGCTGGATTTGGCAGGACTCTGTATGCCTCTGGGATGAAGGTGGGCAAATTTCAGACAGAAGAGGAAGTAGATGATCATGATAAACAGGGTCACTGTGCTCAAACACAACAGACAAAAACCATGGAACAAAAATACGTAAAAACATAAAGATCTACAGCTGCATCTATCTTGGCCATGGTCCGCTGTGACTTAAAGTTGGAGCTATGACTTTAATTAAGCTGCTGTGTGCATGTAAACGTACTGACTGTGAACAAATCTCAGATGATTAAAAGACATCAATTTGCAAATGAATGTAATAAGAGATTTCCAACATTATCTTTCTATTTCCTTTATGAGGGATACTTGATATAAAGTTTGACACTTTGAACAATCTAATTGGAGAAGTGTTAATCTCACCAAGCCAGCCCTGCATCTGCCAAAGTCATACAAGGATTTGGTTTTAAGGCTACTTATTATTATTATTATTATCATTATTATTATTATTATTATTATTATTATTATTATTATTATTATTACTATTATTATTATTATTATTATTATTATTATAATTATTATTATTATTATTATTATTATTATTATTATTATTATTATTATTATTATTATCATTATTATTATTATTATTATTATTGTTGTTGTTGTTGTTGTTGTTGTTGTTATTATTATTATTATTATTATTATAATTATTATTGTCATTATTTTGCCACTCAGCTTTGTTTAAATATCCCTCATCTCTTCTGTTTTTTTTCCCCTCTTTCTGGTGATGACTGCTCAGCCTTTTACTGCTCATCTAAGGATTCATACTCTCCAGTCATTGAAGATGATGTTAAAAGTATTAGTCATGTTTTACTGAGGCTATTGAAGACTAAGTTTTTGTCACATTGTCTACAGGAAGAGGAGAAATTATAATCTTTGAGAGTGAGCAATTTGATTTGCTTTTCAGAGCTTATTAACAATATTAACGAGCCAATCAGAGTCAAGTATTCAGTGCAGCTGGGTTATCAGTAAGAAATCTGCACATGGAAGGTCAGATGTTTTCACAGTCAGGATACTTTGTTCCTGTCTTTAGAAGTTAGTGCAGGTGGAGGTTGTTGATGACATCCGGCCTTAGAGTGAAAACATCTCCCTGGGGAGATTTGTCTCTTGCTTCATGGTTTGGACTTGTAACTCTACATAAATCCAGTTTTCAAACTATGAATGTGCCTGATACAAGAGTTTGATGTGTTGCAGAGAAATTCTGGATGAAACTTTTCCCTGCTGCCCTAAAGTTACACATGCCACCCTTCAGTGTTTTACATCACCTCTAGTATCGTCAGAACTTTTGTACCCTCTCTCCCAGGTGTTCAAAACAGCGAACCCACTTTCTTTTCCCTCCTGTTCAGAGGTATAGTGGTCGAATCCAGCCCTGCCAGCCCGAGCTGAATCAGTGCAACGAGGTCTGTCAAGCAGCCTGACAAACTCATTTTTGGCCAGCGGCACTTGTTCCTGTCTGATGAAAATGTTACAGCGCTCTCTCATTCTCTGCCTCGGCCTGCTTTTCCCGGAACACAGCTCTGAGTGGGTGGTTATTCTGTCATCATTTCAGAAGACACACACACACAGACTCAGACAGCGTCCATCCAAAGCAATTTTTTCATCCAATGTATTACTATCTTCAACTGCTGGGCTAAAAGCCTCTCCAGGGACATAACTCATCGGCACTTTTTTATTTATTTTGTTTTGATAAAACATCTTCATTAAGGATAAAGACTGACCCTGGCCCTGATGCTCCAGCTCGTTCATCCACGAGTGCACTTTCTGCACATTGGGTGTTGCTATTGGCCAACATTCAAAGCTGAATGATCAAACCCATGAATACGGTAGCTTCAATATTCCATCTGTCAGAGCTTAAAGAAACTTTTAAAATACGTCTTTACATCTCACACAAGTGATGCTTCACATTTAAGCCAGCATTGGGGAAAAAATTGTTATATTCAGTCCCCTATCTGCTTCACTCAGCTGTAGGAGGGAAACGAAAGGGTCATATCCTGACAGGAGACGTGATTTTTGTAATAGAACCGAAGGTGTTGAGATGTGGTGTGATTAAGTGGATTCCAGAAGTCTGAATTTCCTAAGGGTCCAGTCGCGGACAAAGCCCAGTTGTCAAGTCGTACGGACAGGTGTAGTGCTGTTTAAAAAGGAGGAGAAGAAAAGCTGAAAGAAAGAAAAAAGGGGCAGATAGGAAAGCCGTCGGGGGAATAGGGGCTCAGTCTGAGGGTGTTGAAAAGAGCCTTCACTTGAACGCACCACTGCATCCTAATAACTCCTCAGCCACTGGAAATAAAAAAAAGTAAAACACCTTGTGCTTTACCTTTCCCTTCTTTCCTCCGCTCTGCTCTTTATCTGAGCAGCTGTGAAGGGCACACACCTGGCCGCCATCCATCTGGCTGCATATGTGTGTATTGATGTGAGTCTATTTAAAGAGGTCTTGTGCTGAGGTTTCTGGGGTCGATTGCTCTCGCTGCCAGTATTGTTCACGTGGATACGGCTGCCATGGCAATAACTACGCATGTACCATACAATCTGGCCAATCATAGACTTACAGTACAGCTGTCTCAGGCTTCCTGTGGAGCGAACTCATGATCAGCATCAGCTCACATCTGCTGAATATAAACCTGTAAGTAGGAAACAAACAACAACTGATGCTTGGGTGCTCTTTAGCCCGGTAAATATGTTCAAAAACAGGGGTGCTGTAGCTTTAGGAGTGTCATACGCTAGGGTGACCATGTTATGTAACCTGAGATAGAGGACCCCCTCCCAGGCCTCCTGGAGATCCTGCAAAAATACCAAAGACAACAATGTCATGAACAATACTTTTCTTTTCTTTCTAAAACTGTCCTTTTCAGTTTAAAGTGAACATTTGCTAAAATATAAGCATTATGAATGTAATAAATAATGTTCAGGTACCCTTTCCATTTAGAAATATGTAAAAATGAAATACTGGCTTTGTTAATATATTGCCCATTGAAAGTAAAGAAAATAATAATTGGGATATATCTTCAGCATTTTAAGTAAAAATGTTATCCCATTAATTTCCATTTTAACTCATGAACTCAACTAATTTTGTTCCATCACGATTTTTTAAAATTATTTTCAAAAATTCAAAAGGTTTATTCTCAAAATTTTGAATTATTTTCTTGCAAATTTGACCTTATCTCAAAACATTGTGTTGTATCTCATGATTTTAATTTTTCAAGTCAAAATGTCATGATATTTTTTTGCTTATGTTAACCTTCAATCTAAAAGTTATGACTTCCCATCTCAAAATTGTAACTTTTAATCCCTTAATTTCAACTTTTATCTCAAAATTTCAACTTTCGCCTTCATATTTCAACTGATTATTTTTCTTAATTTGACATCTTATCTGAATATTTTGAGTTATATCATAAGTTAAGCTTTTAAACTTGAAAAATGGAGGTTTTGTTTCAGAATTTTGTGATTCTTTTTTTTTTTTTTTTTTTTTTTTTTTTTTTTTTTTTTTTTTTTTTTTTTTTTTTTTTTTTTTTTTTTTTTTTTTTTTTTTTTTTTTTTTTTTTTTTTTTTTTTTTTTTTTTTTTTTTTACTTTTGCAATTACTTTTGACTTCTTGTTAGACATTTTAACATTTTTTGTCATATTTTTTGACTTTTATCTCACAATTACATTTTTTTGTAAATTTAAATGTTGTCATCCAAAATGTTGACTATTAATCTATAATTTTGGTATTTTCATATCATAAAAAGACTAAATGGCCTTAAAAATTTTCAACAAAGTTAAATTTGTATTCATTTATTCATTTGTCCATCTATTTATTCTTCTAGACTGGTGGAAATAGGCTTCCATTATAATGTTTCATGACATGCTTTGTTAAAAAGGAATGATATATATATATATATATATATATATATATATATATATATTCCATGTGTGAAAAGATAAATAATGGTTCAAAATCTTGGTCAAAGTTCAATTTAGATCTTGAGGCATTATAATATTCAGCCAACACAAAGGTGCCAGCTTTGCAGAGAATACATGGTACCTCATTCTGATCATGACCATGATGAAAAGAGGGGTACTACTGTATATCTGCTGTTTGTCTGTAAAAGAACTTTCCCACTTCAGCATGTTCAATCTGAGAGTGCAGCACAAGCAGTCAGAGCATATTTTCCTGCTCAACATCTTGACAGGTTGGTGCATCAGAATAATGCCAGTCACCCAGTGCAGTGCTTCATTTTAAATACCAGTGGTGTGTAGAACAAGCTGAGAAAAACCAGACATTTTGGGGAAGTTTGAAAAGTCCTCACGGACAAAACTTTACCACCAAAAAGGGGGACAGGTCCAGACAAAAGAGGACGTTTGGTCACCTTATGTAAGTGCCAGTGTGACTGCCTGTTCTCTCTGAGTTATCTAGGTATCAAACTGTTGGACTGAGATGATCTTTTTTACTGTTAGCACACCAGAAAACCTGGGACAAATATTTATTTCTACTCATATTCTTCAAGCATTATCAGTTTCTCTGTAGTTAACATAAGACAGATAAGGCCCGTCTCTCACTGTCTGGTGTTTTCTTTACACACTTAACTTGCTGTCACACCTCTTTCACCTCCCTCTGTCTGCAGACAAGAAAGCAAACACACAGATGTTTCATCTTGTTTTATTTTTTGTCTGACCCCAGTAAAAACTGTCAGAGAAGAGACTTGAGTGGTTATTTTCCATCTTGACTGATGGTGCTGGGTGTTGGACTCTTAACACTGCTGTCTCACACCTTTTTGCCGGCTCAAATGAACATTTTTTCTTTCCACCATGCACCAACTCTGCAGTAAAACACAGTTATGGTGATCTTCATCAAAAGGCCCACTGAATCGCACAGGCAGGGATATTTGGATTCTTAACATGTCTAAATTATCCTTCAAAGGCGTGTTGTTCTGAGGAAGTAACTGCCGTTCCAGCGCCAAATTGCTACCCGGTGTTTTCAAAGTTCTTCCTCGTCCCCACTGTCCCTCCACCCAGCACACGACTGTGGAAAAGAATTAGCAACGCCTGGCTAGACAGTACGGCCAATTGACGATGACAGCCCTGAGATGTGAGACATGCTTGCTATCCTTTCACTTTCTTCTCCTGCTCCCCTTTCCCCCCCTCTTTATCTTGTCTCCCGCTTGCTCTCCATTTTCTTGTCATTCACAATCCATTTTCTTTCAATTTTTGCTCTGCTTGTCTCTGCTATCCTTTTTTTGTTCTTTTCCCCCCCTAAAGTTAAAGATGGTTTTTGATGCAACAATGACAGCGGAGTTGAGTTTGGCAGCAGTTTGCCAACTTTGGTCCGCAAGTTCACACATCAGTCCAAATTGCTCAACGCTGTTTCCAGAGTTTAAAGGCTCGAACAGCATCCAGAGCTACAGAGAATATGCATAGTGTTGTACTCAAGACCAAGACATTGTCCAGACCAGAATGCACCAAGACCAAGATAAGACCAAGACTTTTGAGAATTGAGACGGAGTCAAAACCAAGACTGAGACCAGACGAGACCAAGACTGTACATTTTATATAAAAAATCCTGACAATTAATCAATGTTTCATCGGTATACATTTTATTGACAAAAACACGATGTCTGCAAATATTTCAAAGCACAACTTACAAAAATTCTCAAATCTTAATAAATGAATAAATAAATCAATTAATTAAAAATTCAATAAAAATATAATTATAATGAAAAAAAATCAACTAAATTATTGCAAAGAAAAACAAAAACGAAAAATGTATATTGTATGTATTTAAAAAACAACTGGCAAATCCAGAATCATTTTCATCATCTGAAAATAGGACATTCATATATCAGGTGAATGAGGTAAATGTTCTGAGTTTTCTGACTGAAAATTAGGTGGACTAGTATCTGAGTTTTTGCAGGTGTATGACCCAAAAAGCACTCAAAAAGGTTTTCGAGGACGCAGAACACTCAGTGAGCTAATGGGAAATGTTGGAAGTCAAATTACAACAATAGTTCATCAGGAACAGTTCAACGGAAAAAGAATTATCAAGGTATCATCACATTAATTAAGATGAATAACAAATCAGTGCTGGTCTCAGACAGAAAATCTAGAGTCCTGCCAGCCCGAGACTCAAAATGTAGTCCTGACCAAGACAAGCATTTGTTTCCTCACAATGATGCATAAATAAAACCAAGAAGATCTGAGGTCACATGAGGTTTTCTTCTCTTCTATCCACAGCAGCCAGACGATGATGACTTGGTGCTGACCCCTGATGGCTCACAGGAGTTTATGACCTTTGAGATCCCTCTGAATGACTCAGGCTCAGCAGGCCTTGGTGTCAGCGTCAAGGGGAACCGCTCCAAGGAGAACCATGCTGACCTGGGCATCTTTGTGAAGTCCATTATCAACGGGGGTGCTGCTAGCAAAGTGAGTAATTTATCTGACCTTTGTCTTAGGTTGATTTTCATCCTTGAGTTAGTAAACTGATGCATGTAATTGTTGATTAGGATCTTGGGGGGTAAGTCATCCAAAGTCTGGAACCAGAGACTCACAATGCCATTAGCATAGACAGTTGAACATGACACCAGGATGTGATTTAGTCTTGGTGTTTTGGAGTTTCTGTGATACATGCTGCACTTGAACCCTGAAAACAGACCTCAGAGCAACGTCAGCATGAAAAGACATTTACTTATTTTAAACTAGAACTTTAAAAAATGTTTATCTAAGTACTTTAAAAGTAATTTAGAAACTCCACTCATGGTATATCTGCAGGATGGACGCCTACGTGTCAATGACCAACTCATTGCAGTCAACGGGGAGTCGCTGCATGGGATGACCAACCAGGATGCCATGGAAACACTTCGCAAATCTATGTCCGTAGAAGGCAACAAGCGAGGGATGATTCAGCTCATCATTGCCCGGCAGGTGTCCAAAAACAACGGGGTAAGCTTTACTGTCAGGGAGAAGTCACACTGATGTGCCGGGGACTAATTAGCCCCATAAGGAGTCAGATTTAATTACCTTTGTTTATATCTTTAAACAAATATTGTTTTTAGCATTCTCATCATGAGCCACCAGGATTCTGCTTCTGTACACATATACAGTATAAGAAATGCAGCTTAAACAAATGCATGCTTTCATTCAAATCCTGTCCATGGACAAGTGGATGACACATTCTGTGAAAAAGAGGGATAGCTACGTTTCAGCTGCACTGAATGATAAATGAGAGCGGCTCTCCTGGCCATAATCTCTCACACATAGGTTTTTTTTGTTGCTTTGAGATAGCTTTAAAAAAGGACATTTATGAAGCAGCCACACCACTATGCAAATCTTCAAACAGTCCCATTTCCTGTGTGAGATAGGTGATATCGTATTTCCCCCCACATTGGCAGTAGGATTTTTTTTTGCCCACAGTAAGCCTTGATATGATATCTAAGAAGCACTTCACTGACTTGTGATTGACAGGCCTGTGGAATAACCCTGTGGATAGGCAGATAGAGGAAAATGTATTACAACCAGGTGGATATTTGTCTTAAAGCAACAGTCGGGGATATTAAAAGCATGGGTGTCTTTCGGGGAGACACTGTAGCGGAGTGAGATAAATGTAGACGGGATTTAGCTGAATGGAAAATGCTAAGCACCGCGCGGCTGTATTTCAGCGACGCAGAATCATGTTTGAATACTTCCACACACGTTCTCTCACCCTGCAGCCAGAGGTTGTAGATCAGGTTTGATTAGTGTTTCTGTGACTCTAATTGGAGTCTGTGTCCTGTGGCTGTGTGTCACTTTGGAGCACCACGCTGAGCCCCAGTCCCCCTCTCTGCCCTTCACCCTCTCTGCCGGCCATCACCCTCCCAGCCCTTTGTCTCTCCTCTGCCCTCACATCACCCCCCTGTTGCCCCACATGCTGTTTGTTTTTTTAATGTCAATTTCCTCATTTCCTCAAAAAACCCCAGACTATTCATGCCTTAGCTTAATTTCTACATAAGCTTTGAAAATTGTCTGTTTGTAGGATCATTGTTTTCTTATTCTTTAAGCTCATGACCCTTGCCATCTGGCCTATGTCAACTTTAATCTTCTAAAAGTCACAGGTTCTGCTGGGATTTTTAGTTTAGTGCATATATCTTTTTTTTTCTTGTTGGGTGTGAATTCCACACCACACAGCAGTTTTTAGGAAAAAAAAATATGATTTTGTTTGCAAATGAATGAAAATGGTAAGAGGGCATCTTTAGTGTTATGCCAATAGATACAATTATTTAATTTTGTCAGATATTGAAGAATCTGGTGCCATAGAGTGCAACCCTTTGGGCCTTTGCACCAGCTGGATAACTGCCATGTTGTAAACTTATGTAAAACTTAGAAAATTATGACTTACAGGTGTAAATAGAAAAAGTCAGACGAGTCGGCCTATTCAACATAAATGAATAAATAGAAATAGTATTAATTGCAAAAGTAATGCATCTTGTTTGCTGGATGATTAATGATAGTACTTTCCAAAGTAAGAGAGAGAGAGAGAGAGAGAAAGTCACCCATGATCTGAGACAAGAGCCAATTTTAATGTTGCATCCTTTGAGGAAGGTCCTGTTTGAATCAATAAACCAGTCCTCCTCTTTAATGCAGCATGTGACTGACACAAACACAGTTTCTGCACCTTATTACTTTCAGGTTTTATGTAAATGCAACTTTTCCCTCTGCACTGCTAATGTTAAACAATTTTAAGACAGAGGGTATTTATTTCCAAATATATCCATAGTCATGTCGCTTGATATTGAAAAGTTTGGTCAAGGACCTTCTTGTTTTCCATGTCAAAAGCTTTTGATTGTTTTTTATTTTGGTGTTGCTCAGTTTCACTCTGAGAAGGCTTTTTTTATGTTCTACATACACTCTGTGAGTTTTGTCTTTGTCTCTTGTCTCTTTGTTCAGAAGCTGTGAAAGCATCAGTACACACAATAAAAATCACTAGGCAGACCACAGACAGAAATAGTACAACATAGAAATGCTGCTGAATGTTTTAAAATGTCACCAGAAAGAGTGAACTCACCCTAAATTAAATGATAAATACAGACAGGCCAGCAGACCAACCCAGCTTTTATGAATGAAAGGAGGCACAAAGTTTGACATGGCACACTCTGTCTTGCACTCTTCAACCCGAAGTCGCCCCAGTGCAGACAACACAACTATGTATAAAGACATACAGCCTGTCATTCATACACAGCAACCCACTGTAATCAGACAGTGAGGGTGCCAACACAGAGGCCTGCGGCAAACCCAAAGTATAGTCATCGGAGAAAAGAGTTCAGAGTGACTCAACTTTTGCTGCAATGCAACGCAACACTCCCCTCGGGCTGAAATTACCTTATACAGCAATCTTTCTACTGTCTGCCTCATTTTTTTTCATTATGAAGGATAAAAAGTTGATGCTTTTTCAACTTTTGTGTGCAGAAAATAAAATCTGAGAACTCTCCATCATATTCTGAACAGAAGAAACATACTGCAGCATTCCTACATCATATTGCACCTCAAGTTACAGAATCTGTTGTTATGTCATGTAGAGCCAAACTCCTGCCAATGCTGCAGCATCCATTTTTCAGATTCTTTTTGGTCTACACAACTTTTTCTTCCTTTTTTACCTCCAGGCTTTCTCTCCCAACAAGCGGGGGACGACAGATGTCCCCGCAGGGAAAGCCCAACCTCAAGGTTCAGTGAGTTCTATCACTTCGGTCCAGTCACTCTCCTGTCTCCTTTAATCCCTCACCAGCAGGCAGACAGGTAGACAGACCAACGCTGAGCAGACGGCGAAGGTCACAGACGAACACAGTTTGAGAAACAGCGAAAAAACATATTTTTTTTATTTTTGCTTTAATACTTCCATTCCAGGCTGATGGATAAAATGTGATTTTTTTTTTTTTTACTTCACCAAATGTTGGATCAAAAGAGGGGTAAAGACAGAGATGTACAAAGAGTGACACAAAGGAGAAAGCATTTTAAATTCAAAACGCTTCACTTTCATCACAAGCGATCATGCCCTTCAGAAGAGGCAGTATTTAAAAAAGCCTAGTGCTTCAAAATATGCGCTGTAGCCACCAGAGTGAATTTAAATACACTCTGAGTGAGGGGAAGGATGTGAATGGAGAATTTGAGGTCAGTTGCAAACCAAAATATAAACGCAGAAGTTAAATGTCGACATAAGCTCCCGGCAGCCACAACCACCTCCCCCTATCTCCCCCTATCCCTCCCCTTGCTCGGCTGTGCTGGCCGGGCAGATATGTGTGGAGGCAGCGCCAGTTTGCCACTGTCACCCAGCAGAATGGGAGTGAGCACTGGAGGCCACCATTGAAATGAATCAGATCCATCACTGTCTGCAGGGGAGAGGAGCCGAGGAGCCCGGCCTCATGTATCAGAGGAGGGGTGGGGGGTGTGTGCGCAGCGAATCCAGGCCACACCACTCCATGAAAATTACATTGATTTCATCATTTCTTGGTCCTGTGGGCTAAAGTACGATGAAGATTGTTAGAACTGAGCTGGGTTTCATTTCTCGGCAGTTGCAGCTGGATAGTTTGGGGGTTGTTTGTGAATGGAAACTGTTCCGTTCTTAATGTTATACCTGAGAGTCATAGTGTGTAACACTGCAGACACACATTTCCACTTAATCTCTAAGGTCACCAGGAAGCTCATTTGCTTTCAGCAGAACTTGAGGTTACTTCCACTGAGACGAATCGTCTTAGTGGCAAAGACAAGTGGTTGGTGCTGCTGATGGCTGTGATTAAACCTGCGTTTGAGGCTGAGCCGGGGTACCTGGATTATTTCCGCTGCTGCTGTTGTTGCCTTTGCCTCAGGTCAAAGTGAGAATGTTTTTGACCTTTGGAGAGACAGAAAAACACTTCAGTTTGATTAACAGTGAATGGAAGGCTCACAAAGCTTGTGCTACATATTTTAAGAAGGTTTCCATGAGCATGACTCAAAATCTGACCGACCTGTTGCTCTCATATACACCGCCTGGCCAAAAAAAAAAAAATTGCCACTAAAAAAAGGTCACATGCTCTAATATTTTTTTGAACCACCTTTAGCTTTGATTACAGCACACATTTGCTGTGGCATCATTTCAATAAGCTTCTGCAATGTCAATTTTTCACCAAGATCTTATATTGATGATGGGAGAATCTGACCATTGCATTAAGTCTTCTCCAGCACATCCCAAAAATGGGGGTTAAGGTCTGGACTCTGTGGTGGCCAATCCATGTGTGGAAAAAAAATGTCTCATGCTCCCTGAACCACTCTTTCACAATTTGAGCCTGATGAATCCTAACACTGTCATTTTGAAATATGCCCGTGCCATTAGGGAAGAAAAAATCCATTGATGGAATAACCTGGTCATTCAGTATATTCAGGTAGTCAGCTGACCTCATTCTTTGGGAACATAATGTCGCTGAACCTAGACCTGAGCAACTGCAGCAACCCCAGATCATAGCACTGCCCCCACAGGCTTGTACAGTTGGCACGAGGCATGATGGGTGCATCACTTCACCTGCTTCTCTTCTTACCCTGATGCACCCAAGATGATGGTTTCCTACCATCCTTCCATTTTTCAATAATGTGTTGGACAGTTCTTAACCCAATTTTAGTAGTGTCTGCAGTCTTTGCTGTGTTTAAGAAGACTCACACACTTCTTCCATTTCAAATGCATAAATCATCAAAACAATTGGAATTACCATTAACTTTTGTCTGAAAGTTGTAGATTGAAATTATACCCCTGATGAAACATGCAATTTGAAACTGCTTTGCTGTAGTTTTGATCAAACGTAAAGGCAGTGCTTCATGGCATTAATAAGGATTGCCATTGAAAAATCAGTCATACAGAGGTTTATGAATTCATTCAAATGTTTTTCATTAAAAAAAACAAAAAAAACACAGCTTTGCTTTACCAACTTACACTGATGTTTCCTGCCTTGGCTCCTCCTCACCCCCTTGTCTTTTATCTTTGTTTACATGGACTACTACACAAGGGAAGTTCATGGGAAAAGGTAACAAATAAATAAAACTAAGAAATGCAATCACAAGATAACAATCTGTGAACAAAACTGAGACAAAAGTATCAGGATCGCTGACACTGTCCTGTGAAGTTCAAGTATTAACTCATTGTGACTTTCATTGACATCCACAGTTACATACAAAAGTTCAGTTTACATCATTTCCACACAGTGATGCTCACACACACACACACACACCCACACACACACACTGCAGCAGAACATTAATTTCCTCTCCACTCTGCTCCCACAGATAGCTCGTGTTTGAAAAACTACCATTCTGCCCCAGATAGTCGAGTGATATGATTGGTCACTGCCAATTTGTTTGAAGCGTTGTAATTTCATCCGTACTTCAGAGACACTATAATTTCTCTGTCTATATCTGAGTTCTATTAATATCTCCTCACATGTGTTTAAGCAATTAAATTTATGAAAAGTCATTTCATTTCAATTTCTCCCTGCCACACTTCCTGAACGTTCTCAATCTTCTTCCTTTTTAGGGCACATGCTGATCCTTGAGTTGAAAACCCAAAGTCCTCTGACACAATCAGTTGCAATAGTTTAACGGTTGAATGTGTGTCACGGCTGCTTTCAACTCTCAGATATCAGTTATTGTGCCCTATTGCTGGCCCCTCAAATGTTAATTTTAAGTCATTGAATGTTTGTGTCCGTACGGAGGCGAGAGTTGAGCTGCAACAGTAAAGATTGTCAGAGCATGTTCATCCTGATTAGTCACATCATTTGATCAGTGACAGGTGAAGTGAATTACTTTTATTATCTTATAACACTGGCGGCCATCAGTGGGTGTGATGTTTCAGGCAGAAATGGAACATTTTGATGAGTAGGAGGCTCAAAAAAAGGCAAATGTAAGAATCAGAATGTGGGTGATAACTCGGTCATACTGGCTATGAAAGTGCAATTGTGGGGTGTTACTGGCATATAGTGATCAGTACTAACCAAAAACTTCTGTATGGGGAAAACTGGCCTACGGGGTCATGGGGGTCTCACAAAGTCTCATTGTTTAGACCTTTGTGGTCACACAGCAAAGGGACTACTGCCGAACATTAAACGCTGGTTCTGGTGGAAGTTGTCAGTACCCAGTGTATCACAATCAGCTGTAGCTCTTGACCAGCCAGGGTGTCTTTGTTGACCCCTGCTGTGATCACCTTCAATGGGCCTGTGGGCATCACAAGGAGCAAGTGAAGAAGGTTTCATGAGCAGAACTCAACTGTGTTTACTTAGTCTGTGTCTCAAATTACATACTCTTGTAAGTACACTTACTTGAAGTGCACTATGTACACTGTGTACAAACAAGGCATGGAATAATAAGGGTTAGTGTTGCCCCAAATGAAACACTGTATATATTTCCAATTTCACAGCCATTCACATTCTTCTCCTATCCATTAATTGTAACCATCAATCATTGTTCGGTCTGTCCCTGCTCCTTCCCCTACGTAGAATATGGTGACTGCTAAGTGCCTGAAGTGTCAAGCATCCTACACTCAATGTTTTGTCAATTTTGAGTGCAACAGCTGAGAAATCAAAGTAAACGGCATTTTTCCATACTGTCAGTGTAAATGCACTCAAAATAGTAAGTGTGAGTGAAGATGTACACAGCTTTGGTCCTAAGTTCCCCAAGCGCTCAGTGTAATTGTGCCCCTGAGCTAGAAAACTAAAGCCTGTTCTGTGTTGAATAGAGAAATTGCTGTTTTTTTTGTTTTTGTTTTTATACAAAAACTCACATAGGGACCATTCTTTCTATTTTACCATTCAGCAGTCCATACATGTATCCTGATGTGCACTTCCTTCCAAATTTAACTCCATGTCAGAATGACCAGGGCCACTGACCTTGAGATTAATCTCCTCATCAGGATTGTGTTTCCTGTATTTTCAACTTTTTTAAAATGGCTACACACGGCTCATATATTTCAACTTCTCCAACTCCTCAAGTCTGTCTTTTGTGTGATAGTTGCTGTATGATAAACAGAAGCATGTATCAACTCCGTAACTCTCGAAATCACTGTGGAAAAGGAGAAAAATGAGACAAGAAACAGATGATCTGACTATCATACAGACCACACTGCCAATGTGCATATTGCAGAGTGGCACACACATCAACAAAGAAGCCTGTTGTGCTCACAACAACTTAAATAACTGAAATGATCTGCAGCTGTGTCTTGTAAGGACAGGTCTCTTCTGACTGATCCAACTAGAAAAGAGTCTACAAAATGTTATTGTTCCTGTTAGAATGAATGTTTTGGCTGGTGTAGACTTATTGAATTAGTTTCTTTGAGTGAGCGTGATATTTGCGAGTCAGACCCCCAATTTATCCGCTGCCCTCATAGACGACTTTGATAAAAGCATTATATGAGCACAACAAAGAAATCTCTTCATCTTAGTCATTATCAGAAGTCATTTTAGTATAAGGCGGATTATCAGGAGACGAGAATAGCAGCTATTGTGAAGCAACTGTGTCAAAACAATGAGATGGATTTTTATTATCTCTAAAACACTCACCCCCTCCCCTCTCTTCTTATCCTGTTTATGAACTTTCACTTCGTGTTGGATGTTAGTTTCTGTGCGTAGTAGCAGCCGTGGCGCTTCATGGCATTACAAAGGTATTTATCACACCAGCATCTAGACGCAGAGAAGACAGACTGATGATAAGCCTGCTTCTAGCCGGGACTCATTTCTCTGATTTGAAATTCATCACACGACTTAAGCGCACGCTTCGCCGTGTGTTTGTGATGTTGTTTATGACAGAGCTCTTCTGCAGACATCGACTGTTTTTGACAGACTGGCTGTCTTGTGGGTTTTTTGTTGTCCTTCTTGACAGCGCAACAGCTTCCTGCCAATGGAGCACGGTATTAATCAGAGCAACAGAAACATACTCACACCAAGCACTTTCCTTTTCATCTGCACACGGTTTGCTACAGAGAAACTGAACTTATCCGGCATGTCTGTAGACTGAATTAAATTCTCAGTAAGCTATTTTTACTCATTCTGGTTTTCCACCATAGAGCTATCGTGATAACTCAGAGACGGGGCTCCTGCCCAAGGACAGCAGCGCTATCATTTCAGTCCTTCAGTTCTGATATTTCTAACTTTCACTTTCTTTTTGTGCTTGTCTCAGCAGAGCTTTCTCTCAACTTTGCCTCCAGACATAAATGTAAAGCGTTTATGTAAAACACTCCCTGTCTTGTGACCACTTGAAAGACTTTCTAGTCCAGCAGCCGCAATTATGTAAACACCATGTGGCTGAAGAAACCGCTGCAGTGTGTCCCAGTGCATTTAGCCTCCTGAAAGGAGTGTGTTACTGGTTTTGAGTTTTCTCATTTCCTTAAGCCACTGACATGGTACCAAAACTATAAAAGTGTGCAGAGGTTACTGATATTCAACAACAAATGAATAAAATAAACAAATGAAGAGTACTCCTGACATTTACTCCACTGTCAAGGGTTTAATAATAATTCACGAAGGAGCACAAAAGAAACAGAAAGAGCAGAAAATCCAATTGAAGACTTCTGAGCAGAAAAAAAAAGAAAAACACAAGTATCATCTATATAAGTCTCTATATCTCTCTCTTTATTGATACTTGAGAAGCAAGTAAGAAAAAAATATGGTGATTATGTTTTACATCAACAAATCATCTGATCACATATCAAAGTTTGGTCCCATTTCATTAATTACACTATTAACCCTTGGATGCACAACCAACCGATACCTACACTCTTCCATGAGTGGGGTCAAACATAACTCCAATTGAAATCAATGCGTTTTGCAATAAACTGTGTTGTTATTCTTCAAAATCTTTAAAATTAAGAGTTTTTATGTTTTCATATTCCAGGTATCCCTCATAAAACATGTTTGTGACATGAGACCATTTGTATTTTTATTTATTTTGTATTTATTTTAATAAATTGCAGTTTTTGTATCAGGTATTATTTGTATTAGGTTTCAAAACAGAGAAGTTTGATAATACTGACTTTAATACTGAGGGTCCATTCGCAGCCTCTGCCATCAGTGTGCGAACAGTGAATGCAACAAATATAGAAAGTGCTTTCAGTATTAAGAAAGTCAAGATGTTCTATTTAGAAACAAGTAAATCAACTGTTTCCTATTGATATTTTCGATTTGATATTTAGTATTTCCATTGTGCCCTCAAAAAAACCCAAAAAAGTTAAGCGATAGATTATTTTTGCTTTTTAACATAACTCATATAATTATTTTTCAAATGGGATAAACAACAGGTAATTCATGTTTGTACAACATGATGCATAAAGATAAGAACACGTAAAATAAGTCAGTGGGGGGGTTGAACCCATTAGTGACATTACGTCTGTAGTGTCAAATAAAGTACAAAGTTTGAAAAAAAGAGTTAATTAAATCAACTTTATGAAATACCTGGAGGATTTTTTTTTTACTTCTGTGGTCTTGTGCTGTAGTACTGATAACCAACCTGGCTTCTCTTCTTCAAACCAACCATAAAATCACATGGACAGGTGATGGGCGAGCTGAAACAGGGTTTTATTATTGATGGGAAGCAGCAGGGGTTCAGAGGAAGATCAAAGCAGCAGAGACCTTATTCCCGCTGGTCATGTTCGCTTCATTGCATCATAGGAGCAGAGACTGAAGCTTAGTTAACTTTGTTCAGAGTAGAAGTTACTACTCTGTGTTTTTATTAAAGCGCACCAAAGTCATCTCCGCAGCATGCCAATGTCCCTGTTTGTAATCTGTTCCAAAAGCATCGAGCACTGTTAGTCACAGCTGGAGCGTTTATGCAAAGAGACAAGGGGGAAGGAAGTGGCCGGCACTAACAAAAGATGTTGCTGGATGAGAGAAGAGCTGATCGATAGAGTCTTGAGAGAGCTATCAATCAGAGCCCCGGCCTAGTAAATTATGGTTTTATTAGTATTGAGCTGACCACTGCCGGGAGAGAGCTTAAAACATCGAGATGCTGGGACACATCTGAAGATGAGGATGAGGAGGAATATCAGTGTCAACCCCCCCCACCCAGATTTAATATGGATGGATTGTATTCTAGTTAGATCATGACATGTAGGAACATCAGCTCCTCCTGTTTTCTTAGCAAATGGCAGTGATTCATGAAAAGAGGATGGAGTGGGTCTACAGAGGGGTGCACTCTGGGATATGCAGTTTGGAATTAAACTGTGACTAAATTGAGGGAAGTAGATCACAGTGCTGCAGAAATGCAATTCCAGTGCTGCTGGGCTCTCATTCCGAGCCGGCCCTCTGAGGACTAACTCATTTTAGAGCGGCAGGGGAAACTCAATAGGACCAATTGAGGAAATAATATATTGAATCTGGTGGTTGAGTGGGCTGCTCAGACCTGGCTGAGGGCTGCAGAGGTGATATGTGTTTCAGTGTCTTTAACCCAAGTCTTTATTACAACAGTAAATACATGCTCAACAATTGGTTCTTTAACTTAGCAGCATAAAACTTAGGTGTCCGTTAACTGCAGGTATAAAACCAAGACTTTCAACACAACAGGTTTCCAACAGTTGTGGAAAGTGCCAGAATCCCCTCACCTCAGAGTTCACATGAAATATCTGAATCAATTCAAACCCCTTCTTCTTTGTGCCTCCTCAGACACTCATTGTTTGTTGCCTCCTGTGGATGTAGAGTGATAGGTCTTATCAACATTTTTATTTCATCCTGTGCATGTGTAGGTCTTTTTTTGTATTGGAACAAAAGAATACAAGAAAGTTTCAGGCATTAAAAAACAATTTATAGTACTTTCCAGACCTAATGTCCCTGGTCTCTAAAGCTTTAATTGGCCATAAAAGAAACTAGTCAGTCCCCTTGAGGATCATGAATCTATTTATTTTCTGTTGAATTTGATGTTTCACGCCATAACTTGCACCAAATATTTTCATGGCTGATCTAGTGAGATACCAAATGTACAAAATGTACAAAAAAAATAAATAAATAAAAAAAATAAAAGGTCAGTGGCACTTTTGTAAAGACATTATTATTATTATTATTATTATTATTATTATTATTATTATTATTATTATTATTATTATTATTATTATAACCTCTGGTTTTATGTTCTCTGGTGGCTGTTGAAATTATTTTTTGTTTTTGTTTTTCTTTGTTGTAAAACAAGTCACAAAATTTAAGTTAATTCATGCTTTTTGATATTTATTTAATATACTGGGTCTTGATTGTGGGAGATCAGGATATTCTTACCCACTCTGAGTGACATCCAACACTTGGAGCAGCACACCAGAAAAAGTATGAGGGGACACTAACTGCACTGGTACGATGGAATGATCCAGATAAAAGAAAATTCAGTGTTGAAAAGAGTGTTTCCACAGGGGACATGGCACCTTCATGTGACTTGTAACAAATCAGGCCATAGGTCATCCAGCAGCTCAAGAATGGCATTAATGAATAGACAACATCTCTCTACAATTTTTTTATATCTGACAGTCAATATGTTAACACATGCACAGAAGATTCTCTCTCCCCCTTGTCTGTCATGACCGATGTCTCCTTCTTGCCACAATGACTGCAGCCGTTTGTGAACCTGCCTTTCAAACATGGTAAATGTAGACGCAAAAACATCGCAATCAGTTACAGGTGTGCTAAATCCCACTGCGGGTGCTAAATGATTACCTTTGCATCTTCTCTCAGTAATTTGTGTGCATTGATAATCAGAATGTATTATACATCGTCATGAAGACAGACATGCTGGAAAGATTGGGTGCACTATTTTGCTTATTTGACAGATGCAATCCACAGTGCACACGTTTGAAAATAAGTTTTTTATTTTTTTATAAACACAAATCTTTAGTAGATCAGGCCCACAAAAGCTTTTCACTGTGGCTCCGCAAAAAAAATAAAATAAAATAAAATACAAATGATGGAGTAAAATCAACTGAATCATCATCTGGATTATTTGATTTTGCAAACACATTGTTCAGATGACACAATTTCCAGATGTAGGAGTCATTTGTTCATAATTCAAGCAGCCTGCGACAATTACAGCATCAAGTTTAAAAACACCATCTTTTGCGATAAATGTGACTAAATACAGTCACAGTTTGTTTTAGAGTGGATAAGGATGATGTTTACTCAGTGGGGATGTAAAGGCGCTGAGATAACAAACCCGTTGAGTTCTAAGTTTGAGAAATTGAAGTGATGGAACAGTTAAACTCAGGATTTCATCCTCAAACATTTCCCTTTCTACTCATTTCTCGTCTCTGTGATTGTTTTGTGAAATTGAAGTTTTGCTAAGAACTCCAAAAAGACCTGGGCCTCCACTTTGGGGAGCTCTGGCATTAGAGGAGGCTCTAGGTGGATGTGAGAAGTTAATGAAAACGGGGTATCTAGCCAGCAGAGAGGTGAGTTGTGCCCAGGGCAGGATGCTGCAGCTTAAGGTTTGTAATTACAGCATTATGGTGGAGGTTGAGTGGATTAGAGGCACAGCAACTGACTGAGACCGGGATAGAAGGCCAGGAAACGGCCATGGACGAGGCTTTATTAGCCTTAGTTGACAGCTTAAGACCAGCCCTGTCAACAAACCGCTTCTTCCCCCTCTCTGAGGACTCAAGNAAAAGGTCAGTGGCACTTTTGTATAGACATTATTATTATTATTATTATTATTATTATTATTATTATTATTGTTATTATTATTATTATTATTATTATTATAACCTCTGGTTTTATGTTCTCTGGTGGCTGTTAAAATTCTGTTTTGTTTTTGTTTTTGTTTTTTTCTTTGTTCTAAAACATGTCACAAAATTTAAGTTAATTCATGCTTTTTTATATTAATCTAATATCCTGAGTCTTGATTGTGGGAGATCAGGATATTCTTACCCATTCTGAGTGACATCCAACATCCAGCACACCAGAAAAAAGTATGAGGGAACACTAACTGCACTGGTACGATGGAATGATCCAGATTAAAGAAAATTCAGTGTTGAAAAGAGTGTTTCCACAGGGGACATGGCACCTTTATTTGACTTGTTACAAATTAGGCCATAGGTCATCCAGCAGCATAAGAATGGTATTTATGAATAGACAACATCTCTCTACAATTTTTTTGGTTTCTGACAGTCCATATGTTAACACGTGCACAGAAGATTCTCTCTCCCCCTTGTCTGTCATGACCGATGTCTCCTTCTTGCCACAATGACTGCAGCCGTTTGTGAACCTGACTTTCAAACATGGTAAATGTAGTTGCAAAAACATCGCAATCAGTTACAGGTGTGCTAAATCCCACTGCGGGTGCTAAATGATTACCTTTGCATCTTCTTCCAGTAATTTGTATGCATTGATAATCAGAATATATCATGCATCCTCATGAAGACAGACATGCTGGAAAGACTGGGTGAGCTATTTTGCTTATTTGACAGACGCAGTCTTTGGTGCACACGTTTGGAAATAAGCTTTGAATTTTTTTACAAACGCAAATCTTTAGTGGATCAGGCCCACAAAAGCTTTTCACTGTGGCTCCGCAAAAAAAAAAAAATACAAAATACAAATGATGGAGTAAAATCAACTGAATCATCATCTGGATTTTTTTGATTTGGCAAACACATTGTTCAGATGACAAACAATTTCCAGATGTAGGAGTCATTTGTTCATAATTCAAGCAGCCTGCGACAATTACAGCACCGAGTTTAAAAACACCATCTTTTGTGATAAATGTGACTAAATACAGTCACAGTTTGTGTTGGAGTGGATAAAATTAATGTTTTCTCAGTGGGGATGTAAAGGCGCTGAGATAACAAACCCGTTGAGTTCTGAGTTTGAGAAATTGAAGTGATGGAACCGTTAAACTCAGGATTTCATCCTCAAACATTTCCCTTTCTACTCATTTCTCGTCTCTGTGATTGTTTTGTGAAATTGAAGTTTTGCTAAGAACTCCAAAAAGACCTGGGCCTCCACTTTGGGGAGCTCTGGCATTAGAGGAGGCTCTAGGTGGATGTGAGAAGTTAATGAAAACGGGGTATCTAGCCAGCAGAGAGGTGAGTTGTGCCCAGGGCAGGATGCTGCAGCTTAAGGTTTGTAATTACAGCATTATGGTGGAGGTTGAGTGGATTAGAGGCACAGCAACTGACTGAGACCNGTTTACTCAGTGGGGATGTAAAGGCGCTGAGATAACAAACCCGTTGAGTTCTAAGTTTGAGAAATTGAAGTGATGGAACAGTTAAACTCAGGATTTCATCCTCAAACATTTCCCTTTCTACTCATTTCTCGTCTCTGTGATTGTTTTGTGAAATTGAAGTTTTGCTAAGAACTCCAAAAAGACCTGGGCCTCCACTTTGGGGAGCTCTGGCATTAGAGGAGGCTCTAGGTGGATGTGAGAAGTTAATGAAAACGGGGTATCTAGCCAGCAGAGAGGTGAGTTGTGCCCAGGGCAGGATGCTGCAGCTTAAGGTTTGTAATTACAGCATTATGGTGGAGGTTGAGTGGATTAGAGGCACAGCAACTGACTGAGACCGGGATAGAAGGCCAGGAAACGGCCATGGACGAGGCTTTATTAGCCTTAGTTGACAGCTTAAGACCAGCCCTGTCAACAAACCGCTTCTTCCCCCTCTCTGAGGACTCAAGGTCAGGCAGATGCTGATGCAAAGGCAAAACATACTTATGCATGAGTCTGCATTTACCACTGATATGGATAAACACAGACACATGCACAGCTTTATAGGTGTGCACACTCCCACGCTATGTTCACACATAGACAACAGCAGCTTTACCTTGAACACACAAAGACACACAGGTGTGTTTAGTGAGTCCAGGGGGAGCTGAGCAGCAGATGATCTTGACTGGGCTCAATGTAAGTCACAATGCTCCACTCTCTCCCTCAGTCAACAGGATAATCCACTCTGAAAATGACTAGATTAAGGCAGATTAAACACATGATGAGGTGATGAGAGCCGGCAGTAAGGAGGCACTGAAATCTCAACAAAGAGACGGAAAACCTGAAGAAACACATCCACTGTGGGAGAAATAAGCTCTTTGATCAACTTGTGAAGATGTTTTCCAGATTTAAAGACTCTGACACCCAAACACATTCATTTTATTCATGTTGTTGGTTTTATTTTCTGATGTTACACTCTCCCTTTTGTGTCTCTTTTTGGGCAACTTTGGAGATTGACGTCAATGCTATCTTTTTTTCTCCCTTCTTGCTCATACATTTTCTTTTTTGTATGAACTACTTTCTCAACTTTTCCTTGGAATTGCTTTTGCACTAATTAATGTCAGGTGATGGCACAGCCCAGATTGAACATGAAATATCACACAAATTGTCATGCAGTAGCCAGACAAGGCAGTCAAACATCCACAAGTCGGTAAACACAGAAGCATTAGCATGCACAGACGCAGACTTAATTAATACTGGATACACAAAGATTAAATTGCTGCCATTTTGCCTCTGTGTTAACTAGACTCTAAAGTCTATTTGCTGTAAAAGCCAATGAATACTTTTAAAATAAGCCTGCTCAACTCACAGAGTCAGAGACGGAGAGAGGGAGTGACATAGTTGTCTCTCTGAGATAAATTCTTCTTGACACGTCCTATACAAAGTTTTCATATCATTGGGTTTCAGCTGCTTCTCTCTATTCCACTCTGTCCATGCATTTTCTTACCTTAAACTCTCCATCTTACTTCATTTCAGCTCCTGACAAGTCTCCTCCAGATCTGAAAGAGATTAAAAAGTGCAGACAGGGGTTGAGTAAGAGAGAGAGCGGCGAGTAAAATAAATCTTCATTTCAACAATTTGAACCTTATTGAGTCTGAATCATCCAGGGACATGCTTTTTATTATAAGGCTGGCAGTGGCCGTGGCTCTGATTGTAATTGTGTTGACCCAGGCCCCTTTCTCTCTCCCTCTCTCTCTCACACACACACACATCTCCCTCCTCGCTCTTATCAAGACGCTGTTCCGATAAAGTCCTGCGCTCTCAACCTCATTAAACCTCTCATTTATATTAAACAGCCGATAAGTCCTTCTAACCTGGTACGCGTCTCCCAGGGCACACGACTCCCACGAGAAGGCGACTTGGCAGCACCCACACCACACTGGAGCTTCACCTCCTACAAATCCTCCCTTTTCTTGTTATTCCTTCTATTTATTTACTGAAAAACTCTCTCCTCCTCTTCCTCCTGACTCAAGTCTTCCTGCTGCGGTTGTTGTCTGATCTTTCACTCCCTTTTCTCTTGGCCGGGAGCCAGTGGAGTGTTGTGAGACATCAATATTAGCCAGGGCCTCCTGGTTTAAAGCATGCTTGAGGTACAGGGTTGAACTATCTAGCTGTGAGGGAGCTATCTGTAATAGGTTGTGTACAGGGAGTTCAGTACATTCCCGCAGCTGCCCACGGGCTGATATGGAGCATTGTGGGAAATAAACTCAAGGCTCAAGCTTGTTTCTGTAACTCTCCACACGTGGATGTGACTCATTTCTTTTTTCTTCCTGAGCAATGTTTGGTGACTCCTTTGTTTCAAACCTGAATGTAACACATTTAACAGAGTATTGACAGATTCAAACTGGGCGCAGTATCTGAGTCCACTGGTCCCAGACTAAAAGACTAACTGCTAACCGTGTCCCCCTGTCAGGACAGACTTGTGCACAGAGCGTACAGTGGGCTCAATAACCAGCAGTGCAGCATATCGACCTCATGGCAAATGTCACTGGTCCATTTACTGAGGTTCATTGTTAGAGACAGCTGTCTGTAGGGCTATGGGAAATCCATGGTTCTTTATCCAGCTCGCACTACTACAGGAGCTGTTTCACACTGCTGAGCCAGAAAATACCCACATAAGCCGAGGAGGACGCTGGAGCTTGGTTCTGTTTCTGAAGTATTGATAGCATCTTATCAGGATTGTAAACCTACGTCTTCTGCTGTGCATCATGCGCTTCCTTCCAATATAATACACACAACAACTTGAACAAAAAAACATGGAAACATAAACATAAAACCTTTATACTTGGACCATTTGCTGAGGTTTATCCTATTGTGTTCTTACTCTTTTCACATGGTGTGTACTTTTTTTGGTGTATTAGCACACACTTGGTATTTCTACTATTAACAAGTGGCAACCCTGAAAATGAAGCCATTTTGGAAGCGGTTAAAATAGAAGTTCCTTGAGTGTCCACTTGAACCAAGGAAACCTATAGTGACGTTTTCTATTCATTTTTTCTGTTTTGACAGCAGTCAGACATGGAACCTGGTAAAAATTTAAAAAAAGCAAAACAAAAGCCATTCAGGTCTCTGAACCTTAAGATACGATAAGAGCCACTTCAGTGATCCTGGAGGAAATTTTTTATGGTGATATTCATTCGAAAGGATTAGGCATTTTTTATTCCTCATCTCTTTCAAACGTTACATGTAATTTACTATTTGATTGACCAGCTTTGACATTGAATTAGATTTTTTTTTTTTTTTTAAGAGATTGTCACTGTTTCAGACATTCAATGACTTCATTCAGACAGAGGCTCCTGCTTTGACCCAATGTTGGCAAACATGGATTAAACCAAAGACTAGTCTTAGGTCTAACCTCACTGAGCGCCCAACATAAGTGTCAGAACATATCAGTATATTATGTTTGATTTTATCAGTCATATCACGTAATGATTTGTGTTCTTGTCTTAATGCTTATCCTTTACTTAAAAAGTCAACACACACCACTCCAGCCAGAATGAAGCAGCTCCAATCAGAACTTTTTAATGGCCTCTTAAAGGTGAATCCCTGTATAATTAACCCAGACTGACTCTATTTTTTTTCTTTGTTGCTACTTTTCTTGAGACAAAATTGAACATTGATTTCTCTCTCTGTTTTTAAGCATGTCTGCTCTTTCTGTCCCTGTCTGGTCTTTGTAGGAAACCCCTGGGAGTCCCCTGCCATCAGAGCATCCTGCAGACTCTCTTCTGGACAGCCACGAGCGCCGGATCTCACATTCCCTGTACGAAACCATTGAGGACTTCAACAACATCTCTACACCTCCGAGTAGCATGATGGGACGCGTTGGTGAGTCATGTCAGCACATTCTTTCCACCCTCCCTCTCAGGGCCTTTGTGTCACTGCAGCAAAATGAGTCCTCAAATTGAATTATAGCTTTTTGCCAGTCACTCCTCATTCACCTTGATGGGAAGTGTGGTTGACCTGCTGACCTCCACTCCTTGGATGTATTTTTCCCTTAAATTGGTGCTGTCTGTAAACTGACATCCCCTGATCAATTCTAACTTACAGCCACGCTCCTCAGATGTGTTTCCTTGAACCCCCATCCAACATCACCTTCAAAGCCCCATTGCCCCCCCTTTTACCCTGCATCCACAAGAACGCTATTCCACTATTCAAACCACTCAGGGATTAACGTCATCCCCAATCCTTCCCACCTTCAATCCTCCCCCAACTGGCCTCACTCGGTTCAATTCCCATTCGACTCAGCTGACAGGAGCGAGCTCAGATCTCATCTCCTCAGGTGTATTGGAATTGGCAATTCAATCCTCGGCCGGTCGCTGCTGTCATCTCCACATCGACAGACCTTTCACATATGCAAACATGTAGGAGCTGAAGGTGATTGCATCAGAGTAGAGTGGGCATGTATGTGGGGGATTATACAGAGTAGTTACATGCATCGACTTCATGCTCTTGTTCTTTTTTTTTTTTTTTACTTTGCCCTAATCCCACCTTTTCTCCTCCTATTCGTGACTTTCTTCATCCTTTTAATTCAAATAACCATTTCTTTCCACTTGTCAAACTGGCTCACCATATGTTCATGATCCCTTTTCATAACTTAATCTATTTTTTTCTGCAAATGTGCCATCTTTGTAAATACAAGTTCAAGACAACACCTTGAATTCATAGCACAACATACAACAAGTGTTTCTAGTAGCATACTTACTGTTTTGGCATGGATGAAGCTTCTTTACATTGATATGTGGCATTAAGATATACAAAAAACTATATGTACAGTTGTGCCCAAAAGTTTACACCCCCCAGCAGAATTTCCTTTTTTTTTGGCCTTTTCTCAGAAAATATGAATGATAACATAAAATCCTTTCTATCACTCATGGTTAGTGGTTTGGTGAAGACATTTATTGAAGAAAAAGTTTACTCTTTTTAAATCATAATGACAACAGGAACTTCAATAATGACCCTGTTCAGAAGTTTACACAACTCTGGTGGTTTTGGCCTGATAAACGCACAAAAGTTGATCTATTTGCTTGTAATCAGTTTGTGTATAAAAAAAAACGAACAGGGTCATTTGAATTTTCTGTTGTCATTATGATTTTAAAAAAATAAACACAGTTGTTTGTTAATGGATGTCTTACTCAACCTCTAACCATGGGTGACAGAAAGGTTTTTGTGTTACCATTCATATTTTCTGAGAAAAGGCCCAAAAATCAGAATATTCTGCTGGAGGGGGTGTAAACTTTAAGGCACAACTGTATATAGCTATAGCAAAATACTATAATTCTGTCTTAAATATGAGCAAAATGAGGTCACAGTTACTGCAAGAATGCTGGTAAATTTCCCGGCTCTTGGGAGCATGATATTCCCGATTCCTCATCTCAGGCGCTGAATTTTGTTGCGTGAGTATAAACCAAACTCTGACAGCTCCAAAAATCAGAATAACAGAACTGTGTCGGTTTAGAGACGATGAAGACCTGTCACAGAACGTAGGTGTAGGTTAATGAGGGCAAGTCTCAGAGGCAGCCTGGAGCCAGAAAGAACCAAGAGCTGACATCTACCTGCTTCAAGACAAGCCGAGTCAAAGATGTGAGACTCGGTGACTGTGATAACTCACTGCTTTATCACCCACTCCTCCACCCCAACCCCAAAAACTTTTCCACTTGGCTCATTTGACTCACACTCTGCAGGATGAGACAAGCGCTGGGCGCCCTTGAAGTTTTGATGGCAAGAAACTTTTCCATCAGTGCGCCCACAGTTGCCGCTTATGATCACAGGAGCGTTCAGAAAAGACTCCCTCAGAAGAGCTGCAGGAATAAATAAGCCAAACTGAGAGGAAAACCCAACCAATTTGGGAACATTTGATTTGGTAAGGAGGAGAAAGATGAGATGAAAGAGGTAAAAAAAGAAGTGGAGAGAGAGAGAGGGGGAGAGAGACACAGAGGCAGACTGTGTGTCAGGGGCAAGCCCTATTGATCCGGAGGCTTAATTAACCATCAGATGCTTCTGACACAGCCTCTGATCTTCTGTGATCAGTGGCAGAGTGGCACCGCGCTGGGGGAGAGAGGGGGAGAGAAACGGGATAACCAATGGGAGAAGGGCAGAGAGGGAGAAAGTGTGGATCATTGACAGATTACAAATTCACTCCATCCAGGAGGAGGAAGGTTGACATGTGATGGTGCTGGAGGAGGGGCTGAAAGGAGAGAAGAGAGACATTTTTAGGGATGCACTTTTTCCAACTCAACATGTACGTAATAAGTAAAAAAAAAAAAAAAAAGATAGAAACTGACTTTGAGGTGAATAAGGATGCAGACGCTCATGCTTCAACCATGAATGTAATTATTATTAGTATTATTATTATTATTATTTTTCCTATCTGCTCATTTCCTGAGAATGTCTTTTGTATAGAAGACAGTCAGCACAAGCATGAAATGGTAAAACACTATTTTAACTGTTGTTGTTGTTGAACTGGTTGGTGTGACCAGTCCCCAATAAAAAGCGTAAAGCATACACACACACAGCGGAGTGTGAAGTCATAGTGCACAGTTATAGTGTGTGATAGAGGAAGATGACGACACAATGATTAATGACTTTTCCAGTACGCTAATGTGCAACCAGCTGTATGTTACAGGCACTGTTCAGAAAAAACAGAAAAACAAAAACAAAAAACATTTATTAATTCAAAGTAAAAAAAAAAAAAACATTTCTGTTTTATTCCATTTCACAATGTAGACACCTGCGGCTGATGGACCCTTGCAGCCTTTCTATTTACATTTTTTGTTCGTTTGTTTTTCCTTCTTAAATTTAGTTGCCCCAGCTTGAATTCAAGTGCACCCTATAGTGAGAAAATTACTTAAAAAAAACAGACATGGGAAGGGAAGACTCTTCACTTTGAAAGCAAAGAGCCTTACTTCCCCACATCTGCTCTTTTAGGTTCATGAAACATTTGGGTTGTTGATATTTCTCTTGCTATTTTTAAAGTTTCCATATCACCTTTTGTTTAAAACAAATAAATAAATAAATAAAACTGCTGACATGGACTCCTTGAATATCATCACCTGCTCAAACTCTCCACAAACACACTGAACTGTGTGTTTCTATGAGGCAAGAACATTTCTTCCAGACAGACGGACAGTTGCTGCTCTAACTCTCTTTATCTTCTTGGATATGTTATTTCAGCTGGGCTCAGACATATTGCCTGGCGTGTGAGATGTGACAGTTGTGGTTGGAGGACAGATGCTGAGATCGGCTCAGCAAGGTCAGGAAGCACACAGCCGCCAGGGCTTGACTGACAGCTCGATGTGGAGTGTGTCTTAGACCTGTTAAGTTACTGAATCATGAAGGCCAGACGCAGAGTTTAGGATTGGCTGGGCCACATACAGCAACACTACCACGTTCTGAAACCGTATGCACATAAAAACTCTCCATCAGGTTGATTTCCTTTATTTCAACCTGTTCATGTGTCTTCAGAGAAATAGTGGTTACTGGCAGGATATTTGCTTTATAAAGACAGAGGAGGAACTCTCTGACTAAATCAGCTCCCCAGCTTCCTAAAGTGGACTAGGTTTTTGAGCTAAACGGGATGTCCTGCTTTTTAAATCTGACTTTGATTGTGAGTTATTGTGTGTGGCAGCAAGTCAATACGGTGAAATTTTAAACTCCATATTTCTGCCAGCATTTCACCCTGGCTGCTGCGCTCTCTATTTTCTCTTAAAGACAGCAAATAGCAGCCGTGTCCTATGGATGCCTTATCTCAACTTACCCAGGTATCGACCAGAAACTGGACCCTCTCGTTGCCTGCATTCACAGGTAGCTCCTGTCATTTGTCTGAAACAGCAGAAACAGGTCTTTTGGGGGGGGATCGGAGCAATTGAATGAATTATAGGAATTATAATAACCATGGCAACACCAAAGAAAAGCACAAAATGACACAGGAGACATGCTATTAGGTAGGAATGGTGCCATCACATTGATTGTAGGAGCACTTTGCTGTTACCTTCCTAGTGTTTTGGGCTGTCATTTAGAGCTGTCTTCAGTGTGTGTGTGTGTGTGTGTGTGTGTGTGTGTGTGTTCTTGTGTGTGTAGTTTAGGTTGCACACTCACACACACTAATCAATAGTCAGAGGTATTCCTGCTCCTGTGTGCTTCAGTAAGCCATGAGATGCTGTGATATTCTCAGCTTTAGCTTCACACACATGAACACGCCGTGCATCCAGCATCACAGCCCCGTGGCTAAATCACCAAGCTAGCAGGTGGCGAACATACTGTATGTTCTGCTTCACTCCCCGCTCCAATAAATTCAACTTCTGACACTTTTTTTTTTTCTTCTCTTTTCTTTCACCCTGCTCTCTACTTTTGCCTCTAGGGTTAAAAAGAATAGAGAATGTGCAGACAATAGGGAAAAAAGAAGAAGCCAAGAAAAGAAGAAAATGTGAATTAACTTGGAGTTTTTCAGGAATCACAGCGTGACAGTGACAGCTAGGATCTGATTCAAAGGTCGTTAGCATCACACCCAGCTTCACCTTCCGTTCGGTCTAATTGAAAAGTGCCACCGGGTGTGAAGTTCACACGCTGGGGTGAAAATTGAGGCCCGAGGACTTTTCTTTGGGTTTGTGGCAATTTGGATGAGAGCCTGAGTTAGAATGCTCAACTACAACTGGCACAGGAGAGAGGGGAGAGAGAGAGGAGGGGGGTGGGGGGAGGGTAACCAGACGGCTCCTGCTGGTGTCACACAGGAAAGAAGGTGTTCACAGGATGTAATGTGTGCAGTGCAGGTGACGGTGCAAAATGCTGTGGGTATCCAATGAGCCGAATCAACAGTAGCTACTGAAATATGGGTAAGAGTAAAGTTCTGTCACTTTTGATGATTTCTATATAGTCATTTCAAGCACAAGGATGAAAAGAAAAGAGGGAAATTAAGACCATTACAGACACATCTCCAGCTGTCCACAGAAGCTACAGTGTCCCTTAATGGTGCTAAAGTGGGACCGCCCTCTGAGGGGCTGACCCTGCCGCCCTAACACGCCACAGTTTTCAGGCTTATCCTTCTTTACACTCCGTCATCAGAGCAGGAGATGAAGAAAAGTGACCTTTGATAATTTGGGGTTCAGACTCATTGAAAGGGTTGTCAGCATGCCTCAGTGAGAAATAACTCTGACACTAACAATGTTTGCTCAAAACCTTTCCCCTCTTTTTGCACGCCCTTCTCTCTTGGTGTTTTGAAAATGTGACATGTAATAGCTGATTTGTTGTCATTTGTTTAATTTTTGAGAAGCATTTTGCTCTCAAGATGCAATTCCATCACAATCACAATTTGTCAGTAATTGCTCAGAGGGACTAAAACGACAACAGCCCAGAAACAAGACAGCGGCTGATTGGCCTGACATCGAGTCCTCTGCTTCTGTGTCCTTATTAACTTCACATCTCTGTCACTCTCAGAGTTTATCACTCCTGCCCTTAACATCAGTGTCCAAACAAAGAAGACTGACACTGTGATATAGATCAGTGGTTCCCAACCTTTTTTTTTTTCCCTGTTTTGAGTATTGATGATTCTTTGATATCGGAACTTGACACAACTGATTATAAATTAAACTAGGGCTGGGAAATAACTTGCAAATAACATGAGATTGCAATTTAGTCTGCTTCAATATTCATATAACTGCAGACAATGCAGTTTTTTGTTTGTTTGTTTGTTTGTTTTTTAACTTCAAATTTGCCAGAATATCAGATCAACATCTTTTGAACTATATGTTTCATGCTCTCCACCACTGTTTCTCAAACCTGCTCAACCAAATTGTGAGCCAAATTGTTGAAAACTACCTTTTCAAGAGAAACAATCTTAGGGGTAAAAAGTGGCAAAAACAGTAAAGATGGGTGAAAAAGGGAAAAAAAAATAGGAGGGAATTTGGAAATTGGTCAGAAATTAGTAAAACTTTTCAGAGGCCTGACACTTCTGTTTTAAATATTTGTCTTTATTGATCAAATGTAATATTCTAATTATCTGAGACACTGAATTTTGTGTTTTCTTTATCTGTAAGCCATAATCCTCATATTTCAAGACATGATGGCTTAACATTCATTCTGTGCATGATATGTTTATGTAGTATCTGGAGTTCACTTTCTTGTCTGAGTGACAAAAATATGGATATCAATGTATGTGCCTCATGTATGTGTTTTTCTTCATCAGTGACAATGAAGAAATAGATATCATCCCCTTCATTAAAGCAATCAATATCAACAATACATAAGATGAGGAAACTAAGAGTTGCAACAATAAATTGCAATTGCAATATAAGAAAAATAATTGCAATTAGATTATTTTTTGCAAATTCAGCCCTAAATGAAAATCACTTTATTTTATCTCCTTTTTTTTTTTTACTTTTTTTTCTTGCATTTTCTCCTTTTTAGCTCAAATAATAAAAAAAAAGATATGCTGTCTTGAAAATCAATAAGAAATATAAATAAATAAAGTGATTTGATATCAAAATAATAAACCTGCCTTTGTTTTATACGACTCTTGTAACATTTACCAAAAATGCTAGAGCTCTGTAGAATAAGTCCCTTTTAAACAGGCTTTCAAACTTTAAAAAAAAGGTTTGGCCTCCTCCTTGCGTTTCTCGGCGGCTCCTCTAAACCCTCTTCTAAATCCAGAGCAATGTTGATGTTACAGCCATTTATCCATGTTTGCTGCAGGTAAGCAACGGTTTAGATTTTGTTGTGGCTGTGCCTTGGGGAGACAACTAGAAACTAGTTGTTGTGCACATGTACCATTTTATTGTCAGGCTTATCTCAGTGCTTCATCAATGAATAAATCATTACATTTTTCCACTTTCCCTCTGCTATGTGCTCACATACCCCTAGGGTCACACATACCCCTGGTTGGGAATCACTGATTTACCTGACTAATGTCTTCTAGGTTTATTTGTAAAGGTCAAAGCTTTCTCTTCTTCTTGACCAAACTAACTGAGCTGAAAATGAAGAAGTAACCTCAGTAAATGGCAGCAGTGCCTCCTTTATCTTTCAGCATTATCCATGTAGCTCCCATACTTCGCCCATACAAGGAGGGCAGCCTTTAGCTGTTACCCTCTTTATGTGGGTCTTCCACCCAGGGTCGTTTGGATCAGCTAACAACCTCTCCTTCAGTCAGATCAATAGGCCAACATGCCACTGAAAGAGGGAGGATGAGAGAGGGACTGTAAGAGAGTGTGATGGACAGAGATGGAGGAAGTAGTGGAGAAGAAAGAAGATAGAGTGGAGCTATTAGTGTGACCTCTCACCTTACAGCTCAATGTTTCAACAGCCAAGGCTTGGTCAGAGGGCAGAGACAGAGAGGAGTGAAGCTGTGATCCGTGTGGATGGATGCAGCCAGGTGGCCTCTGGAGCCACAGTGCTCATCTGTCTCTGTCTCTGTCTCTGCCAGAGGGAGGCAGAACATCTCTGCTTCAGTATCGTGGAAGAGTCTGCACACCAGTACAACTGGCCAGAGGCTGGTTGTGAGTGCCTTAGTGCAGGTCTGAAACTTGTGACTATCTATTTTCTGATACTAGTGTGTGGCAAGCTGTTCTACAGAGGAATGCATCTACTGCTTTTGATAAGTTTTTGTCTTTTCAAATTTAACATCTGTCAGGATGTAACTTAACCTGCAGCAGTTGACTCATGCAGAAAAACTACAGTATCAAAATCACATAATTAGAATGAAAGGAATCAAGTTGTAATATTAAAAGATTAATCTGTGACTATAGTGTATGGCTTTTATTTTGAATGGGCACATCAAAAGAGCTCTTTGCTCTAAAAATGTGTATGTTAAATACTTTCCAGTCAAGTATGTTATCAAGAATAAATAAATAAAATTGTCACCTTTGAATTGAATTCAAGTATTCTTAGATCAATGCAAGGATACCAAATTATAATTGTAATCTTTTAAATCCACACCTTTATTCTCTAATCATCATTCATCCCACCCTTAAAACCATTTATTTTCTAATGAAACATATTGTTCATGCTTCTATGTCTACCTCAGTGAGATGAAGTTTTAGCAAAGCAATCATGGTGATGGTATTAATGACAGTGACATATTTCTGGAATGATGAAAAAAATGCTTTTGTGAATGAAAGAGGAGCTGATACATTTTGGTGGTAGAAAGCATCAAAAGGCTGCATCATTCAATCAGGGTAGGGGCCACTTTTAATATTGGCTTTCACTTTCTGTAGCTGGATGTTGGTGTTTAGTGATGCCCAGCCTGCAGTAAGTGACAGTGACCTTTTTTTTACTCTGATTTAAAATTTCTGGGGTTTGAGTTATAAACATAAAACATCACAAACATCTCTGCAAGTAAATGTGACAACTTTTGTCAATGTGTATACAAAAATATGAATGAGCATGTTTTCTTGCATGCATGTAAGCATTGTGTTCTGTGTATGATAGAAACCAGGATAGTGCTCATAACTAAGGCTCTATAGACTCTTTGTGAATGCTCTCATTAAACTGTGTTAGCACTGGGTAACCAGGGCTATAAATCTGTTGTACACAAATAGAATAAACCTATTTTTTGCTCCTAAAATGTACTAACAATGATGCATAATGCTGGTGTTTCAATAGATAAAGTGCTCTGCAGTGTGTGGAGAAACAGGACTGAATTATCCATCAGTTTATCCAGTTCAGTTAATTCAAGTATAAATTGGCACAAATTGAACTTTTCACAACATTTTCTGTGCCCCAGTGATTCTTTTTCTTCAAACCACAGTCAATATTAAATTTTATGCCCCAACATAAAAATTAACAACCACTGTAATCACTTTGGCTTTAATGCGTTTCAGCTGTCGACTGTGAACCCCTTTACATTACAAATGATTGCTGCATAAATCCTACCATACAGCGTGTGTGTGTGTGTGTGTGTGTGTGCATATTAGAGAGAGTGTGTGTTTGAGTGGTCTGGTTCTGTAACAGTCCTGAGCCTAGGGCACAGTGTATATCTGCTCCATATGAGTCATAATAAGCTATCTTTAATAATAGTGTAAGAAGGGTAGCAGTTACACAATCATGTTGTGAACTGGTTCCTAAGCTGCATGAATCACATAAAACTCTTCCAGAAACACCAAGAGCCTCTATGTGAGTGAACCAACCTCTATGAACCTCTGTGAACCATTAATCACAAAGTGGGCAACATCTATCCCTATGTGACCTCCTGCACATCTCACTCAGATATGTGTGTGACTGCTGACTTATGTGTGACTGCATCGTGATATTTCTCTTTTGTTGCCCTCATGCCTTTGATCGAGTGTATGAAAGGCTCAAGTGTTCTTGCGACGGCAGAGGTCATTACAGGCTGAATGAAAACATTTTAAATAACAGCGTTTTGATAACAGCAGAGATAGCAGTCAAGAGGTTTTTCATGAAAACAGAAATTGCATTGACAGTACTCAGGTTCAGATGATTGTGGTTGTTTTATGTAGGAAGGGAAGGGAAAGTGGATTCACACTGAAGGACTGCAGCAGACTCAGATGACCTTCTGAAGAAACAATATAAACAACACTGACAACACTGAGGGAGAATCAGAAATGGTAACAAACAAGACAAAATCACTCACATTATTTGGTAGAACCTATTCAAGGTGCAAAGTTATGCGCTATAATTTGTACAAAACACAATTTGGAGTTCTGAAACTAGCCGCAGGATTCTTTGCATCATAGAAAGTCTGATTTATACCACCATGGGCCTGATCTACTAAGATCCCAATTAAAGAGCACAAAATTGTGTGCAAACTAAAAACAATTAGTGGTTGCATTGCAGGTGATAAACTATGATTCTGTGCACAGTTGAAAACAAGACCAAAAGTGATAGTGACCACCCTATTTAAGTGAGGATTATGCATGTGCTACTGTCTGTTTACATAGAGTTTGGGAGAGCAGAGTGGCTGTAAATGAAAATTGAAGTTTGAAGGTATGTGATTGGAAGTCTTGGTTGGGGACTAAAGAATAGAGACAGTTACACAGAGACACAAATTTTCTTTTTTGTTTGATTGCATTGGAAAAGAACAGCTGTGTTTTGTTGTTTACTGCGTCTGGGAACTGACTAAACTTGCCTATCCTGCATGACAGCATTCACCACTTGGGACAGCACACCAGAAAGTACTCTTGAAGACACTAGCACTAACTGTGCTGGTGTGCTAGAATGATCCAGATGAAAGGAAAAACAACACTGCAAGGACTTTTTCCAAAGAAGATACATGGCATGGCTCCATTTTGTGACTGTCTCCGAATCAGCAGCTCAAGAACAGCATGGCTTGATAGATTGTGTCTTAACCGTTTTTAGTTTTGACAATCAAAATATTTAACACATGCACAGACGATTTTCTCTCTATCCATCGTCTGTCATTGCACCTGTCTCCTTCTCGCCATTTATGTTTAACGCCATGACAGTTTGCAACTACCTTTCAAACATGCTAAATATAGACACATGAACCTGTTTTATCAGGTTTGTTACACCACATTACGGGTGCTAAATTAATTTTTTTTCATCTCTTCCTCTCAGTTTCTGTTCCCTCACAGTTTTTTGCAAGTTATGATGATCTGTATATATTATGCATATTCATGAAAACAGACAAGAAAACTACAGTAGATTACAGTATACTACAGACATTAGTTCTATCTAAACACTGATGTAAAGTATCTCCTCAAATTCACTGAACAAGTTTTGTGTGTTACCTGATAGTAGCTCAGTCCATACAGACAATCCTTGTAGGAAGATTTAACAGACTTTTTTTTTTTTTTTTTAAGGTAAATACTGTATAGAGGAAGCTAATCTTCTGGCTCATGATTTTCTTTTTCAAGGTCATAGAATCAGCACTCTGCCCCCATCCATAAAATCTCTTTTTATTAGTAACCTTTTAACCTCTTTCATCTCCAGCTAGTTCTCACCCAAACACCTTCACTGTTGGTCAGTTTGGCAGAGAATGAAGTGTGTTCACCGGCTTTATCACCTGCCCCTCTTCCTCTTATCACCAACTGTGCGTGGTTGGTAAAAGACAATGGTGTTAAAACAATGACTGAGTATCTCCATCACACCTCACTGCGCCAAATTGCCACTGAAAGTGCCAAAATAGTTTTCCTTTGCCCTTTCCCCCACTCTGTCTTTAGCTGTTTATCTTTGACATCTTATTCTTTTTTGCTTTATCCCATCAAAAGCAATGTGATACAGTTCTATATTGTTCCAGTTTTGCTCTACTTTATAGTTATTTATTATGCTGACTTGCTGCTACAGGAAGTCTTTATAAGTTATCTTTCAAGTCCTCAGCATGGCCTCTTCTTTACTTGCCATTTGGTGTGTACTTAGGCTACTTTTAAGCTTTTTATAGCTCTTCATCTGCAGAGCTGCCTGCTTATGTCTAGGACTCCTGACTGGAGATATTTTATAAAGCTGGGTGAGGACAGCACGCTGAGCTTCTAATTAAAACCATGTCCTCTCTTTGCAAAAGAAGTCTGCCAACAAGAGTGAGTGTAAGGTGATCATAAGTTTTGGATTGTCTTTGAGAGTGCATATTGTGAGTGCAAAGTAATGTGAAACACATACCCAACTTTTAACAGAGCTCCTTTTGACGAAATATTGACTCTGGATATAAATCCAGCACACAGTGAGCCTTTTCCAGGTGACTGCTGTGCTGAAATCCTCAGTGTGTGATGCAACAGAGAGGTAACTTCACTTAAAAGCTGCAGGAAAGTAAAGGCTGATATAACAACGGCCCCGGTGGACACACAACCGCAGGGCATCTCATATTGACACTGCCACACTTTTATTAAAGTGACTGTAAAAGCAGAGTGACGACAGAGTGGTGGGTTTTGGTAGGAAGAAGAGAGTTAGAGAAGTGACTTACTGGAGTTGTGCAAGGACTCGCAGGACAAACCTGAAATATTTCAAATCCATCAGACTGTTCTCATAATTGCATAGATTGCAACACAGTGCAATGCAAAGGGTCAAACCTCTAATTTTATCAGCCTTCCTTCCTTGCTTAACATCATCTCCAAAACTTTGCTTTAACTAGAAAACTGTTCATACAGTTCTCCAAAAGATTGTACAAATGCACTGGAGCCCCAGAGTGTGATGCCAAACTTCTCTGTTTCTCCAAATTTCACCAAAATTAGTTGAATAAAATCAGAACATGTCAAATTATGTCTTTTTTGATTGCATTTGTAACTTTGAGTCACGTCATGTTTACATCCTCAATAGTTGTTTAACACCAAAATCTGATTTATAAAGTAACAAATGAAGAATAGATCTGACGAATACTGAAGCTCAGTCACACTTTAGCTCCTCAGTCTGCCTGCTTTGAAAGTTAAAGGTCCAGTTTAGTTCAGCCAACTTGCTGCACTTTCTCACTGTCATTACTCCATGCCAGCTGATTTACAGTAGGGCCTAAATTCAATTACCCATGGTTCTCTGTCAAGCTGCCCGAGTGAGAAATGGCCTTCATTTCACCTGCACCGTGTTGGCAGCCATATGAACTGGTATAGATGATAGACAAAAGGATGAGGCCTCCAAGATAATCAATTAGTGGATGCAAAAGTAAAGGAGCAGAAGGCGTTTTACAGTCATGCATCCTTCCCACATTAAAAGTTTTAGTTTTAGAAGAAAAAGTGATGTGGCTCATTTGAGTGTCAAACTGACCTTTCTCAGTCTGATGTTGTTTCTGTACTCTCCTGCAGCTGTTTTGTATCTTTAATTTCATTTTTTTTCTCTCCTTGCAAATAAAACTCGCACAGCTCATTGCAGAGCTGATTGCTGCCCACGTTCACTTCCGCAGTCAGTATTAATCGTTTGTCAGGCCCCAGTTAAATTAAATGCCTCTTAGATCCATGTTGGGATCCTGCCAGCGTAAATATTGTTGTCTGCTGCTAGTGATTACACACAATTGTTCTGAAGCTATTAAATTTGCAAAATGGCTCTCCAATAATGGGAGCAAAAGCAAAGATCAGGAAGTCCAGCATTTCTGTAAAACTCATGTAATAGCAAGCAGGTGTTGGGTTAAATTCTAACCTTTAAGATGTCCTCGCTCTCCTTTATTTCAGTTATTTTTTAATGGATCCACGTCCACTAAAGTCACCCACTGATACATTTGCGGAGTGAATCTACCACCTCTGTACTGTAATGCCACTTCTTATGCTGCAGAACAAGCCGTCTCCTGCCCTTGGAGCTGAGTGTCAGCCTCTGCAGCACTTTTCCCATTGACTTTGACTCCTGAGGAGCAGAAAAGGAGCGATTCAAAGAAGTCCTCAGCGGGGAGGGTCAGGCAGGAGAGAATACAGATCAGGGGAGCTCTTTTCCTGCTCATATTCGTCCTTGGAGAACAGTAAAGGAGAATGGATAAAACTATGTGGCTCTCTAACTTTTCACTATGGGGTTATTGGACTCTGCTCTGGATTGCATAAATCATATCATAGTAAATGTCTTTTCCCTGGGACTCTTAAGTGATGAGTTTTCTCCTTTTATCCATGTCCATGCCGCTCATTGTTTCGTGCTGTCATAGGTTCCTTCATTTTTACAAGATACCTCTGGTCATGCAACATCATTGCTTGCATGAAATAGTTCAAAATGTGCCTGATAGGTGACATTAGGGGCTTTTCAATCTCTACTCCTCAAGAAAATACTTTTTTTTTCTTTCCTCTGAGGCCTAAAGTCTTGTGAAGGTCATGCAGATCGGACAAGTTACAAAAAAAAAGAGCAAACAAAAAAAAAATTAAAAGTAATTGCACTTCACAAGCAGACCAGCAGAGGGCAGTAGGATGACAATGAAGGTCATTTAGTAAAGATGACAAAGAGGAAGGCATCGGTTTGTGTAACAGGTTAGGAGGAATGGGAGGAAAAATCAATTTACATTAAAATTGAGATTTTTTTTGTTTTAAGATTTCTCAGATCTATTCATTTTTATTTTTTTTTTATTTTTTATTTTTGTCTGAAATCTGTTTAGTTTTCCAAATGTAAATGCTTTGTGATACTATTCAAATCAGGGTTTTGAAAAGAGACTTTAAACAGCTGGTGCTGCATTAATCTTTAAAAACTGACATGAAGTAAATCTTCTGGGGGAATGTGACTCTTAATATAGCCTGTAGACATCATTATCATTCAACTTTTCACTGGTGTCAAAAAGAGGGAACTGAAAAAAAAATAAAAACGGCATTATAGAGGAATAGAAATTTAAATCAAATTGGCACCCAAAAAATCAGAAAAGAATTAAATCAGGAGAAAAGCATATTGTCCCAGTCATAGCAGTTAAGCCTGGTTTATGCTTGATGCCTTATCAAGGATAACGTGGCTCCATGCGGACGAATGACATCATTTTAGCAGCCACGCCCCCTTGTGCGGTTCCTATCAAAAGGAAAATTTCTGCATCACGCACCCCTTAAAAATTTGTTGCTGCCTGACCGAGAAGCGCGAACAATGTGGCAAACGAACTGAAGCTCTGGGTGCCTGAAGAGCAAAAAATAAAAGGCATTCATCGATTTCATCACACAGAGATCACTGTGATAACATGTGATGACAATTTCCTGTGGTCATACTCGGCAGAGAAAAGGCATTGGCAAAAAATCAAAGTCTTAAACAGTGGAAACAAATACAGACTTTTTCAACTCTAGCTCGGTGCTCTTGCGATACACTGCTCCCTGCAGTTTGGGAATGGATGCCAATGAACACCGTGCAGAGTGAAAAAAAAAAGTCTAAAAGCCACACAAGGTCTCTTGCGCGGATCTCGTACGACTTTTTTCCATGTCACGTGAAATCCCCAAACAGCTTTCCTGGCAAATCATCAGGTTTCAAGGTGTTGATCAGTTATACTAGGACTAAAGTTAGTTCAAAGTTCCTGTTGTCAAAAAGCACTTATTTCTTCATAACATCCTTAGTCTCTGGGGAAAGTTCCCACAGTTGAAAAGCACCTTTAGCTTCCCCTCTGTGTGTTTATGTCCTTCAGATTTGAAGTCAAATTTTCTGAGTTTGCACATGCAGCCTGCAGTCATCTCTGTATACAGTATTATCTTTGTAATTACAGAGATAAAAAGACTGAGCTTACACAAACATGTCTGTCGAGGAGTATCTGTGCATGTCTGACTTTGCATCAGCATGCACACACATTGTTTCGTCTGATTTTATCAGACTTTGTTTTCACTAATTAGAGGTTTTAAAACCTCCTGCAGTACTGACTGTACTCTTTAATCATAGGGAAAGTCTTCTACAGAAAAGTAACCCTGACCTGTTCCCCTCTTCCTCAGGTAACTATCAGCTCTCTCCGACTGTGAACATGCCGCAGGATGACATTGTGATGATCGAAGATGATAGGCCGCCCCTGCTTCCAGCCCACCTCTCCGACCAATCATCCTCCAGTTCCCACGATGACATGGGCTTTGTGGGAGAGAACCCGGTGCCCTGGATCCACGAGCTGCCCAGCCAGAATGAATGGTGAGCAGGGGGGGGGTGTTCTTCTTTTGCAGTGTGAGATGCATTATTTATCACCTGATAGACTCCAGGCCTGGCCAGTGTGGAAGAATATTGTATTTTCAGCAACAATGCAGGAGGTTTAGGTTAGGTTACTGTGTTTTTTGTGTGGCTATTGGATGTCTGGACTGTCCCTTGGGGGTGAAAGTTTCCCTGACTGGTCCAAAAACCTGGGAAATGACATCTCTGGATTTAATATTCTGCAGGAATTGGTGGAAAATCCCACAAATATGTAATTTCACAGGGATATATAGTGAAAATTTGGTTATTGCGAGTGATTGCATACATTTATTACATAGTGTGATGGCTTCCCGTGGTGGAGTAAACCAGACTATCTGGCTTAACAAACCAGAAAATAACATTTTCGTATCATTCTGAGTTTGTTTGAGGAAAGTAATGAAGTCTTGCATCAGGTCTGCATTTTGAACCCAGAACTTTTGAGTGATGCAGGTTTATGAGACTGTGTGCTGCTGTTAGTATATTCTGAACATGGCAAAAGCATGTATGTGGGTGCTTGACTTGTGTGTGTGTATGTGTGTGCGTGTTAAATTATGGATGGCCCCAAAGGCAGTCAGGTCGTATGTTAAAAAAAAAAAAAAAAAAAAAAAAAAGAAAAGAAATCTCTCAGGGGTTTATTCCGTCAGTCCACCTCTCTAACCCAGCCCCCCTGTGGGATTTCAGAGCCCTCTCTTCTATCTACAAACAGTAGCCCTCCTGAACCTCTATCATCATATAATTTGAAGCCAGGACTCATCAACCCTGTTAGAAAACTGAGTCACTTTAGGGACTTGACCAGTTCAGCTGTAAAATCCTCAAAGATGTGTAGAAGAACAAACTGAATTTCTACATCCCAGCATCACTCAGTGCCTCTTTTTTAAAGCTTTTACTATAGTCACTTAAAGCCTTTAAGCACAGGAAGTTAAAACTATGCATCCTTCAAGGTATAATCAGTCGTTCCAGCAATACTCATGGCATTTTATCTATGATTGCAGTGTTCAGGTACAGGAAATGTGAAGGCAAGATGTTCTATCCTAACACCAAAGACAGGAATAGGTTTTTCTTTTAATCTATACCTCCATTCCTCCATCTGTCCGGCCCATTACTATAAAGGTGATTGCTCAAAAAAACATGCTTAGGGTATCAAAACAGCATGCTGGCACTGCCATGCTCTCATGCTTAAGACTTAAAGTCTTTTTTTAGTAGACAGGGGGATGTTTATATGTGGTGTCCCTGGATTCTTGAAGGGCCTGTAAGTAAAGAAAGAAAGAAAGAAAGAAAGAAAGAAAGAAAAAACTGAAGGACAGTACAAACTGGTATGTCGTTACGTAAGCTCAGTGTGACTATTGCTTTAAGTAAGAATAAAGTAAAACCTAACCTGAATGATATCAGCACAGTTTCATTAACATGAGTGAAAGTTCTGGGATATTAAAGTCTTCATGTGAGGATTATAAGCTGTCATGTTGATCCAGCGCTACTCAAACTAGCAGATTGCCACAAATTGCCTACATTAGTGACTTTGAGAAGAATCTGTTGACAGGGGCAGATTGCAGCTCCAGCTGTGACAGAGCTCGATGAGTGTCAGGCTGTAGAAACAGTTCTGGGACTAAAGTTTATCCCCTCATCACTTTTTCTCTTCCTTTCACAATCCTTTGCCCTACATTTCCAGAACAGTGTAAGCAGATCTTTGTTTTTAGTTATATCAATCATGTTTCATCCCTGCTGCCAGTACTTTTACAACACTAGTTCTCATCCAAATGGGGGCGTGGTCACTTGTATTTGGAAAAAGGATGTTTGACTGTTCTCATCCTTGGACAAGTGTAACAACAGGTTTTCCCCCTGGCTATCAGAGTGAAGAGGACTTGTAGGGAGGGCCTTAAAGACACAGTACCTGAATTGTCCTGTCAGAGTATGAACTGGGGGTTTCTACAGACCCAAGGTTGAGATAAACATGGGCTTTTATGAATTAGCTTACTTGTGATTGGCTGGTTGAGACCTTGACATGGTATTTTTTTCTTTTCAAAGGTAAACAGTGACTGCCACAAATACTAAAGCTCTGTTTATTTCTTTTTTTTTAAATTTTTTAGAAAATATATTTTTAATTTTCTCTTGATACTCCCTCCCCCTGTACCCCGACCCCCCTTCTGTTATGAATGGGTGGATTTACTCTATGTGTCCACTGTTCATATGATGTTAAAACTTTGCCATAATGAATCAGATCACAGCATTTGACACAAACTGCACTCAAAGTACCAAATTTACCCACTCTCTTACACTCACACACACATACACTTATACAACACAACCACATGCACGTGCATTACATGTGCACACAAGGAAAAAGTGTGCCACACGCCACTGCCTGGGGTTATTGTGAATAATTCATGTCCTTGAAGACACACACATGCACGCACAGACACACACATCGGGTATTCTGTCAGAAGGAGGATACACACTCAATGCATTTAAGCAGCTGTTAGTGTTTGAGTAAAAGAGAATGACTTTAACTGTTTCTCATTTTCTTTTTCAAGTGCCCCCAACGTCACACAACAACACACTCACATGCACACACACGCACACAGCATAAGTAGGAGCCAGCAGAGGATGTGGGTCAGCCAGGCAGCACTGTACTGGAACTGTTACTTTTTAATTAAGCTCTTGCAGCAGAGCACCCAGGGTGCACCCTGTACGTATTGAATATGTATTGTGCAGAGCTGTGAAAGTCTCACCTCTGGCCCTCTAGTATTATGCAGCTTTGCTTCCCCACGGGACACGCCAAGGCCACAGCTCCATGTACATACAGTACATTCACAAAGCACCCAAGGAGCTGGTCTGCTGGTAGAATAATAGTCATTCAAGCTTTCTTCTCTGATTGAATTCAATGTCAGTTTGTCTCTTTCTTCACTCACTTCTTGTCTTCTGTGCATCTCTGTTCACATGCAAAGCTAAGTCAGTTTGCTTGTATTAATTTAATCGCAGGCAGCTCACGTCATGTAATTACTAATACAGGGGTAATGAAAGGCCACACATGCTCCTGGTGGTGACTCTTATTAGTTAAATGAAAACAAATGTAAACACACAAATCTGTAAACAGATGTTATTTACTGTGAGGCTAACCCCTCTTTTCCTTCATTCATCTTCAATCTTTTCTCTCATCTTTGACTCTGAAATCATTTCTCACTACTCTCCTGGTGATGTCTTAATGTGTGGGATTCCCAGGATAAATACTTGTTTTGGATACAGAATTCCCATCTCGCAGGAGACATATGAACTGACCTACTTTTTTATTCCTCTTGACATCCCCCTGCCAATATCCAATGGGTGTGTGCATGTGCATATGTGCTGTGTGTTTGACTGTGTGATGAGTGTGCAGCCTTCTCCTCCTGCTTCGGTGTGTGCTGCTGTTATGATGTTGTTAATGTTGTTACCACGTAAACTTTACAGACCCCTTATGAATATAAAACAAGCCGTAAATATTACAACCTTGTGCTGTTAGATGTCTTTAAAAGTGGCAGCTGTTTGACGTTTCGTTTGTAACTGCTGTATTGCACACTGTTTTATTTGGATTAGTATAAACACTCATAAATTCTTGTCCTTTTTATAATCTTGGAGGAGGAAATATGAAGTTGTTTCAAAGTTCGAGAGCTTCTTGTTCAGTAAAACTGACATCTTACTGTTGTTTTTATCGCATCCGAGTTTGAATCCAGGCAAATATGTGTACATTGTGGATGTGCTGCTTCAGTCGACAGTATGTAGGAGTTTGAAGGGTTTATTTTTCAGCGAGGTGATGGAAAGCAACATGTGTTTTCCGTCAGGTTTCACTGAATAAATAAAAGACGTAAATTATTGCTTCGCATATCTTCACAAGTTCATCTGTGCGTCAGGTCCTGACCTGTCACATTATTCACTCTGCGGTATCTTCCTCCTCCTTCATTAGTTTGAATCTGAATCCAAACAGGAAAGACCACGTCTAAGTGATTTACAGGAAAACAGATAACATGCACCGGCTGATGTGAAGGCTTTGCAGAATAATCTGGATAAATAACAGGATGAAAGGGTTTTCTCTCAGGAGAAGAATGTGGAGCAGTGTCAGAAATACAGTTTAGTGCAGATCTATGGCAGCTCCCAGTACATGCAGGTCCATCAGCTGCAGGAGGAATTTATCCAGTTTGCACCTGGTTTTCATCCCAGAAGTTGATGAAGAGCAGATCCTGGGTGTGTCAGTTCTTCACTAACAGGGAGTGTCTTTGTGATTTAAATAATCTTTCAAATGTGATGCCAGCAACACATTAAAGAAAAGGTGGGATAGGGACATGTCAGCCATTGTGTTTCATCAGCTCTTCTTTTATCAACACTCACCCAGGAGACAAATGTCTGAAGTTTCTGAAGTTAGGAAAGTGAAATGTTGTCCCATTGTTGCACAACAGAACAGGGTCTCATTTGTTGTTTCACTATTCTCCAAACTTCAGGACGGTAGGCAGGTTCTTCTACTACAGAGTCATACTGTTGTAAAAGACACATAAAATGGTCATCATGGTCTGATCAATACCCAATAGATAACTATTAAATACCCAATAAGAACAGCTTCTCAACAGAATATATAGAAGTAGAAAAAGTTATGACAAAGTGAAGTACTCTTCTTTTCCATGTAGTATGTCTCATACAATAAAAATAAAAAAAGAAAGAAAACATATTATTTGCAGACCAAAAGTAAAGCTCTAAAGTCAGGGAGTAATTAATGAAAAATCCCTTAAAATATAATTATTGAGCTGAGAACTTTTTTTTCTCCAGTCTACACATTTCTTGTACATGACCCTTGTCCAGTAAAGTTTTCAAGAAACTCAGATTGTTTTTTTCTTCATAAATAATGTTAAAATTATTTCACCCTTCAAACACTAATGTCAGGCAAAAATCACCCAATTAGGTTTAAACAGGCTCAGGTCCAGAGAAGTCATCTATGTTTCTGGATCATGGTTTTTATACCACTACAGAGTCATGTCTATTTTTAATTCAGTGCTGCTTGAGAGCCACAGGATCTCATCCATTCAGTACTGGTTTTGGTTTTTGTCCCTTTTAAACTAAGAGTTCCCCACATTCTCTGAATCCTTAAGTGATATTATGTTCTGTATATGATGAAACCCACTAAGTCTCTTTCATTTTACTCAGAGGAACATTATTCTGAAACTGCTGAACAACACAGTGAAGTTATTTCCATTGCTCCCTCTGAGAGCCTCTCTGGAGTCTTTTTTTATACCATGTCATGTGACTAACCAGTTGATAATGACATTACATAAGTTAAGTGATGTTCCTTTTTTTTTTTTTCTTTTTTCCCATTTCGCTTTCCGACCTTGTCCTATTTTTGAAATGTGTCCGCCAGCATCAAATGTAGAATAATTACAAAGCACCACTTTCAATGAAGTATAGTTTTAAATGATTCACAAACCATCAACATCTGGTCTTATCATCTTGTCACACAGTCACAGTTTTTTTTCTTTTTCTGGGGAATTGGAGTTCTAAAAGAAAACACGGAGAGAATTGAGAATGTTCTTTTAAAAATCAGGTACACAGACTATATCCCTTCATTGCATCAGCCCCCGCGCCTGAATGAATATTTCCTTTTCATAAAAGTGTTCTCCTGGTAGTTGATCTGATCCTCAGAAAGACAGCACCAACTTCCCTTAGAAGCAGAAAAAAAACAGCATTTCAAAGTAATGCAAGCATCCTGCAAACACAGTCCCATGCTCAGGAGACGTGTGTAAGAGTGTGAACCTCCACTTACAAAGTGCAGAAGCAAAACAACTTTGAAGCTGAGGCTCTTTGAGAGATTGAGAACTTGTCTCCTTCTAACAAAGGAAACGCTCTGTTTCCTTGCGTTGTTTAATGCTGAAAAACTCATTGTGTTATTGGTTCCCTGCTCATTTCACAGCTTAGTAGTTGTATGTTCGAGTCTGATGGAACATATGAAGACATGAAACATAAACCAACAGCTTTTCTGGCATTAAGAAACAATAAAAGAAATCAAGAAAATCCAAAAATGTTTTTACTTCACAAATAAAAATTGGACGCATAAAAAATAAACAAAACTACTCCCACTAAAACTAGTTACCGACTCACTTACTCACCACTGAAAAGTAATAGATTAGGTTTATTCTCCAACATAGCAGACATTTGCAGTGATGTATTTATGGAGAAGCATCAAAGGTTTAACGGTGTGACCTTTTAGGAGAAGTTAAAAAAACAAAGTATTTAACTTAATGTGTTTAAACTTGTTTTCATCCACAGGTTCATAAAATCGGGTCAGATAGGGTTAAACTTGCTTCACTTTAAATCTTAAAAAATGGAACTGAAGAAGTCTGCTGCCCTCCTGTCTAAATGTTTAATAGTATTTTTCTTAACTAATGCGAAAAATGTATTCTCCAAGTGTGTAACATCCCAATGCCCGATACATCCTATCAGTCACTCCTACAGTTGGTACCCAAATAGACCCCCACTGTCCCTGCAGCGTGGACCTCGGTCTGGATATCAGTGACAGAGAGGAGTAAGGTGTCAATTCCGTTTAAAGTGAGAGAGAAGAGAGAAATGAACAGCGAGAGAGAGAGAAACACAGAGAATGAAAGAGAGAGATCTAGACTGCGTCCTTCTCTGTCTTTGTGCCATGTCACAGGTGGAAACATCATTTCCCCGGCAGCTCTGACACACTCTGTCAAACAGCAGAGATGAGAAAGGACTCCCGACAAACACACACGCACACACTGCTGCACAGGCACCCTCGGTCTCACGAGTGTTTAGATACACATTGGCTGGTAAACAATTTCGCAAATTAACATATAAAGTGGAAAAGGTCCGCATAGACACGAACAAACAAACTTCTGAGCTAACAATGCAGGCAGACTGCCTACTTCACTTGACTACCTAATAGTCTCTATCATCAGTAATGTAACTAAAAGTCACAAGTCTTCTATTGAGCACATGTGTTTTTCCCATCAGGCTATCAGCAGAAGTACATATAACTGCAAACAGCCCTGTAGCACATGCATATTAACTCAGACACAGTTTGACTAATCTCAAATGTCCATTTAGATGGCAGTGATTTTAACATCACACACACACAAAGTGAACATTTTTATATGCTAATAATCTTTGCTAGCTTTATGAATATTAACCACGTCTTTGCAGCAGAGGAATGACGTTCTCTCTTCTATTCTCACCTTGAGTGTGTCTATCAGATGATCCTTGTGTCATATATGTCTGACTACGGCTCACACTGCCTTATTAACCATTTATAGAAAAATATACTGCTTTAACACCAAAACCACTTCCCTGGTACCAGTAGATCTCACTTCAGTGGTTGACATGAAGTTACACAGTGGCTTCGCTCTCGCTGATTTCGTCTGCATGACTTCAAAAAAGAAGAAACCATTTTCTTGTGATTTATTGACTGTACTTGTATCTAGTTTCGTGGAATAACAACAATAACTTCAGATTTATTTCAAAAGAAAGTCCTTGAATTTCAACAGCCAGGTCACAGCACAAGATAAGATCCACTGTATTACGACAGAAGGACATTGTGCTACCAGAGTGAAAAATACAATGTACAGAAGTTATTTGAGGTAAAGGACAAAGTTTAAGTTAGTAAAGAACAAAGATAGAAAATACAGAGCAATTGTCCATTACATAATAAAGTGTTGGAGTGGAGACTGAATTTACAAGCATCCAAGTAAGAATGCAAATGCATAAAGGGGCCTAAAAATAAGAAGATGAATGAATGAGAGTGAAAAGATGGTGAAATAGCTGGATATCAGTGAGCTCACAGGTAAATTAACTACAGCATAAAATAATTGTACAGTGTGAATTAATGCGCATATAACAACCAATAGTAATGATAAACAGTTGCATATGAAAGGATCAAACACTAACTAGCAAAAAAAATGAGCAGATTTGTTGCATAAGACAGAACCTTTGTCAGTTATCGCCAATGTGTACCGGACCATTAGACTTGACATAGTCTGAGTTAATGCTGTCCATCTGATTCTGGTAAGAAGGTTAATGTGCGGCAGGTGTCATGTTGAAAAAGCTTGATTCACTCTACCTTTGTTTGAGGTGGGTTGAGGCAGAGAGGCAGGTCAGACAGCTACAGCATGACGCGTGTCAGTCAGGTCAGCCATACCCTTTATGGGCAAAGCTTTTTATATTTAATGACTAAGTTATGAGAACCCTCCTTGCAGTGTGTGAAACTAATCATTTTTTTTTCCCTTAACCAGAATCGACTAAAAAATGCTTATTTTTGCTCAAATTATCTGCTTTGTGAAATGTGGTTTCCAGTACTTCTGCAGTCAGCCTTAAGTGGACACAGGAGGAGCTGCAACTTTTAACACTTCTAAACAGGTGTCATATTCTAAAACCCGTGCTCACTGCATAGGTTAGACATTATTACGATGTATGCAAACTATAATTGTCCTCTGAAATTCAATGCCTTGTGCACAGATTATGCATTTTGAAGTATCTGTAGTTTTATGCCTCTTATAAGTTAAGTGCCAACTTATGTTGTGATTCCCCCATAGTCAGCTTTAAGCATCAAAACAGAGAATCCGCTTTTATCACAGGCAGTTTAAAATGATCTTTCCTAACAGGTAAGAGGGTAAAACTCAGTATGAGTGATGAAAGTCACCTGCACACGCACACACACAAACACACTCCTACCACACAAACAGAATTATCTTTCTTGTCTGCTTCTTGTCAGTTGCTCTCCTATTCAGCAGACCGGACAAGTCGGTGCTGCTAAAACTCAATTAAAGTGTCCATACAGCAGGCTGGGAATGAAAGAGGAGGTCTACGCAGGAGTCAGCCGCCAGACAAAGAGGTCTTAATTGATCTTGTTCTCTCCCTCTCCGTCTCCCTCTCTCTCCCCACAACTTCATCACAATTAAAAGGAGATTGCAGCAAATCACAGGTGCAGCTGCTCCTCAGTGTGGCACTGATGGGACATTTAATTCAATTTAATGACTCTATTGGCAGGATAGTCTCATACGTGTTTTATGTACAGAGACAGTATGCCACGTTTGCATTTAAATACTTGAGGGTGTTATTATGCAAGTTTAATAGAAGAGGTAATCTGTGGAAGATATTTTACAGAGTCTGCAACCACTTGCTGAATAATGGAGGGAATGCAAACACTGATGGAGCATGAAAGGCTTATGTAAAATGTTAACTGAAAAAAAAAACAACAACATGTTTTTGTCTCCTGAGTTATATTACTTTTTGGTCCAAGTATAAGATAATCCTGAATATAAGGCAACCTTCTTCTTTTTCAGAAAAGGCTATTTATTGACAAAATCTTGTTTTTTCATGGAGAAAAACTTATGACAAAATTAGATTTTTTTTTTTTCTTTTTTTTTTTTTTTTTTTTTAACAGACTAAACAGCCTTATTTATCTTATTTGCACGGTTGCAATATTTCATTTCTGTCTCGTTATGGTCGTCCATTTACATTTCTCCTCCGTTCTCTGAATTATGCCGGGCAGAGTTCCACCCCAATGCATACAGACAAGGCAGATTTTTCGGGGAAAAAAAAAAAAAAGTCTCATATCCAGAGCAATACAGTGGATTAAGGCAATCAGGTTGTGGCATTTTTGACGAGTAAGTGCTTTGTTGGTGTTTGCAAACTTGAAAGGTGATAGCTTTGATTTCACCTTACTGCATTTAGTTGAATTCAGCATTCCTACAGCAACCTTTCAGCTTTATTAAAGATCTTTGGGGACCAATCAACATCACTGTGACCCCACTGTGTTTTTTTAATACACACACAGTCACGGTAATGTTGAAGTACACTGTTGGAACTAGATGGAACTAATATGCCCTTGTTTCCCTTTTTTTCTTTGAAATGTATAACTTATTTCAGGGATCCAGCATCCATATAGTTGACTGCCAGCAGTGTGGACCCCAGTACTGACTCCTCATGGAGGTTTTATCCAGTGATTGAAGGCAGCTCACTGCTCTGTGGCCCAGCTATGCATCCATGCAGTCAGGTGAATCGGCCTCCTGCAAACCTCAGAAGGAGCATTTCTGAAAGCCGCTCACTTCATCGCTCTCCACCTCTTGCTTTTTCTCTCAGGCATCAAAGCTAATGCACAGAACCCCCCGCTACTCGATCAAACCAAGCTGCACTTTTCTTTCAACTTGAACGCTTTGGGACTTACCTCTGTGGGTCAGTTCTGAAAGAGGGTAACAAAGGTTCAAGGCAAAAATACCCAAGTCATCCCGGTAAATTGTGATTACAGCTTTTAGCACACACCACTTAGCAACCATGTTGAGGAGTAGTTTGACACATATTACTTCCTGTGAGGGAGACAGAGACAAGGAAAGTTGGTGTAAAATGGAAGCCAAAGCTGTGGATTTGCCTGTGAGCAATCTTCAGCCTGAGTTAATTTTAGATGTGAGCACTCCGAACAAGGAGGAAAGCATCTGCTCAGAGTGCTGGAAATTGCTTTTAAATACTGCTTAAAGAAATAGAGATGAGGGAATGAATTATCTAAATGGATCCAGCCCACTATTACAGATAGCCCAGAGGTGTGGACGGGATGATGGACTGTCTGAGGACAAAATGGGCCAATCTGCAGATTGTCAACCTTGACATGGAGGTGGTCACATGGTCAAGATATTTCTTCTGTCCAAATAACACGATCAAAGTTAGTGATGAACAACAGAGTCCAGAATGTCTGTCCTTTGTAGACTCCTTCAGACGACTTCTCTTCCCTCCAGTGGACCCTGGTTGAGCTTCAGAAGGGCCTGGATCAGAGCAGAGACAGTTTCAAAGGAGTATCTCATTACAACCAGCATTCCTACAGGGGAATGAATAGCCAGTAGAAAGTGAATATGAGATGTGTAATTGACTGCTGCATTTCTATTAATGGACTGTGAATCTTTGTGTGCAGCTTTGAGTTGACTTACAGATTAATACCAGCCTTCATAGCCTTTGGGAATGAGTCACACGTCTCTTTCATGCCACATGTTTTGCACGGGTGTTCTGAGTTAACTTCACTGAAATAAAGACATATGTAATCTGTTACTGGGGTTCAGAGATATGAAGTGCTCTGGATTGTGACACTTTGCTTTTACATATCAGCAGTTGAAGGTGGAGGATGGAGACTTTTGTTACACCTCACTCTGCAGTGTCTGATGCACAGACAGTACTAGGGGAGAGACTTTGCCCTGTGCAGCTCTGTAGCTTGTGTGGAGGAACAGGGCTTTGTTTTCATGTGCGAATGCGTGTGCGCCTGCTTGTGCGTGCGTGTGTGTGTGTGTGTGTGATTAGAGCTTGTATGATTAAAAATACAGCACCTCTTGTTCGCTTGCAATGTCAAAATGGGGCACCTGAATTACTCCAGTACAGAACTCTATGTTCAGTACAAAGGCATGATGAAGGTGAACTTGATGCCACATACATGCAAGTGGGCACTTATTTCAATTGGGTGAAAGTATCTCTCTGGGCACTGCAAGGAGTGCTTGACAAGAGCTTTAAAAATGTTTGCACAAATAAAATGATCAGTTAGAGTATACACGCAATTACTGTTTCATTAACTAAAAACCGATCTTAAGCCTTAAGCAACCACAGAGAGCAAAGAGTGATAGTGTTAATTGACTCTCTCAGATTAACCTTAATAACTTATGTGTATAATCTTATCCAAAGACCAAGATAAACTATTATTATTAGAGTTTTGGGAACACTTCCTTGTTTCAATGGAAACAAGGATAATTCGCCCAGAGGTTAGCGGGTGTATTTCTCTCAGCTAATACCGCAGAGCCCTTGATAGGTTTCATCAATCAAACTTTGTTTATAAAGTGCTTTTCATACAAAAACGTGTCACAAAGTGCTTTACAGTCCATTAAAAACAATCCCACATGCACTTCTACCCAACCACCCTTACCCCACACAACCATACAACCCACTGTAAACAGTCACACACACACATGCACCCACACATGTGCACTAATGTACGTGAGGCTGAGTATGGATAAACCAGTTGAGAAAGCACAACCAGAGCTGTCTGCACCAGGAGCAGAGAGCCAGCCACTGCCACAAGACAGCTACATATGGACCAGAGAAGAGATGTAGCAGAGACTGACCTCCACTCGAAACCTATGTGACTTGATGCTAACATGGCAATGTTTCACCATGTTTCACTTGAAAATGCAAAAAACCCAGTGAAATGGATATAGATATTCTGAGGGACTAAAACTCTGTAGTATGCATCCTAGGCCTTCAGATATAACTGTTGGGGTTGTATACATGACAGTTCAGAGGCTGAAGCAAGGTGAGCTGATATTCTGGCATATTAGAGAAATCTGATCTGCTGATTGCAGAAGTAGGGCAATGGATGCACATTTTGTTGAAGACAGTCTGCAGATTTGTCAGCAGAAGCACAACTCATTAGTTTGCTATTGTTTGTATTTGTTGTCTGGTTCACACATGGCAGTGCCACAATGAAAGTATGATTGGCATGGCCATGTTACAACGTCTCACATAGGAGTGTGATGTCCACTAAAAATCCCAGCTCGCACGACAGCGGTGGTCACGATGCTTTGAAAAAGTTCCACTCTTGAGGTCGTTGTCAAAAGTTTTTGTTATAGGTCAGCTAGAACACCATTTCTGTATTCTTTTAGTTTTGTTTTTCTTCTTATTTTTCCCCTACCAGAGTCTTTTTTATAACAATCTTCATATTCTATACAACTTTGAATTCATAGACACAGAAGCTAGATAGGTATTTAAATGCAAAACCTCTCCTTTCAAAGCCAAACCACCTTCACACATGTGAAGATGATTGAAGTGTAGCAATTCAATCTAAGGCAGTTGATTCAGAGGATGGTATTGTTTGTGTTTGATTTCCTGCTGTTTGTTTACTCATTTTTAACCTCAGGCAGCTACATTGGCTTAGCTTGTGGTGATGTGTGAAATATACGGCACTGAAAGACGAGTGAAGAAAAGTAAACAACTATATATATATGTATCACACACATTTCATGTCAAGTTATCACTGAACTGATGCCCCTCTTCAAGGCCAAAAACATGAAAGAAGTCACCACATGATGTGATTTTTAATTATAATAGTGTTTGTGTGCTCAGACACTAGTGGAGTAATGCTGTGCTGTACCTTTTCTTCCTTTACCTGACATACCTCGCTCTAGGTAGGGGGTAGCTGGCTGAAATTGGAAACAAGTTTGGAAAGTACTGCTATCAGGGGTGCCACACGGGTTAAAAAGCTGAGAACCACTGGTATGGTGGGTCATTGCCACCTCTTTATATAGTTCTAGCTACTGCTGCAGCAGAGACCTCCAGTACAAGTTCAAACAGCAGGTAGCTCCAGCTCCAAAGGGTGCTAAAAGCAACACAATTTACTGCTTCTCTACAGGTTTTTCTGGATCTCTAACCCAGCCATTTAGTCATCGCTCTGCATGGACCAAAAGTGGAGCAGAGGCAGTCTAAAAATTGGCATCAGCGGCTTTAACTCACAGATCTGATACCCAGCTGAGTGAATTTACACCACCACCACTAGGCTGGCCCTCTGAACTTCACTCCTACTGCCCACAGATTTCTCACCCTTTTGGAGTCTGAGTCATCTTAACTGCTTTTTTTCTGTAATTACTCTCTCTACCTGTACATCAGGGCCATGTGTAATCCCACCTGCTAGTTGCATTCTTAGTCTGTGTTCTGTCATCTCAGAATACCACAATGTAAAGGAAAATTGAAAGCATTCCAGCTGAAATGACGTCCTTTTCCCCAACCGTTTCAGTCACGCATCGACAGCTGACATTTGCGCAGACAGAAAAAAAGAGGGGGCAAGCTGTTTTTTCTTCGGCTCGGAATGATGAGAGGAGAATAGCGAGGGGTGATGAATAAATGAATTATACATCTGTGCTGTCATTCCTCTCTTCCTGCCCCACCTCCTTCTCTTTTCTGTGTCAGCCAAAGTCTGTCCTGTGAGGCAGCCTGATCGTAGTTGAGGTTGTCAGGTACGGTCGACGGCAAAGTGACGCGATGACATGGGCCCATCAGTGACACGTGAAGCAGCTCTTTTGTTAAATAGGGGATGACAACCCAAATAAGGATGGTTTACATGCAAACAGGTGCCAGCAGAACTCCAGTTGATGTTAGATATCATAAATATTAAAGCACTTTCTCCAGAAGGATACACTGACAAAATCCATATTTCCTCTCCGCTGCTCTTCTTTCAATAATGCGATCATAATGCCCAACACTGGTCCAAAACTTTCCATCTGTGACTGCGAGAGAGATGAGGACATTCGGATCAATTTCTAATGTGAATTACAGGATTTTTAGTCTCCTTGGAGGTAATAAAAAATAAACAGCTCTCAGTGGTAATAATGTATGATCATGAACAGAACAAAAGAGGCACTGACAGCATCCTCTCATGCGTATAACATTTATTAGCCTCCATCCCTTCCTCTTTGTCTCCTCTCAAATGGCAAGATGTTCCCACCTTAATTGTAAATGCACTCTTCTGCATGCCAATACCTGCTCCTCGCTCTCCCAATATCCTTCCCCCCACTCCCCTCTGATTTTCAATTAAGATCCAGACAAAGATAGAGGATCTCTAAGGGAGCACACCATGATGGTGCTGGGCTCCCCCAATGCTCCAGACATAAGGAAGCAGGGGGGTTATTGAGTGGCCGTGACCCCAAAACACCCTCACCTCACTGGGGTATTACACACCTTAACCAGGCCTCATCTTTCCAATTCCAGCCCTGCAGAAGTAAAGATGTCTTTGATTAGAGCAGTTATTGAAATAAAGGATTAAAACTGGTGCTGTGTTTGTGTGAGTGGTCATTGTCTCGTAGTGAGAGAGTGTTCCGGGGCCAAGGGTCTATGGATATTATTATGTAGATTGTATCCTCCAGGCGTATTACGAGCATGGCACTTCGTATTACAACTGCAGTGTGATATAAATGATTGCAAATTTGATCCATAATTGGATAACTATTGAATGAAATGATTTGTGGTTGGATTTTCCCATGCCTCACCTCTCTCTCTCTTTGTCTCTGTTTCCTTTTTCTTCCTCATGACCTGCAGCACGCTCAGTCCAGACGCTGACTCTGATGGTACATTCCAGAGGGAGGGCTTTGGTCGCCAGAGTATGTCAGAAAAACGCACCAAACAATATGAAAATGCTGCTGAGCTGGATATCGTCAGGACCCGCAAATCCAAGAGCATGGATATGGGTAAATGCTGAAATACGCCTCACATACATTACACCTGCAATGAGTGAAAAGTGTGTTGTGAAAGGCAGTTTGTAAAGGTTATATATAAAACTCGTCCAAGTGTTTATACAAAAAAAAAAACTATTAACTATTAATGACTGCTGGGCAAAATTTAAATGTTTGCTGAGAGGCTAAATATTTATGTAAGCCTACCTCTATGTCAGTTTCTATGTAGATTGACTGAAGGTCATGTTTGGTCAATGATGCATTTGGGTGAAAAGCAGAGGGAATTTTTCTTGATGAATAAGCAAAAATGGATTGTCATATAAACAGTTAAGTCTCAGTAAAGATCTCATGCTGTTAAATGCAGATGAAGACTACATAGGTTATCATCATACATTTCAGATATTTTCAATAAGTTTTGCAAAACTCAAATGTGCCGAAAGAACCATGAGGGGGAAAAGAAAAAAAAAAAAACTTTGGTAAACTTGAGTAAAAATTCAGTGATTTGTCACCTTGTCTCCACAAACACACACTCCATGTCCTTTCAGTCCTGTCAAGCCACCACTTCTGCTCTTTAGGCCTCCATCTCCCATGACCCTTTGTTCAGTAGAGCATGGGTAAAACAAAGAAGCAAGTTCACAACAATGTATTCAGTGACTGACTAATGTTTGCTCACACGCACGCACACACACACACACAAATACAACTCAACTCTGACTGCATCGAGGGAAAAAGGTGGTGTTAGTTTTGAGTCTCTCCTGCTGAGGCTGAAGCAGACTCTGCCTTCTTCCGGATCACTGGCTAATCATAACAGATAACAGCCAACTCTATTCCACATGCTGTCCAGAGACCTGCAGAAATCTCTGACTCCCCCGCAGACTTGTGCAGGTCTGGGCCACTGCACTCAGCTTGGTGGGGTCCACTTTGCTTGTTGTACCCTTCCCCTTTTTACCCTCTTAAAAAACTTTTCCATGGAAGTGTTGACAAAAAGTTCTGAGCTGCAAGTTTTGCATCGACAAAGGATGAGGGTCGCTCATATGCAGTTAGATGAGCATTTAATGGTTTCCATTATTATTTTGGGCTAATTGGATTTAACTGCAGACAGGAAGTGAATAGAGTGAGCAGGATTCAGAGATAACCCTTTGATGGTGTTGTCATTACTGTGAAAGCCCACTTTATCACTGAGTCTAATCTAATTGTTTAATTGCGGCACCCGTAATATGAGTCCTCAAAAAAACATTGTGCTTTGTTTGTTCCAACCATGTACAGGATAATACAGTTTATAGGCTTGATCCCTGTGACGTCACCTACCTCTTTATGATACAGAATAGCCTTTGGTTGGTGGGGCCATATTGAAATTGCTGATCCAAGAGGCGGGCTTTGAGCCAGCAGCAGAGCTTTTTGTGGTTGAATCTCTGGTGTAGTTTTATATGCTGATGATTCAACTTTATTCCATACACTATGTCTTATAATTGGACTGCTGTAAGCTGGTTCTGGGATTTTCTTCGTTTCTAATATCACACAAAGTTCAGTGCCCCCAAAGTTGCACACTGTTTTATATTAATGATTTTAAAAACTGTATTCAATCAAAGCTGTACAATAAAAACAGCCTATATGCGACAGATCTGAATATAATCAGCCCAATGACACAGTTCCTGTTTGTATTTAATCCCTGTTAGATGTTTAAGTTTTCCTTCAGCAGTTCAGTGAAGAAGCAACTGTAAGCAAACCTCCCCATTTTCCATTAACACATTAATAAAACCACGCTGTGTGTTCAAAGCCACCCTGACTAAATGGTTAACATGCTCAACAATGCTACCCCCTACAGACTCTCATTTTCTTCTGTCACTCTGTATTTCTGTCCCTCCCTTTTAATCGTGTTCCAGGTGCTCCCAAATCGCATCAGCAGATGGATTTCATGACTTTGAAGCCCATCATTGTTGAAATATGCTAAACTGGTCAGACACCCCGCGGTTCAATCCCATTTAGATGGGAAAGGAGATTGAATAAGAGAAGAAAAGGAAAGAAAGAGACGTGAGGTGCCACGACTGGCAGTAATACATTAGCACATCCCAGCCACTTTGCCTTGTAAGGCTCTTGATTGACAGGCCTGAGCACGGAGTCTAATACAGTATCTGTTACTAACATCACTATTCTCACACTTTTCATTATCTGTGCAGCACTTTCTGCTTCTGTCTCTCTCTGCTTTGCATGTGCTCAATAACACGGTACAAAAGGCACTAACCACTCATGCTTGTTTATGCTCTTTAACAGTCGCAGATGAGATTAACGGCTGCTCGAGAACCAATGGAGGTAAGCATCCATGCCTCGACCTGCACGAAACACTGTAACCATCACTACAATGGTCCATTATGACTGTTCAGCCGGATCCATGGGTCGATAATAGAGATTGGAAAGGCAGTCTCACACTTTCTCCATAACCAGCTCATAACCAGCTATTATTGGCTGTGTGATCTTGGCACCTTTAGATGCATATGGAGGAGAGAGTTGTTAGAGGTAATTGCAGCATGATCAAAAGAGGGTTTTCATATTGCTGTGAGAGAGTTGCACGGTGATGAATAGGGACTTGGCAACTAATGTGAGAACCTGTGCCATTGTGCTCATTCTGCAGTGCAAATGATTGAAGAAAACATTCATTATTTTCAGGAGTTGTAGAGGCCTGATGGGAGCCAGGCGATGGAGTGGCATTTGCAATGGAGAGACATTCATTGCCAGTTGGCCTCTTCATCTCGCTGAAATTGATCCATCATAGTCAGGCTGTTTTAAGATCTGGTTGGACCATGTTAGAGTGCCTTCACTCCATCAAATTAACATGGAATGAGCTGATAGCCGGGTCATGTGTGTGAATGATTACTGGCAGCACATTTTTAGGAGGTATTGCTGAGGTATTTATGTCTTTGTTCAGAGCAGGTGACCTGAAACCTGGAGGGGTAGAGTAAGGGAGGAACTGTAGGCTTGAAGCAAACCTGGGCCACTCACTCAAGGGCGATGGTCTCTGTGCATTGAAAGACTGTAGTATATAAGCCTGATGCACTATATAATGTCATATATCTGCTTTAACATAACAGAAAGACAACTATGCACCGATGTGTATTAGGGAGTTGGGGAATATAGCACTATGTGCACAAAGTTAGTCTGATTTTCCACTGATCAGCTAAATTAAAGGTAGGGTCTAAAGGAATTTTCATTGTTTGTAAACACAACACCTAAATTGGGCTCCTCTTCCTCGACTCAGTGCCAACAGCAGCACATGCCTAATGCTTCCCACCGTAGCCACATGACCACACTCACCAGCCCAGTGAGCACCTGCAGCATTGCGTTTCTATGTGGGAGAGACTCATTTACCTGATTTCCTGCAGGTAATTGAGGTATCCTGCAAATATTGTAACATTCTTTCTCCACATTACAGCAGCTATCATAGCTGCCAGGGATAGCCTCTCTCAACCTCAATTATCAGCAAACTGGGCACACTGTGATTGGCTTAGGTCACCATGCCTACTCTCCACCCAAAAATGTCCTCAGACAAACAAAACATCATCATACAGGCAGAAGACGGGGTTGAGGCTGACACTGAAACGCACGTATGAAGGCCCACAGACAACGATTGAGCAGGATAAAGTTGACATTTTATGTTCTAGGAAAATCCTGCAGACCCTACCTTTAAGTATCTTGTATCTGGCCCTGGCTTCAAACTGTGCAACGGTAAAAATGCGGAGTCATGTGGTCCACTCTACACACAGTGTATGCTTTTCATCAGAGACCTGAGTCTCACCTCCTGTCAGCAGTGATGTCAACAAAATGCCTCACAGTTGGACCAATGAGTTAACACTGTGCACAGGCAGTGCTCATGGGAGTTGAAGTGTTGTAGTCTTGCATTGTAATTAGTTTATTGTTTCAGATGTCGTTTTCGAAAACTACCAGTATATATATATATATATTTTTTTTTTCAATATTTAACCCGCCAAAGTGGCAACTGGGGATAGCGGTGTTACTCGCCACTTCTGAAATTCACCCGCATTTGGGGGGTTGGCAGTTGTTAATGTCAAGCCTTGGTTGTTGGCATCACACCACTGTCTGAGGTATGATCCTATCTGGGTAATGATGGTTTCCTTTATTAGACATGGAGGACGTCTGTTCTGCCACTGGCAGAGACGGAAGAGCCTGGCTGACCCAAGAACACCTCACTTCCACTGGAATACCTGGACATGGCCTTCCTCCACCTCAGAGGCTATTTTTAAAATAATTACCCTTTTACCACCCTGCTTAAAGCCCTCGCTCTCAGAATAAATTATGTGTAATGGAGCCCCTGTCTGTACACAGATCTTTACATGCAAGGGCCTTGTGGTGAATAATAGCAGGAGAGCATAGTTTTAGCTGCTCTAATTATACTGTGGGCTCCTGTCCCTGTAATAACCACCTCTGATTTATTCATGGAGTTTGCCATACCTCCCCTCTAACGTTTAATGGCAATGGATCTTCTCCAATTAACTGTCCTTGCCCTCACTCTGGCAAAGGAACACAGCACAGTAGCTATTTCTGTCTTTGACCATGACAAAATTCCAGATTGAACTTTTCCCCCTATTTGATTTGATTGTCTTTCTTTTTGGTGTGTTTCATTTTGATTTTCATTTCTCCTCCAGACGTGCAGGGAGTGACAAATCCATGTCTGTATGCAATGGGGGAATATGTATTTTCATCCCTCTGAATAAGAGGGAGATGAGGAGCAGAGCACTGGGGCTTCTGTTGTGTGATAGGAATCACATAATAGACTGGCATACAGAGAGCTGTCCGTCAAACTCTCCCAGGAGAGCCAGAGCTGCTTCTGTTCTGGTGGAAACAAAGGCAGGTTGGAGGCAGCCGGGGTCTATGGGCAAACTTTCTCTCTTTGCCTCGCTCCCCCGTTCTCTTTGTCTCTGCGCGTCTCTCAGTCATGGGCGTTGACTAGAAACAATGGCGAAAGGGGAACCGTGGTGCAGAATACAGAGCGGGAGGATTATTCCCTGTTTCCAAGTACAGCAGATGTCATTTATGTTCCCTTGAACTGTTGCATCCTGCGCGTCTCTAACTTGCAATCCCATTGTGTCAAACATGCACCCTGGCTTCTGTGTGTCTGCTGTTGGCAGGCTTAACACAGGAGCTCAAAACATAACACAGATTTACACAGCATTTTGTTCTGGGTTGAGTTTTATCCACAAAGTATAAAAAATACTGCATCACTCACTGTTTCTGAGCTTATGATGCAGCTTTTTTGTCTTCAGATTGTCCTCTCTTGTCCTTCCAGTGATGAGATTACTTCTTCTGAACAAATGAATTACATGATTTTTACTTGCTTTCTCTTCAGTCTTAGTGGGCTCCTGTCTTTCTTGGCATTAAATTTTCCATCGTAATCAGAGATGGCCCTCCTCCTCTGAGGACTGAGGCAATAAAAATGAATCTTATGTTCCGGAAAGCAGAAAGCTTTTGACCCAGAGATGTTTGTAGCTCACAGTAAAGTTTCATTTTATCATTGGATGCAGCCTGCAGGCGCACATGGGTTCTCTTTCCTCTTAATGTAAAGCAGTATTCCAGGGTCTGTGTTCATCTGGTCTGAGAGGTTCAGAACCAGGTTTATGTTCTCTTGGGACAGGACACTTTTATTCACATTGACAAAAGTATTGGAAAGCGGTGCATTGGAGACTTAACAGTACATTAACCATTATGGAAATCCAACACCACGAGCTAACAGCTGACCTTTTCACCTATTTGACTTATTGACATCAGATCTATAGTTGCATGGATGAGAAAGGAGCTCTCAGCTCTTTGTAGGGGGAAGCTACTGGCAAACACAGCAGAAAGACGCATTTCCACAAAGAAAATACTCAAGCTCCCTCACTCATTGTAACACTAGTGACCAAAAGTCCTCTTTTGCCTGGACATTTCCTCCTTTTTGGTCTTAAAATTAAGTCTGGGGGGGATATTATGAAATTCCTCAGAATATTGAGTTTTTCACAGCTTGTTCTACACACCATTGATATTTATGATAAATCACTAAACTGGAAAACCGGCACTATTCTGATGCACCAACATGTCAAGGTGTTGCACATGCAGGAAAGCATAATGGGAAAAAAATAGAAATAAATGAATAATTAAAAGAGAGCGTCATTGAGAATTTAGCTTTGGCCAATTTGGGGTTAAAAAAAAACAAAACAAAACAAAAAAACTTGTAATAGAAGGTTGATTTTTTTAAAAACAACAAGTGAAAGATGATAAAGTAAAATTATGATATCCCAACGTCAAAATTATGAGAAGAAAAATCAAAATTATGAGTAAAAAGTCAAAATCATGAGATAAGTCAAACTTAAAATGAAAAATGTCAAATTTTTCACTTTTATCATTAATTTTGACTTCATATTTAAAAAAAAAAATCAAGCATACAAAAAAAAGCAAACAAAACAAAAAAAGAAAAAATGCAATTTCTACGAAGCCAGTTTTTCATTTTTGCATTTCTAACTGTTGGAAATGGGCTCCTAAACATTATTTGTGTTTACTTTATAGAACGTTTTCACTTCAAACAGAAAAGGAGTGTTTCAAATGAATGTATATGTTTTGAAGCTACTCTGTCATCTTTGAGTATCTTTGGGTATTTCTGCAGTATCTCCAAGTGGCCGGATATTGTGTGCCTCTTTTTGGGTTTTCAGACTATGACTCTGTAACACAGCATCATGATTGGACTTAGAAATCAGTCAGCTTTGGCGTGTTTGCCCTACGTATTTGTCTGAAATGTGTTTTGAACATTTCACAGAGCTGGCCAATCACTAACCAGTTGCAGCAGGTTTGCTTTGGTTAAAGGATCAAGGCGAGAAGTAAGGGACTCATCCAACAAAGGAAACAAGCTGTCACTGGTGAAAATACGATGAGAGGGGTTGTAAAATGTGCGTTTGTGCACGGTGCTGCCAGCTAAACTCAACTCTTTACTCATTAAATCCTTGCTTTTGAAAACTGCTTACTCTTTACTCACACCGCTCTCTTTCTCTTCTTCCTGCCTCCGTCACTCTTAAAGTGAAACAAATACACTTCAGTGGGGGTTCTCTGTGAACTGGTCACAAATTGTTTTCTCTCTGTGATGGGGGTTTATTTTCTTTGCCTAATCCATGTTGGTGGAGCAGTCCTCCATGTAAAGATCCTCTGTGATCCCCCAGCAGCAGCGGCTCATGCCTCATTTAGGCCACTTCAAACATATCGAGGACTCTGTTGATGGCAGCTGACATGGAAGTGTGTGTGTGTGTATGTCCAGAGTTTATGTTACTCTGTCATTTGGGAGTCTCTGCATGGGGCACAAACATATACATCCAGAGTTTGTATGTGTGTGTTCTATTCATCTGGGGGAACAGCAGACCTTTGCTTTTGTGAACCAACAAGCAGAAAACGTTTATTTACACCACGTGAAATCGCAGAGGAAGATGAATCATGCTCTCTCAACATGTGGAGGGTCCGTATGGTCCAAAGGGAGTCGTAAAGACACAATGCTGCTCTGTCCTGACTCCATCGACATGTGCTTCACCCAGGGAGAGCCAATGAAGCTGCTTAAGTAATTCAATCAACAGTTTATCCTCCATTACTGATAATTTCCTCTGCTGAAGTTTATATCTAACAAGACTTTACTCGCATATTCAGAAATCCATCTTGTTACGTCTGACAGTGCCTTGCTGCACGCTGAATAGAGGCAGAATAAAGGGGACAGAAAATCAACCAGGCTGCTTGTTTACCAACTGGTGGGTAAGGTAAGAGCTCCGGGGAACCGACGGACGCTCCCTGACAAAATGAAATACCAATACCTAAGTCACGCTCCACTTACATACCCTAAACAAACCCCTGGCAAGCATTGGGAAAATAATTACAGCTGTCCAGGGTCTGGCTTCACTGTTGAAAAAAAAAAAAAAAACACTTTGCCAACTACACAGCTGATCCAGCAGCTCACCCCTCAGCTTTATCTTTGTCATTTTAATGACACACTTTGTCCATCAAGTGAGGAACTTCTCTGTTAAGCTGATTTGTAAAATGGTTCATGTTGGGAAACCCTTCATTAGTATAATTTGTCCAATTTATATTTTCATTGTATCACTGTGCAGAATAGTTGTTCTTGCAGTGAATTGGGTTTTACTTTTCTCTGTCTATGTTGTGCTTGAGCAGAAGTTTTGCAAAGGCTAGGATGTGTTACCAAATAGAGGTAAGAGAGGTGTGCCATTTTACAGGTGGCCTGGTTTGACAAATGCATGGGTTGTTTTCAACATGCAGCTGATGGAGGATTGAATGTGAGAATATTTAGAGGCAAATGTTTCCAACAGAACAATGAAAGAAAAGTTTTGTGCAAGTTCATGGCTGACTTCTGCACAGCTACGGCAAGCTCAAGGTTCCACAAAGCATTGTTAGTTGGCCTACTTCAGTCAACAAAACATAACAAAACTATACATTGACGTCATGTGATATTCAACTTTTACTTGTTTTTATGTATCTACATCCAGAGATGGAGGGTCCAGTGACCAAAGTATTTTACTCACTTCTATTTATATATGTCTGATGATATCCAGATTCACACAACTTTATACTTATTTCCTCCTAAGCTTAATAGAATATGGCCAGAAACAATCTATAAAGCTACTTTTTGTGCATAGTAAAATAAACAGGAGGAATTGGTAAGGGGAATCATTAAAGAATCAGATTGATAAGTCGAATCAATGAGTATATTGGTGTCAACAAAATCCTGTCAAATCCAAAACCTGATCAAAATGTGTTGTGTTCATTGCATGCCATCAGAGCACTATAAAATACTCTGTGTTTGTTTCAGCCTTATTATTTAACTCTGCTGAAACCAGGACAAAGGTTTTATCACTTTTTTTCTTTTTTTAGAGGAAACTGTCTCAGTGTAGATGAAATACTCTATTCTCATTTTGTTCACATCACCGACCAGAATACTGCATCATTTGTTTCTCTTATTAATTTCTGGGTCTGCACCTTATCTTGCTTGCCAGGTATGGTACATCACCCTCATGAAAAACTAGCAAAATGAGCACAATGATAACTTTAGATTGCCTCTGGTGAAGGAGTTTCAGCCCAGCGCGGTTAATCTTGTGACTTCACTGATGCTCTTTCTTCTTTCCACAGGTTCTGGAGAACAAAGCGTGGGAGCCACCCTGGGGCTGAAAAAGTCCAGCTCCCTGGAAAGCCTCCAAACAGCTGCTGCTGAGGTGACACAAAACGGGGAAATCAACGTTCACAGGTCGCGCTCACGGATTGTCAGAGGCCGGGGCTGCAATGAGAGCTTCAGAGCAGCCATTGACAAATCGTATGAGAAACCTGGAGTCACGACAGGTGAAGAGGAACTCAGCATGGACACGGGTGAGTGTTTAGCTGCTGAGGTTTGGGTTTTATTGGCTTTGTACAGTAGAGATGCACTCAAGGTGTCTTGTTATGATGCTTTGTTTTAGTGGACATGGGAAGATTGTCACGGAAAACATGCAGTCAGTGTAATGTAGGCCAACTCAAAGATTCCCCAGAGCTGTTTCAGATTGGCAGACTTCTCCCCCAATAACTAGGTTAGGGATCCCCACATGCACATCTGCAATAAGTGTCTAGGTTACAAACTCATTAATATTCACATGCTTCATGCTGAATGGGATTGTTTGAGACTGTGGAAACAGGCTTTCCCTGGAGCTTACATCTTCTTAAAGTGCATTGCAATGTTCCCCACCAAATGCATGCGAGGAAATTGCTCGTCTGTTTACCGACATATGTCAGACTCTTTTTGTTTCCATTCTGCCACGAACATGTTAATGTAACGGAATTTACCATGAAACTAAACGAAACACTCCTCTGTCGATCTGTCTGTGCCAGTTTCTTTTGGCACATAATGACATCCAACTTTGCCAGGTTTATGCTCATTTGTTTGCTGCATACCTGTCCTGGATTTAAACTATCATTCCTTCACTTGAGTCTACACTAAGAAGAAAATATGTGTGAAAAAGAGTAAGCCTGTTTCTGTTTGAGTGAAAATATCCGTTCCTTCTTGGTGTTTGATGACAAAAAGACATGTGTCAGCTACAGAGAGACATCCGTCTTCCGCTTACCGACAGGTAATAACCCTGAAACACCACGAGAGTAATCACCAGATATAAATTTCCATTCTCCATTAAAGCGCTGGAAGACATTTGAAAAAGAGGGAATTATTTGCCGGAAACGCTTTGTTCTCATAAGCTCTGTTGGAAAGCCACTAAATACAGTCTTATCTCTGCAAAGAAAAATGGGGAAAGCAAGCGATTTCCCCTGCCGCGGTATATTGCATTCTCCCCCATGATATTCAAATAACTCTGTTTTTCAATTTAGATAAAAGCAGCCAGCCTGTGCTCGTCACTGAGGTTAATAGTCAAAGTTGACAGATAAGCCGCTGCCTTCCTCTGCTCCCAGACTTTTATTTACATAAAATAAGAATGTGGCATCGCCCAAAGAAAATGTGTCCCCACAAGATATCCCGCTGGGCAAAATGGACTTCCTCTTGTGCTACTTTGTGTCGCATCTTTTGGTGGAAAATAAGAATAAAGTAAAATAAATAAAAATAAGAACAAGGAAATCTGCTGTTGCCAAGAAATAGTCCCCTCTTTCATGTGGTGGAATAAGACTGGCAATTTAACTTGTCGATCATAACCTTCAGTGACAGGCCAGAAAAATGCCCTGATTATTAAAGTAAGAAAGTTTAATGGTCGAGTTTCACTAAAGTGACAAAATGTTTGCTACGCTTCTCTTTCTCTGCAAATTGTCTTTCAGCTTCTGACACTTTTATCAATGCTCCTGCTATCATTTGAGACTGTCGGCCAGGTCCTTTTATTTTCGGTTCAGTTTAATTGCTTTAAATGTCCTCACCTCATGATGTCTGGAGACACAACTTTTTATATTTTTTGAAAGAAAAAGCCTCATTTGTCTGTTTTGCTTTACATGAAAGACTTGTATATGAATTGAAGTTGACATCAATCATGTTGAACTATGAAATGGCTTGTCCTCTTTTGTTTGGCATTCATTCTAACCAATTACTGTGTATAAGAAGTGATAGTAGCTGATTGGTCCCTGAGCGAACCCAGAGCAGACGTGCCCATATTTCTTTTTCTAATGGCCTCTGTGTAGTCCATGGGAAAATGAGCCAGCTTCCTGCTTGATTTATGACCTTAGTTAACATTTTTCTAATTAGTCTGTGAGCTCAGTTTCTAGATTTAAGTGATCTTCAATACAGCATGATGCTCACTTTGATAGTTATGTGTCTGTTTAGAGTAAAATGGGAAGAAGGAGGTGTTTCATGCCATATGGTTTACATCATAGTCACACTTGTGTAGGGTGACCATTTTTAAAAACTCAAAAAGGGGACCCCCCTGTCCAGCCTCTTGGAGAAACTGCATAAATATACACAAAAATACTCAGACGACAAAATGGCTTTTTGATCCTTATATTTATTTTATTAATTTATTTTAAAAAGAATCATTTTTAGTTCAAAGTTAACATTTTCTATATGTAAACAAATTATGTGTGGACGCCATCCCCGTCAGTTAGGAATGTAAAAATTAAATTTTGGTGAAATTTTGAGACAAAAATTCAAATTAATGAGATAAAAAATTCTGACATTTAGTCTCAAAGTTTTGACTTATCATGGGCCAAAACAAAACAAAAATCTCAACAAAGCAATGTTTCCTTTTTTGTCTTTTTAACTGGGAGATGGACTTCCACAATAATGCCTTACCATGTGTAAAATAAAAAGAAAAATATCATAAATGTTTCTCTTGTCCAACAATTTAAATAATGCTTCAAATCATTGTTGAAGTTTTATTTAGATCTTGTGGTATTTAAATTTTCAGCTGACACCAAGACACCAGCTTTGCAACTTTGCATGATGCCTCAATGTCAATTTCATGGTTATTTCATAAACAAAGTCAATTCACATTTTTTATTATTGAATTCTATTAAAGGCTTTTTTTCCTGAAAGTACTTTAAGATGTTGTGCCTTAGTTAAAAGAGTGTGTGTTTGTACATGGTCTGAGAAAGTTCTAAATGTGTTTCCAAAGTGAGAATAGATTCAAGTAAGAAAATATTGATGAATCACAGTTTTGTGCTTAAAATTGTTGTACGCACAATTTAGACACACATTTTTTGGGGGATGCAGTGTTTGTGAATGAGGCTCAATCTCATGGACACTGCCGGAGCTTTCTGTTCCTCGTAGCCCCACCCACCTGCTCACTCTCCTGCTCACACCTGTAACCTGTTTGATAATCACCTGCCAGTATTTAACCCAGTCAGTTTCTGTTTTTGTTGCCAGTTTGTTGTTTGTGCTCCTGCCTGCTTCGTTCCAGCATTTGTATTACTCCTGGTTTGGATTTTGTCTGTTGATTTTGTACCTCTGCCTGGATTTTTCTGAGTTAGTCGTTTTTGAACATTGCTTGTTCACTGTTTTGGACTCTACCTTTTTGATTGTATTCTGCCTGTTTGGACTGGTTTTCGTTCTAAGGAGTCTTTTGCCCCGTTTCTCTTTTGCAGTCAATCTGCACTTGTCTTTTCTGAACTGTGACAGTGTGTACATTACTGAAGCACATGCGCATACACACATGCACACATGACCACTGCCCTCAGAGGTTCTTGGTAACAATGTTTAGCATGTTATCTTCAGCTTGGTATCATTAAGCAATAGCCACATTAGCATTTCTGTTAATCTCTGTCATTTAAATAGCGAGAAAGTCCCCAGCTGCTTTTTACCACTGTGCTCTGAAGTAGTTGATTAGCAGGCAGCAGATTGAGTGATAACACTGATACCCATCCAGAAACTGGCCCCAAATTTGGGCAGGTGGAGCTCTGAAAGGGAGGGGCAGCGAGCAGCTATGACTTGCATAATTGAACCAGTTTAAGCAGCTGGATCGCTCTTTATTCCTGCCATGCAGCGCCTTGTGTTGAGATTCCTTTTCAGTAATTTCCTCTGAGATGGCAGCTGAAAGAAGAAGCAGATAGCTCCAGAGATCAGAGGAGAAAACAAACCCCCTCTGTTCCTTGAAATGTGAATCGAGCTGCTCCACCCTCAGTAGTCTGTCTCATCGGATATGCCAAAGATCCATCATGGTCTCCCTTTTTCTTTCCTGGTGATAAGCGCCTTTCCCTTCTCCATCAAAGGCAGAACTTAGACGATGACACGCAAAACTGTAATAAGTTTTAATCTGAAGGACATCTCCCACACACCTCAGAGCTGCAGATACAGCGTGCACAGGAGCTGTTTCTGAAGTGCACCACATTCGCAATTAAAATCCCAGGGCGCCTTTTTTCAAGATTATTTAAATGTATAATTACTGACAGATTAATTACATTTTGCACATCAGCTCTGATTAGATGTGATGGAAACTTTGAGTTTAATCAACCTTGCATCACCTAAGGAGTTCGATTTCAATTTTATGTCTGGGTTGAAATTAGTTCAGGCTTAAATTAAGAGCCAGATTCATAGGACTATCATTACAGCTCCCACTTTTTGCTCACATCATCATCACTTTTGATGAAATGCAATGGAAACGGGGAAAAAAAAGATGGTTCTCTTGTGAGCTGTGAGAAATATACACATTTGAAATAACTTCAGGCCTTCTGCTAAGTGAAATACGTTCAGCTGAATACTATTCTCAAAGGGAGTACAATACAAATATATTCTGCTCTAATGAGGCAGATGAATTCAGTGTGTTTTGTTCAAAGCTGCCATACCTTGTGGGACACAGATTTTCCTTTAATGGTTTATCTGATGCTGCCAGAAGAAAGAAGTAGTGCTTTGTAACTGATAAAAAAAAGTGCTGCTGATTTGAATCACAGATTCTGCAATCCACAGGGAGCCAAGTAGAAGTTAAAGTTTTTGTCTGCCTTTATTGACTTACACTGTATTTCCTTTCTCTCCCTGTTTGTGAGCTGTCCTCTTTTCCTCTCAGTATCTTTATTTAACACCCTCTCCTTCTTCCTTATCTCCTCTCTCCAGTGGACGAGGACACAGAGGGAAGTTCCCGATCAGGCCGTGAGTCGATGTCCACCAGCGGTGACCTCATTGTTGGCCCAGGGCTGAACGGCAACCTGTCCACAGATGACAGACAGAGAGAGCGGGAGCAGTCTGGGGGGAAGGAGAAGAAGAAACCTGAGAGAGATAAAGACAGGGAGAAAGACAAGGACAAGAACAAAGCCAAGAAAGGCGTGCTGAAGGGCCTTGGTGACATGTTCAGGTAGGAATGAGACAAAGCTCGGCTCCAAATCCTCAACAACAACCCACCATTTTTGCCTCAAGCACATATCTCTATCTGCTTTATTTAATTCCACTCAACACATTCACTGCTGGATCATACAGCATTTGAATGCACTCTCTGAATGTTGCTGCTGCTAATCAGGTACCCTTCTCCTTGAACCCTGTGAGGTGCAGGGAGTGTATGGGGAGGAGGGCGGCGGTTATCGACCTTAAGGGCCTCTGGCACTTTTGAGCCAGATTATTTTTAATAAGGGCAACATGTTTTATTCATAATCCAACGTTTGCGCTCTCGCCATCCAAACACGCTCCACATTTGTTAAACAGCAGACAATGTTCAGTCGTAAATTTGGGGGCTGTGGTTTGGGTCCTCAGGATAAAAGACCTTCGGAGATGAATTCACGGCAGGTTGGAATTGTTGCCTGTGGCTGGTTTTCTCAGGGACTGCATACCCATCATACAAATGCAAGATTTTACAGACAGACTACCTTGTGAGGCAGTGAGAGGTTGCACAGTTCTTCTCTTAGAGTATTGTTAAAAAAAGAAAATGTCATCCCAACAAAAGATTTAATGTCAGGAATATCTTTTGGCAATGTTTTACCAACATTATTGTTTCACCTCAGGAGGGAAGAAATAAATTAGAAGCAGACAGAAACAAAAAATAGTGTCTTAAATTATCCCTCACTCCTGGAGAGTAAATCCCCAACCTTTAAGGACAGAAGACACGACCAGACCAAAGTGACTCAGGTCTATGCAGTGTGCATGTAGACAACACACAAAGATATGCGCCTAGAGACTGTGGATGAAAATAAACATCCTGCGGGTGTTAATTCAGGGAGAGTCACATTAATTATTTCAATTCCGTGCACATTTGAATAAAGCATAAATTAACGGTGGAGGCGGTGCAGGCCTTTATCGTGCAGTAAGTTGTTTTCATGTGGATTAGTTTAATGGGATTAGTTAGCATATCGCAGCGCATGGCTCAGTAATGAACAATAAAACCGACAAGTGTGTTTTGAGGTCACGATTGAGGAATGCAGGGAAACTCACTTATCTTTCATTATTTTCACTTTTCGTGGTTTCTTTTCAATTGTGCTGTCTTTTAGCATCCCGTGGCTTTAACGTATTAAAGCCTCACACTCATACAGGCTGTCGCACGCCAGACACGGGCTCATACATGGAGACGTGCACGTGTTCAAAGGAGTGCACACAGAGAAGTGTGCAGGATTATTAAATGAAAGAGGAAATTTGAGCTGCAACTTTGACACTCTGTGACAGGCAATCAGCGCCGTTGGCAAACCTCTCTGAGAGGCTGTGTGCTCGGCTCGATAGGTGGCTGCTGGGTGATTTTAGTGGTGCACGTGGGCCCTCGCCATGCCCTCCTCGGTCTCATCATCGTTCTTCATTATCTTTGAGTGCCACAGCCACTTAGGAGTTGGCACGCGGCAGGCCTCGCTGACATCCCCCCCCCCCCTCAGTTCCATGCATTTAACGCCTGCCCGTGCCTCCTGAATGTAAAGAGGCAGCCCCTCGCCCTGCGCATCGCACGGACTCTCAAGCTTTGTCTTACCTTCTTTCTGCTACTCCGACTCTTTGTTGATCCCTCAAACAGCTTTATACAGAGACGCTGACAGCTCTCACACCCACTCATCAACACTGTCCCTCTTTATTCCCTCCTCAGTCTCTCAAACTCCACCCGGCAGGTTTGTATCGTTAGCGATGGCAAGGAACTGTGGTGAGGACGAATGTGTCCCACTGGATACAAAAGCGAACTTTTTTTTATGTCTGTTAAGAACAAGTGATGTGAGATGCCTAGCGGACAAAAAAGGAGGGTAGAGAGGAAAAAACACTATCTGTTCTGTGCGATTCTAGCAAAAGTTTTGACAGAAATGTTCAAACTGAGAAGTTTCACTGTGCGTGACAAAGAGTTCTGACAGTAACTCTCAGGCTTACAAATCATGGATGGAATTTATATTACTACTTTTCACACTCAAATGTCTCACCAATGCATCAAAACCTCAAAAAAGCACTCTGATTGGATTAGTCCCTTTGAAGACTTGTCTCTGCATTCTCATTTGCATGAAATGGACAGGCATACGCTCAATTCCTCCTGCAATTCTCACACATACATGTCTTACGCTCACGTTGGCTCTCTAAGGAGATTTCAAGGAGTTTGCAGCGCACTGCAATTTGAGCTCATTTGCATGCAGGCCTTTGGACGGCCTGATGAACGTGTAGCGCATGTCTGCTTAATGGACAGCCTGATTGGGAGTGTATTAACATCAGAGCCAGGGGAAGAGAGGATGGCCTAACACAGGGAGGGAGGAAGAGGAGCTGTGAGATAAATACTGTGGCTCAGGAATGACTGAATGTGTGTGAGTGTGTGATGGAAAGAAAATTGACTGTTCGAAGCCCAAAGCAAAGAAACCGTGACACTGAACCCTGCTTCCTTGTCTCTCTGGATCCATACTGTACTGTATGTAGGATAGCTGGTATACATTGCTGTACCACCCAGTGATGAGGAGCTATAATCTCATGAATGGATATCAATGTGCATGCATGGGTAGGACAAAAACAGCCCGGGGGCAGCCAGAGGTCACTGTTATTTTAACCATGTCTGCTGCATGCATGTATCACTGTGTCTGTGTCCACTGAGAGATTTGTTGCACAGTGCAGGGCAGTGATTCATACGCCCCATTCTTTGTAATTGATCATTCATGCCTTTTCTTTTGGATAACATGCTATCATTACTTTCTGATCCTATCAGGCTTGTTTAGAGGTTGGACGCTCTGCCCAGGGCTGTGCTAGCATGCTAGTAGACAATGATGTCTCCTCAACATGCCTAATGAGGTGTTGTTTATCTGCTCTGAGACTGACTGACCTCCTTTATCCTGCCTGTATCTCTCAGTGCGAAAATGTGTGCAGTTATGCTAGAAATATTCATTCTATGCATTTTTCATATCTGTACTGTTCAGTTTGATGCATGCAAAATCTCATATGATGAGTTTATCAGACCTTATTTTGTACTTAGTATTTTCCCTAAATCTGAAAGAGAAAGTCAAAGATAATTGTTGGTAAAATCATAGGATAAAAATAATGTTTTTGAAGAATCTTTCGAAATTTGTTAACCATAAACATGGGGGTCCTGCTGATTCTACTGAACATTGACAAACGTGGATCAGACTGTCACAACTGTCATTAGAGAGGAAGAAAACTCACACGTATGATGGTCCTCAGGCTTATAATTACAAAATTGTTAGACAGGATGGAGAGTAAGAAGAGGGCAAGATTAGGAGGAATAACAGCCGAAGGAGAGCAGTGAGCTGTGGTGTGAGGAGAACCAGAGGAGAACAGCTCGAGTCCTGGTGAGGGACCAGTGCTAACTGGAGATATTTAGCCTAATGCTGTGTTCACATCAGAGACACATATTTTCTTACCATTCAAAATAAAAATGGGCAGAGACTGGGTGTAAGCAGCAAAGGCAGCGTACTCTATTAAGATTTACACAGATTGATGTTAAAAACATTTGGCTGCAGCACTCACGGTGCAGGATGAATGTGCAAAATTGTGAAAACTGAACAATTAATATACCCAGAGCAAGCCCACAATAAATAATGAGACAGGGATCTGTGCAGGCTTCTCTGCAGCCCTAGTTTAGGATGTTTAATTTGGCATTCAGGTTTCTATTTTTAGATTATTTAGTCTTTGCATGTGGATGTGTTTTTGACAAGAGCAATGAAGACGCATTTAGATGGGTTGGTGTGGTGGAGTGGAAGAGACAAGCACGGGAAGACTGTAAAAATGGAAAGCACAGTTGGGACAGGGAATAGCGGCCAGAGGGGTTGGGGGGTTGAGGGGGTTGGGGGGGTGGATTGGGTGAGGGTAGAAGGATAGAGGGAGTGTGTGCAGTGGAGTGAACTGGGGCACCAAGGGAGAGTAGTCGAGGAGGATGAAAGGAAAGGGAGAGAGGGAATGAGAAAAGGAGGGAGCCTTTCACAGCGGCAGTCACGGCATCGTGCAGCCGTCTGCCTGCAGGGAGCAGAGAGGGTCTCTGGCGATTTGTACATTTTGTGTGTGTGTGTGTGTCTCAAGGTGCGTGTAAATCTGCATGTGTGCGCGTGTGTGATGCGTGTTTGCCTCTGTGTCTACAGATGAAAAGACTGTGTTAATGGGCTCTAGCAGCGCCCTCACCCTTACTCCCTGCTGCTTCCTCACCCACACACACATTTACCCTCACCCTACCCCCTACCCCCACCATCACCACCAATCTGATAAGTGGCATGCCTCATGCCGAGCCATCAGAGGACACTGGAGCTCGGTGCGACATGTGTGCAACCCCCCCTGCCCACTCCATCACCCCAGAGACCTTGCCTTCCTCTCCCCCCTGCAGATGAAGCTCCACTCAAGGCTACAGCGGGAAGAAGCAAAAGAGAGGGGTGTGGAAAAGGAAGCAGTGAAAGCTGGAGAGGAGGGGATGCTTTTTATCCTTCAATGTGTATTATTCTAAGGCAGTGTGGAAGCGCGCTGGGCGTGCTGGAGTGTGTGGGGGTTTGGCACGAGTGTGCATGCATGAGTATGCATACAATATGAATGCCAAGCCACAAAAGCACGCTTGCCTTATGCTGCACGAGAGTAGGTAGTTAGCATGTTTCTGCCTCGCTCTGTGTCTTCCTGCTATGTGATTCTTTCTGCTCGTGTGGGTGTGAACAGCTGATGGCGGGTAAGCCGGTCTGATCATTAATACACCAACATGACACATGCATTAGCTCTGCTTTTTATACACACACATTGCTGAGAGCGTGCCTGATGGATCAACTTTCCGTGTACCAAGCACATCCCTCTTCCCTTCTATCTTTCTTTGCACATGCACACACAAATGCACACATATGTTTGTAGCATTATGTCGCAGTGGATTTGGAGACAGCAATTAGCTGCCTCCACATGTGGGCCCTGACATCTGCTGGATGTAATCTGAGAGAAAATGATAATTGTTCTAGTTTTGCTCTGCTACACTCGTTTGAATGTCAGTGCTGAGGTACTAAAAGCAAAGAGGATAACTGTCAGCTGGAAGGAAGTGAAGAAAATGAACAGTGCAGCAAAATATAATGTCATGAAATACTACAAAACTGTAAAAGGGCAAAGTTAAAAACCATTTGTTTTCCTTTTTTCTGTTATATTATCTCTACATAGAAAAAGCCATACAGCCAGTCATATGGTTTAAGTTCAGTTATATGAACTTAACCCTCTGGATCCCAGGCAGCTTCTGGTCATTTCATGCTCCTGTCACAGTTTTATTCACTTTGGTCTCATTTTTCACTACAAAGTGGAGTCCTGCACATCTATAGATTCAGAAAAACCATGGCTTTAGCTGATGTAATTCAACTATGTCTCCATGTAGCTTAACAAAATTTAAAAGTTATAAATCAAAACAATACCAGAAAAATATAACTTGGTTTTCTAGGATTGCATTATTTTAAAAACTTAAAAACAAGGGTTGAGTGTGCACAAAACATTTTCAGGTACCCTCAAGCTAAAAGGAGAACATAGGAACATAAGAAAAAAAAAATTTTGGCGGCTCTGCCTTCAAAGAACCTACACATTTTGTGCTTGGGATTTTTTTTTTTTAACTTACTGTGGTCTCATGTATTACTGTAATATGAAGTCCTACACCAGTGTGGGTTCAGGACAAGCAGCAACCTCCAGTCTGAAAATTTGATACAATGTGGAAGTGCTAAAAGCTGCTGTTCATTGAGTTACCGCTTGAAGTTTACCGGAAGTCACATTAGACCAAAAAAAAAGCTGTTTTCAGAGCGGAAATTAGCATGTTTACAGCTGGATCCAAAACTGTCTCCAATCTGAATAGCTAATTTAGCTAACTGCACACACTGAACTTTTTTTTTTTTTTTTAAGTGTTTCTCTTCTTTTTTTTTCTTTTGGATACCTAAATATCTCAAATATGATGTAATATTACAACACCGGGTCTTACAGAGTTAGACATGTTGCTAATATCACTTGTGATGCATTCAGGTACCATCGGAAACTTGAGAGTCTGACAGTTATTTCAGTTTTTGGATAGGGCTAACAGTTTGTACATGCCAGTCATTTAAAAATAATTGTTTTCTGTTCCCTCACCCATGGGTTTGGAATTCAGATAGTAAACCAGAGTGGACTAGCATGACTTCATCAAATGTTAAATGAGAGAAAAAGGTCATCTACTTTCAACTTAATGATGTCTTGATCAGCTGTTTTTGGTCCCTTACCATGGTCCAAATGTATGATATTGAGAATCTTACAACTTTTACACCGTTGATATTTTAGTCACTGGGTCGCTTAACAAAAGTTACTCAACGATTTTTTTTCTTTCTTTCTTTTCTTTTTTTTAATTTATTGTTTATCTTATTATCAGAAGTTTGAAAATATTTCCTATCTCCCATCATGTCATCTTCATGTGACTCAAAAGGGACAGAAAAGATACAACAGAGAAGAAATCATTCACATGAGGTAACCTTCTCTCTATGGACCTGTTTTTACACTCCTGACACTGACCTTTGATCTTCTGTGCAGCCATCTGAAGTAAAGTGAGCCACATATTTCCCCTGTCATGGATAAATATTTCACTTGGACCTCAATTGTGAACTTCAGCAGCTTTTGGCAGCTTTTCCAACTGAAGTCATACCTTAATATCACCTCCAAAAGCTGCACAGCTAAAAGAAATTTCATGTCACTGGGGGCAATATACAGGGAGAGAAGGAGGCACTTTTTCAACTTCTCAGGAAAAAAAACATCTCAGAAGACCCCCCCCACTGCGTCTTCAAAGTCAGGCACAAGATCCCAGGATTTTAAAGGGGTCATTTTTACAGGTCGATCTTCAAACTCCCAGACAAAAATCTCCTGAGAGTGTGACATCCCATTACTGTCCTGCCAATCATGTACCAAAGTGGCCCAGCGGGGGGAGAGCAACAAACAACACAGTCCCCCGCTGAGAAGATTAGCGCCACTGTCACAGGGTGCAGCAGGAGATGAAAACAGTAAAACAACAAAGCTCTTCTTTACACCAGGTTAACTGCAACTACAGCTCTGTGTCTGGTGTCGGAGAAGTGGATGTCATTGTATATTTCTGCTGAGGGGACGCATTTAGACGTTGGGTGATGCTGAGGGAGGATGGTGGTCAGCGGTTTAGCTCGCATGCAAAACCGAGAGATGGTTGTTGCAGGCGTTATGGGGTGGGGCGGGGGTCTGGCAGTCCAGCCAGGCTTCCTCTGCTTTGGTCCACTCGATGTAAATGTGGTTGGGCAGCACTGGGCCTCCATCAGACAGCCCTGAAGTAATTAGGTTTAGAATGATCATGCAGTGCTCAGAGATAGACCTTGAAGCACGGGGAGTTGTAGGGAGGCTGTGTGTGTGCGTATGTGTGTGTGTGTGTGAGGAGAGGTGGTGTTGCACGATGGAGTTAATTGAATCTGAAATCTTGTCGGCCTGAAATGAGATCCAGCGATGTCTCTCACGCTGCGTCCCAGGCAGAGGGCTGCAAACATGACTGAATTCATAAAGTGTGTTATTAAAGAGCTCAAATTAAGTGTAGCAGTGCAGCTCTCCATTCTCTACCAGGCCTGAGACTACTAATGATCCAACCCCGGAGGACTCACGCAGGCCCAGCCACAGAAACCCAAGACTCTTCTCTTCTCTTCTCTTCTCTTCTCTTCTCTTCCCCTTTCCTCACCTCTCCTCTTCTCTCATCTGCTCTTTCTCACCTCTTTCTTCTCTTCTCTTATTCTTCACTCTTTTCAGTTATTCTCTTGTATTGGCCCTGAGCAGAATATTTTAACCCCCAGCACCTTGTAAGTTCATGAATTTATGGTACCATTGCATTTTAAGTGAATGAAAAAGTGGCTTTTTTTTAACACAACTACCTGCACTGTGTGTATATGTTTCTCATCTATACTGCCAAAGACAGAAACAGTATTTGATTTTTCTGTATATCCTCATATCATTCCAGTCATGTCAGGAGATTAACCCCACCACCACCACCATCCCCCGCCCTCCACATTTGGTCTGAAGACAGGTGTTCTTCACTGTTTTATGAATGAATGTTCCCTTAACCCTTTCAATACCAAGCAGTTTCTGTTTATTCTTTTATTTATTTATTTATTTTCTCATCATATTGTAACATATGGGGTAGGTTGAAGAGTGGCTGCTGTTGTATGAGACGTAGTCTGTTTTGGAGTTACGTTGTTCGGTGGATGCACCACCAAGGTATGTGGTCCAGCAGCCTACATCTGTGCCTGTGCGTGTGTGTGTGCTTTTCTGTAAGGGAGAGGAGACGCTTTTGCCAAGTTGGTGAGAGCGCTAACCTGTGTTGTATTTGGCGAGGTTACGGCCGGTAGTAACCGGGTTTGAGTTTGCAATAAAGTGCCGGCATCAAAACCTCTCCATGTCTCCTTTTCAGAAACTGTTTTATGATGTTGTGTACAATATTCAAATAAGGGAGATTTACAGGAGAATGCTAGTACGAGAGGACAGCGGCAAAAAGGGGATAAATACGGTAGTTTACTGGTCAAAACAAGAGGCTTGACAGCTATGCCTCATATACATAGAGAAAATTGACAATGAAATTCTTTGAATCCTTGAATATTAAAGAATGATGCATAACTAGCTTACCTGCTTTTCCTGTGATAAGAAAATATTACATGAATAAAATAGCAAATACTTAATTACATGTATTTTTCAGGCAGTTTACTTTTATTGGACAAGATAGCTTAAAGTTATTAAATATTTGGAGCACAAAGGGGTGGATGACTGCAGCATCCACTTTCAAACTAGCAACCACTGTAGAGAGAGTGACGAAATCTCACTGGTGTTACTCACGCAAGAGTTCCTCAACAGGAAGTTTGACCTGAAACAAAATCATATTCTACTGATGCCATGGTTATCACTACTAAGTTATTGTTAGTTAGTTACAGTATAGTTGCGCACATACATTTGAATACACACACCAGCCTGCTCGGCCTCTTTCTGACACATTAATTAATCTGTAATATTTCACCAAATCACCATGAAAGATGACCCTTGAATTATAGTTTGTTTTATACCAGAGATTTGATTTTTCAGCCGCTGAACCACATGAAGAGGCTTAAAGTTGAGAACATTATCTGTCAAAGCATTCAAAACCAACATTGTGTTCGATTAAACGCCAGGTACAGACACCTGAGCTCACTGAATCACAGAATGGATGAGAACTTAACATGAAAAGTCAAAAAAGTCTCAAAAAGAAAGAGAGTGTGAGAGGATGAAAGGAAAAGTTTGAATGGACAGGTGCAAGAATGACTCCCTGTTTATACCTATGTGAATGTACCTGAAGTAGAGTGTGTGACAAACACTTGGTGTTCATTACTTTGTTTATATTTATCACATTTCATACACCAGCCTGGTGAGTAGGAAGCTTTTTGCAGCCACTTGTGCAAACACAAAGCCTCCCACAGCTGATGAGGCCCTGTGCTCTGTGTGTGTTCTCTATATAAGAAGACGTAATGCTTTTTATTGGGACTTTTCTGTTAATCCTTTTATCTTCTTTTTTTTTTCTTTGCTCATACCTGCTATCCTCTTTTTTTCTCCATCTTTCCTCTTCCCTTCTGTGTTGCCTCTTTGCTGTTCCTCCCCTCCTTCCTTTATTACTTTCATCCTCTGTTCTTTTGACTCTTTGTTTACTCATCCCCTCTTTCCCTCTGTTGTCTTTTCTCTTCTCGTCTGTTGTCTTCCCCCCCTTTAGCTTTCAACATGTCCTCCCATGTCTTCACACTGCAGCTATCTCCCCCCTCACTTCTACCCCCCCCTCCATCGCCTCTCCTTTCATCAACCTTGATGTTCCAAACAGAAACCGCCCGGTGTTTCTTAACTTCCTCCCTCTCCGTTTGATATTTGTTTTCAGCACTTTGAGACACTTTGATTCCACTTTGATGTTATTTTTTTCCGCTTTGGCCCGGATTGCTTTGATCAATCGGAGAAAGGCTGTTCCAATGCGCGTCGACTCTCACAGGACATGCGGATTTGAAAATAATGAGAAAACATTAAGAGCGTGTTCAAGGATCTGAGAGCGGCACTATCGCATTTGTTTTTCTAAATAGTACAAATGAATGAGTAAAGCCCCCTGCATTAGAGCTTACTGGATATATGTTATGTATAAGGAGGGAAAAAAGATATAAGTTAAATGAGAGGAGTAGGGCATGCTTGATATTACAGAGACAGAGGTGAGAAATGCACATGGGGGAGCCTATTTATTCCCCCCTATGTGCTATGCAAATGAAGAGAGCTGCCTGCTACAGTAGGACTCATTGCTAGTCTGCTCAGCCATCCAGCAGGCTTAGCATGTAATGAAATAGCGGCCTCTGGCTGGAATGACCTTTCCCATCCCCTGATGTGTACACACACCTTAACATGTGAGCGAGGAGATGGGTAGTGGGGGATAAACAATCCCAGTGAAGGCAGGGAAGACAAAAAGATGAGAAAATTGCTTTTGAATTACAAAGGTAATATCAATCGATGTTGAATTACACTTCTGATTTCCATCAAAGGCAACCAATTAAAGCCAGGCGCCGTATTCTTCTTGTTCTGTCAGTGTCTCGACATGTGTTAGGCATGTAAAGTGAAATTGTCTATTTTCCTCCTGCTTTTCCACATCTCGCTCCGTCTGGCTCTGATCTTTTCTTCCTGTCTTCGTTGAGAGTGTCAGGGAAATGGAGATTCCTTTCATGGCTGGAACCAAATTTTATTCCTGTCTGTGTTTGTTGTGAGGGACTCCTAATGAGGTCTGCACTGACAAACCAAGCTGCGTGAGATGTTTTTCTTCCCTTGTTGGTGAGTTAAGGATGGGATGAATGCAGAAAGATAGAGGGTGTAATGATGGTGTGAAATGACCACAATAGCATTTAAAAAATGGAAGATATTTTAAGATGCACATCCAGGAATGACAAATGTTTTCCTACATCTACTTCTCAGACAGGTGTGTCGACAGAGACAGTAGAAGTAATTAAAGAAAATATTCCTGTACACCGGCCAACTTCCAGAATAATGAGCTAATAGCGACATTTTGGTTTTAGGCCTTTTTGAGGCAAATGTAAGGTGACTCCAACCAATTTATTTTCCACAGGTCTGATAAAGAAAATGTGAATACAAACTGTCACCATACATCCAGGACAGCAACAACACATATACATTTTATACAGTCAGATAAAGTACGAAAGACCTTTTTCAAAACTGTCATGACTGAATGCATTAAGTCCTAATAAAACTTTATGGCTAATTATTTCAGTCAGAAAAATACAGGTACCATCTATAGCCAAGATGAACTAGTCCCCTTATCTCATGAATATATTCAATTCCAGAACAGTATTTAGCATGTCCTTGAAAAATGAAGGTCAATAGTTATCACAGATCAAATATAATGCCTCTATGAGTACGTTTTATGTTATTTGAATACAAAGAAACAGTGTTTTGAAGATTCAGATGTGAATTTTAATCCTCAGGATATTAAAAATAAACATTTTTAAAAGCATTAGTTTGATACTTGTTGATTTTAGCTTGTTTAATGTTTCTGTTTTATGAAATGACCATTTAACTTTAAGAAGCCCTTTGCATCTGTATAAATGAATATGTATCGAAACATAAAAAGTTACTGACAGATTATGGGACCAAATAATGGTTCTACTGTTAAAAAAATCAACAACAACAAATAGATAAATGAATTATTTTCTTAAGCCACGCACTGGTCATTAAAATGACCTTTGAAGTCGTTGCCACATACTGAATCTAAACCCCCCTGTAATTCAATTCCATGAAATTTCCTCCACTTTGACTTTTAATCAACACCTTAACTTTTTAAAAACACATGTTGAATTACACTTTAAAGAGGAGATATTGTCCTTTTTTTAGTCTGTCACTCTGGTGCCTCCATAGAAGATCTATATGAAGAACAGCAAGTAAATAAATAAAGATCTCCATTTTTCTCAAACCCTTATTCTTATTTCAGCCTGTCTTTATTTAAGTTGCTATCTCTTTAAGACTCCATGCCTCACAAACCCCCATCACTCTGATTGGCTAGTCCTCTGATGGCCTGTTGGAGGTGGAGCTATGAACTGACCTTGGTGTTTGAGGTCCTCTCCTCCAATGTATCATGAACCAGTCAGGAGATCCTTGTGTTTATATTTCAAATTTGGGAAAGCAGAATTCACCCTCTTTAAGATTTCCATTCTAAAAATACTGGTGCCTCAATCTTGCTGTGATATTTGGCTACCATTTCTCAGGATGTCAGGACTTTATGAGAACTAGTGTCGATGTTGACTCTTATTTTCATACTGATATTTGATGAAACCTTTACCAGTTCAGCTCTAAACATGTTAAAGGATTCAGTTAATCTAGTCGAACATCTTGATTTAAAAGGCTAAGTGCTACAAATTTGATTTGTTTGTTCTATTCTTGTAGCTTTTAAAATACATCCTGCCCTCCAGACACAGCAGTTAGATCTACAGTTCAACAGACAGAGGAGGAGTGTTCACGGTTATTTATCTAACCCTGCTTGTGATGTACAGTCACTATCCCACAGATTCCACTGGGTTCCTACTCTTACTCATCCTCACTTTACTCACAATTACTGTCACTCCCTCTCCCTTTCTTTCCATATAACCTCCCGCATCCCTCCTTCCTCCTCCTTCCCAGCTGCCCTGGAGATTCATCGTGGCATTGACAGAAAGACCTCTCCCGTCTCTCTCTGAATGCTGGGAGGGATGTATATCACGGATCAGCGGTTTTGCTGTCTGCTTTCTCCGACAGACTCGAATACAGCGTTTGGGCTGGTGTGTGTCCATGCCCGTATTTCAAAGTCTGACGTTTTACAAGAGAGAAAACCTTGGCTCTCCCCTTGCCTGTTTTTTTAGCAGAGAATTTGGGAAAATAGGGCTGTGAGGATCATGAGGTGCATCTGTCTCCAGACCTCTCAGTGTGTGTAATCACCAGGAATCAGTTCATCGATGATCAAGTTGGTCTATGAGGTAGATGTGTGTCATGATGAAAATCAGAAACTGATTACTTTTATAGCACATGGATGTGGTTTGACATTTACAAGGTTAAAGCAGCTTCAGATATTTCAGGAAGGACGGTGATATCTGCGAGCCTCTGCCTGGATTTCTCCTCCTCACTTTGGCACTTGGGTATCTACAGTTACCATCATTAGAAGAGCTGAGCAGACTGTGCATGCTGTGTTTGCTGAATGCTGACTTTTTGTGTTAGAGTCATGTGCAGCGGCAGCCGGCGGGCTGAAGATACCGAGAGTGGCAGTGATCAAAATGGCCCATTAGGAATGCAGTGTGCCGTACTGTATCTAGGTCACAGCCCCAACCACCTACTGTAGCTCTTCCAATGAGGGAAACCACAGCAAAGCCTCCTCCCCTCCCTCCCTTCCCTGCATCCCTCTGTCTGCTTGTGTGGGATGGTTGGGTAAGCTTTCACCAAACAGAAGTGTTTACTGGAATGTGAGATTGCATGTGTGTCTACTTACATCAGCTTGTTATCAGCTAGTAACATGTCTGTTTTGCCTAAACGTGATTATTATGTATCAGAAAAAAATATCACAAGCACCCACCGACTTCTTAAACACACAGACACAACCTCTTTATGTCACTTGTTGGTTTTGGAGGAGTTGAAGTCCAAAAGTTTCACTCATCGAAATGGAAATGGTGACACAAAGAATGTTTTAGCAGAGCATTCACAGGCAAATAAGCCAGGTTGAGGCCTACAACATGCCTAATGACGACAATTATTGCCCTCATTATGAATAATTATGCATTTAAGTACTAGCCTCAAGAGTTCAGATACAGATGAGTTATATGTAAAAAAGCAATGACTGCCAACATGTTTAAACAGTCTGATGTGAAACTGTTGACCATTCTTCAAGCCTTTAAAAAAAGAAGCTAGTTTTGTCCCTCAGGGTTCTGTTGTTGCATGATAAAATTATAAAAAAACACCATGTTATCTGTTGAAATATAAAACTTTCCAGTTGCCACTTTGCACAGCAAGCTTCACTAACCGTTGCATAGAATTATTTCTGCTCTATTGCTATTCAAGTTTATGATATTATGATAAGTGCAACAGAAAAAATTCAAGTGGACTCTTTACACATAGAACATGTTATTATGGCGTGTTCATACACAAGTATCAAGATTTGGGTTGGAGGTTCTTTAGATAAGATAAATTACATGATACACAGCCGCAGGAGCTGTTAGCTAAACTCTCTGAAGGTTCACTGTCTTTGTTGGGGTGCCAGAAGGTGTAGCTAAAAACACTGCAGCCTATTGATTGGTTGAAAGAATTGCGGTATTAAAGAAAGGCATAACCCCGACATGTTTAATTCTCCACTGGATGTTGTAAAGATAATGTTGTTTTTGTTCGGAAAATGGCATCACAAAAACAGTGTGATTTTTATTTACTGTGTCACATTTCTCTTCTTCATAGGATTAATTGAGGTACACTGTGTTGTGCTGCTATGTAGTCACGGTATTATGTAGCTGAGGTGGCTTTAGGTATCCAGCTTGCACACCACCTACCAAGAAGGGCTGTGGAAATGCAAACAAGATGAAGCTGTACCAACCCTACTTGTATCAAATTGTGCTGCTTGGTGGAAAGGTGCTTTAAATGGTGCTTTTCTAAATACTCACTTGATGTTAAGATCAGTGATTGATCATGATTTTTGGGGTCGATCTCTAGAGGAGACTTAGGGAAATGTGGTTTGAATCTCTGTTTTTGTTGCCTTTGTTGACACTAGGGGTTGCTGCTCAGTTACATCAATACTCAAACCCTGATTTCCTTGATCAGGGTATAAACACTAATGCACGCACACACACGCGCACACACACACACACACACACACACACACACACACACACACACACACACTTACATACACACACACACCTGAACTTCCCTCAGAGTTGCTCAAGTGTGTCTATGTAAATTGTCCTTCAGAAACTCCCTCTCCACTGCGCTCATATGCTTTAACAAATGGCTGTATGAATGCATTTTGACTGTTTATTTGTGTTGTAATGAGAGGCTTTAATCAGAGGTGTCAGGGATTTGAAATGTTCGTCTGAGCGTGTGCAGAAACGCCCCTCCCCTGCCTTACCCACAATACACAAACGCACTCACACAAACACAACTCAGTGATTTATGTGAAACATTAAAGGCAATCATGTCGGGCTGGGCCTCGTCCTTTGTATTGCACAGGCTGTTTGAAATATGGAAAGCCAAGCTGTCTGTGATACACAGGCACACACACATACATAAATACACACACACAGATGCATGTGTGTACCTGCTATTGCTTGAAAATGAATAATTGGCACACAGAGCAAACAGATGAATGCTGATTTTTTTCTTGCAAACACACAAACCCACACACATGCAGAAACTTTTACTTGTAGATACACATTCAGACCCCTCGTCCCTTTTTTACCCAGCCCACACACACACACACACACACACTTGCACACACTTTTTTTCAGCTCAGCACTTGCTTTGATACTGATAGTGAGCGGTTCTAAAGCAGAGAGCATCCTCAGACATTCGCTCTGAAGCAGCTCCATGTGTCTTCACGCTGTCTGCTCTCTGTGGCTGTAAAAAAGAACATTTCTCAATAAGAGCGGATTAACTGTCACTGGGATTTTGAAAATCCACCGTGCCCTCCTCCACACTTACACATATTCACACATAATGGCACAAACAAAGAAGTACAGCAAGGTATCGAAAGGATGGAATGAAACCCTTCAGAAAGGCCATTGGCTCTGTGTTACTGACCATTTTACTGCATACAGTTATTTTTGTATCAGCATCCCTGTTTTTTTTTTTTCCTTTTGGGTGTTGATGTTGGGGTGGAAAGCTCTTATCTCTATGTTTTTCTTTGGTTATCTAAATTTCCTAAGAACCAGACCAGCAGTCGTGTGTTGTTGTTGTTGTTGCTGATGTCATTCCAGCCTTGGACACACATTGACTTGGATAAGGGAAAATAAAAGGCTGCAAGGGAAAAACAGAGCATGTCAGAGAGATAAATTCTGAATGAGGAGTGTGAAGAGGAGAAAATTCAGGGAGAAGACCTGAAACCTAACAGGAAATACTGGCTGGTGTGGTGAAAAAGAGATAAATGCAAATCTGGAAACAATTCTCTGTAGCATCAATCTCAATGCAAGTGTATTTCAGTCATTTCCATACAATAACCTCTGTATGATAAGGCAACAGCTGTGTTGGTTTTGAATGAGACTTTTATTTAAAGTCCAACAGCTAAAGGCATACATATCATTTACCTGTAGATAATTTTGTTTTCATTATTTTTCTACAATGTGAGTCCGAGCAGGTTATCCCTGACTCAGAGGCAAACATGTTTCAGGTGAAAATCATTTCTCCTCTGTCTCACCCGTGGCACTGTCCCCCTACTGTGGCACGGCCTGATGTCATGAATAAATGCATGTCATACCTCAACGGTGCGGGACACACCACTTTCTCACCTGGCGTGAACCATTTCAAGTCCCTTTCCTCCTCCTCCTCCTTCTGTTGCTCTTCAGGGTTCCCCCTCCAGAGCTGCAGCCAATCAGCAGCAAACACCCTGCTCCTTTCTCCCATAATGAAACGGATTGGCTCCATGTGTGCACGCCTTTGTCCAATAAGGAGAAAGAGAAGTAATGTCATACCCTGCTCTGACCTGTAAGAGGCAGAGTCTCTGTACATTACATATTGCGTTTAAAGGTACATTCCACTTCTTGAGGATAAGAGATGCAATATTTCCAAAGAGATCCACTGATGAATCTTCTGTAAGTCTGAGGAAATGTTCTGTAGTTAAAATGCATCAGATTACAGCCTCTTGTTTAAAAGAGGTCTGGCTGAGCAGGGGAAGCGCTGACTGACATTACAGGTTGTGGATAATGAGTTCCACGGGGAGGGAGATAATCGGCTGCCTGTGGCTGAAGGCTGGAGGGACGACAGGAGAATATCCTCCCTTACCTCTCCAGGGTCTGTGTCCCCGGAAACCGGCAACAACTCCACACAGAGGCCACTCAACAATAACGGCTGCCCCTTTAATGCCTGTTAACGATCGCTGGGTCACAGAGTGATTCCTGAGAAAGGACAAAAACTCTCTCCTTTTTCTTCCTCTGACTGTCTTATTGGATTGTGTTACAAGGTGTGTGTGTGTTTGTGTGTGTGCCTCACCCCAGGTAGAGAGTGTTTACTCACCACAGCTGCAGCAACACATTTCTAGTGAGGACAGACAGCCTTGCCTCCCTAACAAGCCGCTATTAAAATTACATGCCACTGTCAGGGTTTTGCCCTGGGAGCAGCACAGTGCACAGATCATATTGACATGTCCTTGCATTACACCGTGATTCACCAGAATAAAGCTGAGTGTGTGTGTGTGTGTGTGTGTGTGTGTGTGTGTATGTGTGCTTATCTAAACTTTCTGCTCCCTACTTCAGACCCATCAATACAATGATAATAAAGTCTTTTGATTTGTCTTGCAAAACAAAAAAGGTATATTTTTTCACAGCTTATAGATTATCACCATGAAATTCAGCAGGTGAAGGCACGGTTATTTATTTTCTTCCTGACTGTGACAAATAGAGTTTGTAAGGGATGGAGCTGAGACACCACATCAGACGTCTGCGGGGGACTTCCCCCTGGGAGATTTGGATTAACTTTCAGGTTGGCCGAGCAGAAACCATAATGATTCTCTCTGTCTGCCCTTGAAATTATCTCCTCATCACTTACTCACATTGATAGATGCAGTCTCTTTCTTCTTTCTACCTCACCTGCTCCTTTTTATGGGTTTGAATAAGACCCAAAGATCCAACATCGAACACAGTATGAAAAATGTATCACATAATATTAAATCTGCACATTGTTGCATTTACTTTTGGAAAACTACACATCTGAGGGAAAGAAATAGACAGCTATTCATGCAGTCCTCCCTCAGTCAGCAGCCTCCTGTGAACAAACCACAAATTCCCCACAGAAGATGTCAGAAGCGATTAACTTCTCTTAAATCTACTCCCCAGATTAAATGATTGTAACAATCAAACTGGCTTTGAGGCTTTGCATAATTTACTTTTTCTCCCTCTTTGGTAATTCTGTCTTTGACTTTTTCCTCCACTGTTGTGCTGCAGCCTTGAAGTATTATTACCCCGTAGATCAATGAAGATGATGTATGAGGCATCCACTGCTACTGGTATAAACCCTTCTGTTTGTTGTGATATATGAGGATGTATCATATTGAATGGAGTACCTATTTACTGACTGCTTTTCTCAGAAAACCAGATGCATACAGCACAGTTAGCGACTCAGTAATGTGCCTAATGTATTAAAAAAGTGTTTGAAAACATTATATTTTATGAGATGATGTCAACACATATATATCTGAGACACTTTGATTGAATGCTCTAATTTTCCTCTTAATGTTTCAACACATCAGTGACCATCATAACATCAATGCAGCATATATTATATAGGAATGGCACATGTTAGATTATACTCCCCCCACAGAAGGTTTGATGGTTAATCAGACATTATCTGGAGGAAATGATGATGAGTCACACAGAGCAGCTCATGCTCTTAAATATCTCCTGCATTTCTCTTTCTATATACTTCACAGCAGCATCCTACAGATCTACATATCACTCAGCTGTCGTGCGTTCAGGCTCATGTAATCTTCGCTGAATGTATTTCCGCCCAGGTGGCAGTGCAGTCGTCTTTCCCGCACTATCATTCGTTGTCTTTTGAGGTCCCCTCTGCATTTGTGTATTCATCACTGTTGCGTGCTGTTTGCCACAGTGAGATAGATGCTTAGGAATGGATCATTAAACAGGGCTTCGGTCTGCTGGACTAAAGCAGAAAAGTAAGATAAGAGTTTTATGAAAATGCAAATGGCATATAATTGTTTACCAGCCTTTAATGGAGATTTAGGGTTCAACAGCTGCTCAAAAAGTGACCATCCGGAGTCATTACTTATGGCTTTAACAGCATATTCTAAGCAGCGTCTTCATTATGTTCACTCTATAAAGAAAAGCTTTCCGGCGTTGACATTCACATCTTGATCTTCATCAAGTAGTTGCAATACTTGGATGCAAGGGGAAAGAAGATGAGACTTAACTTTAATACTTCAGTTATTTCTCTGTCAATAGTAGGATAAAAGTCAGATGCAAGGGTAACCTAAATGATGCACCCTAAACAAACAACTTAATGGAGAGTAAATAAAATAGTTCAACTATGAGCTCCTGTAGTCAACCTGCACCAGTTCATAAAGCCTTCATAAACATAGAGCACTGCATATTACAGACATTTCAATGAAGAAACATGAAAATATAAAACAAAACAAAAAAACATTTCCCATCTCCTGGTCATCTGTACAATGTCCAAGTAAGTTTCAACCTAAAAGTCCAGTGCAATGAAAGTGTACCATGCTAAGGCACAGATCACTTCATCAGCTTCAGAGATATGTGCTTTGGTGTGGTACACTTCATGCAGTTGCTGTGAACGCTCGTCTAGACAATCAGATTGACTAGAGGACTATGTCAGACCTAAACAACTTCCAAAACCCTAAAATTAACCGAAGTCTTCGTCATGTTCTCTGTGTTCTCCATTGTGTTGACTCTTATAGGACCAAACTTCTTGTAAACAGACGTTTCATGATGATGTAAACATGATATATGTGTTTCGGCAATTGTGTTTTATTTTGGTTCATTGAGGGAATGGTGCTGCAATGGGCTGAATGTGTTTGATTTCGGCACCATTCAGATGCCAAATGTAACCATGCCCCTAGAGCCATGTCATAGTGTGTACGAGCAGAATTATAGTTTGTCTGGCAGGTTTATGGTGTACAAGAAGTTCATTGGTGCATCACATCCGCTGAAGATACAGTGTATGTGGCTGACAGAACTACAAACTTAACATGGAAATATCCGAGTTTTACAGCAGCACAGTAACTGCATCATAATGTTTATTAAACTGTTGATGAGGCACATGTAAGTTGGAGTTGGTTTTTATACAAATTAAACTGAATAATGATGAATAATCCATCAGTTAATGAAGTTGTCTTTACAAAACTTCTGCAGTTTCTTCATTGCCAAGTTTTTCTGCCAATCAATATCTTATTATCAAGCCTCATCAACTTCACTCTCAATATAACTTCCCTGATGCCAGTCCTGATTAATGCCAAGTTGACAATACTGGTTCAACAGTGCAGCAGAGACGTCTGAGTTTTTTTTCCTCTGGCACTGATTAACTTCAATTATCATGTTTTTTTTTTATAGGATTCCTTCGTTTTCTCAAATAGCACACTCATCTGACAGTGACAAGTGCGAAAGCCTCTACTTTATACTGTTGTGTACCAACTCTAGCAAATTTATTTATTTTCCCTCTGAGAAAGTAATGAGTGTAGAAACATTATAAATTGGAGTTTTTATGTCACTGGAGGTTTGGTGACTAATCCTGTGTTACAGCCTCGTCCCACTGGCAAGGCTCAAACTGTTGAAGTGAAAGGCAGGGCCATGTCTCAGTGAACCAGAAAATGCCCTGATTGACGTCCAGTAGCTCTGAAAGTATCGTGCTTTCCTCTGCCTCTGCTTTGATGTTGGCCCCCTTCTTAGACCACCAGCAATGGGTGAATAGCTGCTTGACCAGAGCTCCATTCAGTCTTACCCACCAGGGGATTTCACTGTGACAAATACTCCAATTACTGATGATGATCCAGGAGAGCAAAATCTCTATAGTTTGTCTCCCTGAGAGTTAGTTCATGATCCGTTTTTAGAGCGCATCGAACCAGACAGAAAAAAAAAAAAGTTGGAAGAGGAAAAGAGGAAGGTAAATTTTCCTGAGGAAGTTAATGAAAGACCTTGAAGTGAGGCTAGGGAAGCTGTCACCTGCTCTGGTGATAGATAGCAGGCTCACTATTATTAGCATTCCCCTGCCCAGAGTTTTATGCCTTACTCCAGCCATTTCTTGATTAATTAATCAGGTAATGTATGCTACCCGGTCTACAAAAGAACCCAGATATTTCTCCCTCTGCCTCGCGCGGGCTTTCACCGAAACCACAAACCAGGACCTCCCAACAGGCCACAGTGCATTCAATAGATTACAATTCCAAAGCAGCCACGAGCAAAGAGAAGCCATTTACACAGAGGTCCTGACTGCTTTCAATGTAAAGTGGAATAATAAACATCCATGAGGGGAACAGGCTCCCATTTCATGAATACATTCACTTCCACTGGCCCAAAGTCAACCTTGTCTGATGTAATTTTTTCAGCTTTCTGAGAAAGTTTTCAAACTGTCAAATAAAGCTCAGCTGTGAGGAAGGTAAAAATACATCCTGAGTGAGAGTGAGGTACAGTGGCTCTGAGAGGCAGCACAGCTTTATGCTTTCTCTTGTTTCTCTGTCTGAAATAGAACAACTGTGCGTGCAAATACAAAACAATATGATCCGTTTCATGCACAAAGAATGAGTTTAGTTCTGTAATAAGATCCCCAAATAAAAACTTTGCCCTCTTGTATTTTATGTACTAAAATAACCTCCTGTGTCAGGTCTCATGGCATCATGCACTTTCTGTTATTTTCTGTATTAATAATATTAAATTTGCTTTACCGATTTGCCAACCTGCCAGTCAGGGATTACATCCACATTAACTGTCCAGGTCCACAGCAGGGACATTTTTACATCTCTCTGTCCACACTTTGAAAAAAAAAAAAAAACGACTGCCAATCCCTTCATGAACATGCCAGTCCGGCTGGGGGAGATAACTTGTGATTGGTCTGCCAAACAGTATGTAGATGTGTATTTAACATTGTCTTCAGCTGGTGATTGGTGGTTTATTATTGTGCACCGAATAGCAAATTAAGTGAGATTGAGATCCAAGTATTGTGCCATTGGTTACTTCAAAGATTTGATCAACCCAACGATAATAGACGGGCATAATTAATTATGTGAGCAGCAATCTTGTTGCATGTGTAAAACTTCTGAATAAAAAGGAAAGACTTAAGGGTTTCTCAAATCTTTCTGCTTTTCACGGGGTCTGGAAAATCTCCACCTCAGGCATTTTTGAACGCCTCCATTTGCAGTGCCTGAAAACTGTGTTAATAGACAGAGTCAAAATAGAAGGAAGAAACTTTGTTTTCAAAAATATCTGCTTCCATATAGATGCTTGTGTATTAAAAAGCAAAGTTTATGGTTCTAACTTTCTTCCAAAGGTTTTAAACTCTACATTTTAATATGACAGAGCAGATAATCAATGTATAAGTTTGAAATAAATGTATCCATTTCTGTGGTGTTTACATAAGTTAGGGTTACTGTACACATTTACAAATGATGGGTGGTTTACTTAACCTGCATTTGTGCCAACCTGAAAGGGCGGCTTTTTCTCTTGTGGACAATATTGTGGTACATTGTAGTGGGAAGTCAGGTGATGTAGGGAAGAGATCAGTATGATCCAGTGCTGGGATTCTGGAGCAAAAGGAGGGTGATGCTATGCACAACTTTTCATAATGAGACCAAGTTCTATCTCCATTGTGAAACAAAAAATTGGCATCATTAGTGAGACCAACTTCACAGAGCTTTACCCTAAGTTGTATTTCCACTCCGTATTCTAACCAGTCATTCTGTTTGTTTGTGATATATTACATATAAATTAATTAGAAAAATGTAAAATAAATAGATTAAGTGCCTTTAAGATGCCTCCAGTGCCTGAAGTTCAGTATTTGTGAGCTTGATAGGAGAAACGCTTTGACTATTCTCAGACTGCACATGCAACACTCTTTAAAACGCATCTTACATTTGGTTGTTTGGTGTTACTTTGCACAGTCTTGCACCATCTTTTCTCCGAGATTCATTGCAATAATGGAAAGTTCACATCTAATTCCTGTTTTAAATTATGTCTTGTTGTGGTTATCTTGCTGCTGCCTGCAAGGAGTGAAACAGCAGAGCATAACACATCGAAACCTCCCAAAACAAGCTGTTTCCATGCAACAGCCATCCCAACTTTTTTTCAAAGGATCCCAAATGTTTAAGGAATAAGTTATAAGGATTCATACTCTTATCACCATGTATAGTCTACAGATGTACTTCTTTCTCTTTCAGAGTGAGCATGTAAAAATCCAGGATACTTTTCTTAAATACATCCTTTATTTTTGTATCCTGCCACATTTTCACTTCCTCCACAGCTGGTAACTCTGAAAGCAGCAGGACATGGCATCATACCGTTGGAATTATGTCTTTCCTGTCTTTTCTCATGACAGAAAACAATGCATGTCCCTCAATTTTGTTTATAGTTACATATTCTTGTCAGAGGTGTTTTTCAGGTGTGCACCGCTGATAATTTTAAGTGGGTTTGCCATTCCAAAAAATTCATACATGATCCCTGAGGTGGTGTCTGAGGCAGGCTCAGACCATGACATTTATTATAAGAAAATGCATAGTGTAAAAAGTGTGAAAAGTTAAAACAGGGTTCAAAAGTATGGGTCGAATGATTGCAAAATGCATCTACTGGTCATACACCTATTGCAGGATGTAAACATAAAAGCTGCAAGCAGTGATAAGTGGACTCTCACCTTTGTGTGCCTGTCAGGACATGTCACAGCCGCTGCGTGTGCACAGGGTCCTTCTAAATGAAATGCTATTGCATGCAGCGCCTGCAGCATGTTCAGCAAGATGTGCCTCAGCAAATTGACATTTTTTCCTGGTGCCAGTCGGGGTTGCCTCATTTTGACGTAAAAAAAAAAAAAGACATACATGCACATAGGCTCTGACACTGAAAATGTGTGTGCATTTTGGTCCAGATCCAACACTGCACAGAAGAGCCAATCACGTTTGCATGTTGTCAAAAAAATGCATCAACTTTGGACGTCAATTGTGGTTGCACCCATAGACTTACAAAAAAATCATTTAATAGCTTTTCATTGTCAATGTGCGTAGTATACAAATACTCAATTTGAAGATGATTGGGAAAAAATGTGGGAGTTGTCCCCTCAAATACATACCAAATAAATGGCAAAAATCTGAACTTTAACTTAAATTTGGAACTTCTTGTTCAGGATTCACAATGGTCATTAGTGTTTTGTAGGTTTAGTCATGTTAGATATGCAAAAAAAATCAGGCCTGTAGGTCAAAGTGGCTGTAGAAGCTATGTTCTTCTCATCTAGGTGGGGCTGTGGAGCACACATTGGCATGAGAACACTGGATTCATGAATTTCTACACTGTGACTTATTTTTTTGGCTAGGTGCATTCACCTTTATCTGAAGCTGAAGGCACATAAGAAAAACTTAACTTGGACAAGAAAACATACATGGCCCCCTGGTGGTCAATTTTGGGGTTTTGGCCTTGTCACTTGGTTTTCATAGGGTCTTTGCCAACCCTGTTGTCCGGTCCTGGCCCCAATAATGCACCAATCTGTGACTTTGGACTTTTTTGACTTTCTCATGCTGTTTTATCATGAAATCATGAGGGGACATTTAGTGAAATAATTTGTCAAACTGGAAAATTTGCCTATGCGCATGAAAGCACACAGACCACCCAGACATTTAGAGGATATTTTTCAGTACATATGTGAACACAGCTATTCCCTAAGCCAGAGGAGTCAGATGATAAAGCTGTCCGTTTATTGTCTGTGTGTGTTTGTGAGTTTGCAACCCTGTAAATTTACTGCACTCCATGTCAACTGCATGCCTCTTTTCTATTTCCCCTTCCTCATCATTTTCTCACACCCTTCAGTCAGCCAAAAGCTCCAGTCATTTATTCCTCCAGCACCAAGCTCGGCCGTCTGGAGGAATTTACAATCATCGGCTTGGCTTATTCTCACCCCGCTGTAAAGCTGTAATGGATTTACCACCAGTGTGTCACTCTCGCCATTAAAATGTAAAAGTTTGCGACACTGCCTCGAAAGTTACAAATGATGCCGGGCAGTTTCCTGCGATTACATTTCACCTGGTTGCAAGTGGTTTCCCCCCGCCCTCCCCCTCACTCAAAACCAAATCATGTGCTGTCTCTGCTCCATCACTCTGAGTAAACTGCACAGCTCAGGAAGGAAACAGGGAGCTCATCTCCGCCTTCAAAAAGAGTTGTGTAGCCATTTTATACTTCCTCTTTACCCAACCCACTGGATCTTTTTTTGATGTCCTCAATGACGGCTCGGTTAGAAGGGAACTCACGGCATAGAGTTATCTCCTGATACGTCTCTGTGCAATTTGATTGCATTTATATGAAAATGGCCGAGTTATTCTTTCAATAACGAATGGATGCCTTTGGAGACTCCTGTGCTGTCTCCGCCGTACACATCCACCCCGAGCATTTTGACAGTTTGACACTTTAATTTCCTACAGAGTATTTCACCTGAATTTCACGGACAAAGAAAGAGACATGCTGCTGTTTAAAAAAAAAGTCCACATGGGGTTTGAATTATGAAAGTTAAATCCTCTCTGCCCTTCTCTATTACTCAGGTTTGGGAAGCACCGGAGGGATGAGCGTCCAGGAGACAGGATGGAGAGAAAAGGCTCCAGTAAATCTAAAGCTGAGGACATGCAGGCGTCGGAAGAGGAGACCCTGCGGATGAGGATGGAACAAGAGAGGTGAGTGCTCAGTTATAGCCCTGGCTCGCTAAAAGCTCAAACAATTAAGTCTCAGCTGAAAAGAAAGAAAAAAAAGAGAAAAGAAAGAAAAAAGAACCCTGTTGACCGGAAAATTAGCTAATAACCTCATTAGCAAAATGGTAGAGCAAGGTTTGGAAGTTCTGGGAAAGCACTCAGATGTCAATTTGTGAAAGGTCTTTTTCTTTTATATCAGTACATTAAATAGATCATTTATGGATTGTTGCTGCCTCTGCCATTCAGAGGCGCTGACCTCCTAATGGTGCTCGTAGGCCCCTGTGGATTTGGCATGATTGAATGGTGCTCATTATAATAGTGAAATCGATGTAGCTCCACGTTTGTCTCCTCCTGCTGCTCGACCAGGTTGTTAATCGCTCAAGAATACGCCGTTCTTTTTATCTGCCCCTGTTGGCTGCGTGTCCTCTGGTGTTTGAGGACATCAGAACATCCAGAAGAATGAAGCGAAGCGTTGGTTGTAGCGTGCTCTTATCCCTTACAGACATGTCCAATTCAATTCCCCGGAGCAGAGGACACAAAATTGGTGGCGAGGCAAATGAAAAGACAGCTTGCTGCCTCTATTGTTCTTCCACAGCAAAATGAACTCAGTAATCAAACTGGCATTGGTAATAACAGCTAATTGAATCGAAACAATGAGGCTTGATAGGGCTCCTTCTTTCAGTGGATGGGAAGAAAGATGCAAAACCACCAACAAACACTTGCACCAGGCGACTCCCCTGCTGAATGGAACATCTGCAGGCCGAGCTTCAAAGGCCGTGGCACGTTTCTTGTTGGTATTCAGCTGTGACTTGCAGTGAAGGTCTTCTCCACTGTGAACCCCTCTGGCTTCGGGCCTAACACATTTCCCTCTTTGCACCCTGGAGACTGTCAGGCCTGGCCCTCCACAAAAAACTGTCCCCTTTGAGAGGCTCCCAGAGGACCGTCATGCTCCTTGGCGGAATCGACCCAGACGTGCAGTGGGCATGAGATGTGTGGAGTACATGCTCCCACAACCCACAAACACATTCACTCTGTTTAAATCTCATTCCTATTTCCTTTCTTTCACCACTGTCACACTCTTTCTTTGTCTCCTACTCCACACACTCATTCCCAGGCTTGTTTGTGTCCATTCTGGATGTCTACGCTTCAGCTCCTTGCAACAGGCCAACCTTATTCCTCCCTTTTTACCTGTTCTCAAATCCCATCACTCACCAAGCAGGAATTGTCCCTTAGTTAATGGAAACAGAAACCTGAGGGAAATCGTTCTGGGTAATAATAAACCAACCTGCCATGAGGACCAGTCGATATTCAAAGCATCAAGGTTCAGCCAGACGACAGCTCAGAAATCCATTACTTCTTGTATTTTTGGTGGCACTACTGTATAACACTCCCAAGGTGCTGCACTTGATTGTTGTAGTTCTCTGCTCAAGGCACACTCTCTGATTGATTACATTGCTGCCACGGAGACAGGGCCATTCAACAGTGCGTTTATGAAATTATGGATCGGACCGTAACGGCTTTCCCGGAGTTGGCAATCGTCGGCCAGCACCGTGTGTCAGCACGACCCGACATGGGCTGCAGCCAAACTCCCGGCCCGGCTGACATTAGCGATCATTAATTCAAGCAGACGGCTTTGACAGGGGCTTTTAGTGATTCAAAATAGGAGTCAGTGAAGAGGTGAGGCAGATTAATTCATAAAACCTGCCCTTTTTACTCTGCAATAAGGCGGCTACGGCCATATATTTAAAACTCTGACCTTGATATGATTCATGTAATTTATGGTTTGGCTCGCTCTCCTTGCGGACAACTCATTTATTTTGAGTTTGAATGTTCTCCTGTATTGATATCTTGTCATCTAAGCGTACGGACTGACTACGATAGAGGGGAGAGTTAATGAAACTGGACCTCAGTGCAGGTACTTTCATGCAGCCTGGCACATCACCATGATGAAGACTGCTCACACTGTGAAATGTGACTTGCTGTTATGAAGCAAATATATGATGTAATGGACTGGCTTAAACTTTTGTGCCGGCTCAAAACATGGGTGATGCTAAAACTTTTGTCAGTCATTACTTTTTCCCAGAACAGGTTCAGTTTGCTGCAATTTTTTGCATCCACCCAGGTCCTTTCCAGGACTATTTGATGATACAGGAACACCACAGGCTAATTGAAACGTTCCATTTTCACATTTATTGACATAGTTTCTGCAATTTAGGGCTATGTACAATGAAGACTTGTGTATGTCAGTTTTTGAGTGTGTCAGTATCCATGTGTGTGTGTGTGCCCACCAGTGGTGGAAAGAGTACTGAAAAATATTCAAGTACAAGTACTGTTACATTCCTAAAATATTACTCAATCACAAGTAAAAGTACTGGTGTTAAAAACATTGTCAAGTAAAAGTACAGCGTATTCCTCAAAAATACTACTCAGATTATTATTTACTTTTAACTGGTGATGTCACTGTCACCTCTCCAGATAGGGCTCTAAATTTTGTGTTTTGCTTTACCAATAATTAAGACACTAACAATCAATAATCATTAATAACTGATAAGATAGAAAACAAGTGTTTTCGCTCATTTTGATTGGTTGGTTTTTTTTGTCTTTCTTTTTCAGATTTTAAGTTTTTGTTTCCTTATTCAGCAAAGGTCTCAGGCAGAAAAAAAAAAACAAATTTAGATGAGGTGCAGTAGCTGCCAGGACTATTGATAGAATATCCATGAATAAATTTTTAACTGGTGAAATTCTTAACACAAAATCAATGAGCGATCAATCATTAACATCCATTAACATTTTTTTTGTTTTGTTTTGTTTTTCATCCATATTTCCTTGTTTTCATTGGCTTGTTTGCTATCAAATCACCTTACTGGCTACAAAAATGCAGATAAAAGGTCTAGATATTGATGAAAATTGTACTCAGTACTCAACTATGATTTTAAAAGTAACTAAGTAGATAACATGGCACAACGATTACTTAAGTTTAAGTAAAAGTACAGACTTGAAAATCTACTCATAAAAGTACAAGTACCCCAAAAAACTAATTAATTGCAGTAATCCGAGTATTTGTAGTTAACTACTTCCACCCCTGGTGCCCAGCTCAATACTGTCAGCCACAGGGGATGGCACTAACCTAGTTTTTGATTTTCTTTTCTCAAGAGGTGAAAAAAACACAAAACCATTGTCACTCCTTGATAATTCCAATGTATGTCAGACTGGTCGCCAAGAAATTGTCAAGTGGATATGCCTAACTGATTTATTTGGATAAAGAATTTCAAGTTGAAATATATTTTAGTTGAGTCAACAACTTATAATTAAGAGTTATCACAACAATTTCAGTAATCTTTTGTCATATTGTTGAATGATATGCTAGAATGACACATTTTCAAAATCTCATTTTACAGTGTATCAGCAGCGTTTGATTTGCTCAAATCTGGCAGGTTGTATCTCCCTCATGTGATGGACTGTTTCATGTCTCATTAGTACTCGTGGTTCGGCTGATCTGAATCTTTGTTTGGCCCAGCACAAGCAGACATCACTGTTTCACTCATGCCTGTGAACAGCACGCAAAACATCCCTATCTGACTGGCTCATGTTGAGAAGACTGGTCAAAACAAACCCTTTGATTGGACCTCAGGCATGCTGGAAATTAGCAATGTTTGTGAGTTTGGCCCTCATTCATGCAAGACCGCAGGGGAGACTCGGGAGAAGGAAACAGGGATGAGAGTGTTGTTGAAGCTTCTATCAGTCCTCAGCTTATCTCTGCACGTTAGCCCTGGAACTATATTTTCCTGGTCAAAATGGGAAGCACACAAAGAGCGCCTGACAATGTTCTTTCTTCATTTTCTGCCTTAACCCAACTCCATTCTCTCCGTCTTTCTCTCTGGCAGCTGATTATGATGTCCATTCCCTCTTATCTGCTTGGCTCCGGTTGGCCTCTAATCAGCAGCCAGCACTCCACTACCGCTCTCCTCTTTCCTGCTCCCCGGACCACAGCAGAGCACATCCCTGATTTTTCTTTTCTAGACAACGGCTTGCTTCCTCTTGTTTGTTGTTCGACTCTCTGCTGACTTCAGATAAACAGAACTTGACCGGTGGTTGTGACTCAAGACAAACAGTGAAGCTGGATTCAGGCTGAAAACTTCACATTTTATCAAACAAATTCTCCAATTTTCCAGCAAGCCACTGACAAACAAAGTAATCCCCCCCTGAGATAGATCCCTGTTTTTATCACCATAATGATTGTGGAGTAAATGTTATCATTCCGCTTTATCAAACCATCTCATTATTACAGTATCTTGTTGGAGTTCCATTTGCATAAAGAGTTCAAAGGAAGCTCCAACTGCTTGATTGGGAAGTATGATTGCATTTGTAATTATATTGATACCTACAGCAAGTTAATGCGATTGTTACACTGTGAATTAACACCATGAAAACTTGCACAATTATCTCCGTGATTGCATTATACTGTTACGAGCCAAGCGTCGACACAAAAGATGGGCGATCTGAAGCTTGTGATTCTGCACAGACAGCTGCACGCCAAGTCATTTATGCTCTTTGATTGGATTCAGATACGTTCTGCCCTCCATCTGCACTTCAGAACAATAGACCGTGTTTTGGTGGAGGAGTTATTAAAAAGAAAAATCTATTCAAGACAGTTGGATGAGAAAGTAAAAGAGCAAATGCATTCTGTTTCATCCACAACGCGGACAATGCATATTGAAGAGGCGTGCTTTCTAAGTGTGCTGACTATAAAATGAGAGTCTGAGAGAGTACAGACAGCTTCCCTACACCCACCACACTTTCCTTTCCTTTCCTTTCCTTCCCGCCTCCCCCCAGTCTCCCAAGGGTAGACTCCACATTGACAAACATATGGAGAAGGAGGCTGCTGGCTTTGTTGGTCCAGAAAAACAATCCTGTTGGATAAACAGTGAGATTTATTCAGTGTGGAGAGAAAGGACTTGAGGTGGAGTGAAGTGTTTGTGCGAGTTCACACCAGGTCTGTCATTTTACCTGGTTAATGTGGTAATATAATCACGACACATGACAGCCTGCCAGTTTCACACACCCCCAAAATGATGCTCTGTCAGCTTGAGTAGAAGGTGAATGATTTTTTTTTTTTTTTTTTGTGCTTTAAGGATCTGAAAACAAAGTCTTTAACAGTAAGAGTTAAAAATAAGGGATGTTGAAGAAATAATGTCATCTGGCTGACACAAAATTTTCTTGAAGACATGGTCTGTCAGTGGATTAGTGGGTGAACTCTATCTGCCCTGAAAGCCTCAGTATTAGACTGTCTAGACTGTCTTTTAGCCAAGGGGAAATGCCTTTTGACTGCAGCGCTGTGGTGACCGCGAGCGAGCATTGTGTTTTGTACAAAGGTACATATGGAGTCAGTATTATTTCTAAGATTATACAGTAAAATACACACAACATAAAAGAGCTAAAAGGGAGCGGGAATTACTAATAATACTGGAGTAATCTTCTTCTCTGTCACAAGTGTAATTAAAATTAAAATTAAAATCCACAGCAGGGCTGCAACGAAGCACCGCAGCTCCACTGTCCCCTCTTTGAAATAAAACCTCCCCGGGCTGGTTGTATTAGCAGCTCCAGTGTCTTTTCCTCTCAAATGTAGTATCAGTAAGAAGAGAAGAGAGGAGGGCTGGTAATTGGGGCTGTACAGTAATAATGTGTTTAGTGTGGGCAGCACTTTCCTCAGTGTTAACATGCTGGACCATTAATTGGCTAATGGAGTATGTACGGTACAGAGCGGGGGTGGACTCTGAGGAGAAGGAAGGGGGAGGAGAGGAGGAAGAAGGGAAGCCCAGGAAGGAAGCAGGTGGCAGGTGTGGATGTGAGGTTTCCAGATGATTAACATATCACAGAACAGGAGAGCAGATATCATATCCTGGAGATTATACAGAGGAATCCTCAAGCTTAGAGGCAAGGATATAGGGCCTGGCTGATAATATAATCTTAATTCATGATCGTAATGAATTTCAGATCAATTACAATAATCAGCTGGTAGCAGATCTAAACTATCAAACATGGCGGAAGTCTGTGTGATAACAGCCAAAGTCACCAGATGTTGCACACTTTTTGACAATGATGTTTCCATTTTAAGATTGTTCTCAAGGGGCAATTTGTCTATTTTAGGTCTTGCATACCTGCATTTTTTTTTGCTTGGTTATTTGTTTTGGATGTTGGATCCATAGGCTACTACTCATGTGTCAGTATCTGTGTTTGCCCCACCCCCCTCTGCTTGTGTGCTGATATTTTGGTTGACTTGGGATGTTTCTTGGTGGAGAGTAGGTGTGGTGACCCCAGCCAATCACAGTGCACCAAGTGTACAACTGACAACTGATGATAGTGAGTGGGAGAAGCTTTTCTGAGCAGCTACGACAGCGGAGAAAGAATGATACAATATTTGCAGAATACCTCAGTTGCCTACAAGAAGTCAGGTGTATGGCTCTTGAGTCACTTCCATATAGAAACAAGATGCTGCAGGTGCTCACAGGCTGGTGATTGTGTCGATGTCGCTATGGCCGAAGGCAGTGGGCATGCACTGCCACTGGCACCGAGCCACAGGGGAGAAGCCCGTTTGGATTTTGTGTTTACGAACTGTAACAAAAATTCCTGCAGACCCTACCTTTAAAAAAAAAAAAAAGTCTTAGAGTGTTAAGAAAGCCACTGAAGAGGTTGGACTTTTCTGTGGATACAAACTGTTCTGAAGTTACATTTTCAGGCTTTTTATGCCTTTGTTCATTCAATTTAGAGAGGACAAAACACTGGGTAGAGCGGGAAACAAGTTGAACGAGGGGAGGGACATGCAAGAAGGAGACCATGGGTTGGACTTACATGGTTAGAGAGGTATTTCCATATTTTTAGTTGGCAGGTTTGATTGTTATATTTTTTAAGTCAGCTAGCAATAGGAGATCAAATACATTTGTGAACGCAGAAACCTGATTAATATTGATTGCAAAATTTTTGTTTTGCCAACTGGACAGTAGCAGAAAGTTAGCCTCATCTGAGAGCCCAAAACAACCCAGAAGCAACCTCTCACTGGGATCTGACAGCTAAGGGTTAAGTTTTCTGAACAAACACATGGATGACCCTTTGATTCAAGATTTGATGTATGTAAACAAAACCTTAGATTGAAAACTGATGATAGTATAAAAACAGGATAATTACACTAATGACAAAATCATGACTCACTTCTTTGCTCACTTGGCTTGTTAATCTCTTTTGATTGAAATGAATGTAATGCCTTTATTCATGTCGGACTCTTGAGGCCTATTAGACAGGTCTCTCTCTTTGAGCTTCATGTCGCCAGTCTCGTCCAGGCCATTATCTCATCCCAAATGTCAATATTGCCATTTTTATGAATCCGATTAGTCCATAAAACGCCTGAGGGTCTTGCGATCTCGGAGGACTTCCGTGAACCTGCGGTAACATCATCGTCTGGCCTTCCTGGCAGAGATCTGACATCACTTAAGCCAGATGGCAGGTGAAAGGGCTTGTGGGAATTAGTGTCTTTTCTCTCTATGAAGCTTGTTTTCTATTTCCTGACATTGCATATTAAAGTGAGACCACACTGAGCATGCTGAACTGTGCTGTGAGTTGAAGATTTCCATTCGTACCTGGTCTGCAACAATGCAAATACACTCCAAACCAGCTTAAAGGCTTTACAGATGACGGGGTATCATACCGCATTGCATCAGGCCTCCATCAAAATCTCATTCAGCAGATAATGCTGAGAAAATGGGATTTTGGTTGGCTAAAAATAAACAAGGCAGTCTATGGGTAGGATGTGGGAATTGGGTTAATCCGGCACTGAAAAATGGTGATTGTTTGAAATGTGATTACTGTTATTAAAATACACAGACACGGGAGAGGGAGTAAGACTGGAGGGGATCCAAGCTTTGTTCCAAACCTGTCAGTCATCTGTGAGAAGCTGCAGCTGAGGGTCAGAGGTCACTTATGACCTGAGGTAATAGGGAAGTCTTGCACCACTGGGAGGTTACATTGACTGTGTGTATGTGTGCAGATGTGTGTGTTAGCCTGCAGCAGGGATACAACATCTGGAACCAGTGAACAGTCTGGTGGCTGCTGCCAGAGTCACCGCTGTGGGAGGTCAAACCCCCTCCCTCCCCAGTCTGTCCACAGCCCTTCTCCTCCCACTGTCCTCCTCCCTGCTCCTACAGTGCCAGCTCCCCTCGCTCCCATGCAGGACCATGGCTGTGTCTTGTTAGCCCCGTACAGATGGGCATTCACATGGAACCGTTCTCTAAGACAGGAGAGGCCCTGTGAAAGGCTCTGTTGTGTGGAAGTGGTCCCAGGGAGAGGAACGGCATGGCAAGAGAGGAGGAAAGAGGAAGTGGATGTCTAACTGTAATCTTCACACCCCCTGTTGTTTGAGAGGCACAAGATCAGACCACACTCTCTGCCCTCTAATGGAGCATTCAGAGCCACATATTGAAATAATACTGCTCAGCCCCTTACTAAAGAGAAAGACATTTTCTTTCCCACATATACCCAGTTAGTGTGCAAGTAAGTTTCTTTTTAAGTCTTTGGACAAGAGGCCTCTAAGGTCTCTTCCACACTGATAAATATCTGAATGTAGTCTTTAAATCTTGAAATGCTGCTGTGGCCTCTTTGATTTCAGACTGGTACGTTTTTTTCTTACTAATAGTGTAGCATGTTTCTGTATTATTAACTTGAAGCACATATTTTCTCTGCTAAATGCATGCTGATCTTAGGGTAACAAATCTCGTTTTATGTCTTGTGTTTTCCCTTGATTATGACTGAGTGCCCTCCTCTTGTTGCCTCTACCTGTATTTTTTATCCTACTTGTGTCTCACTCCTTGTTTTCCCTCCTCTCTGTTACCTGTTTTCAACGAAAATTGTGAAAAATTGAAATTTCCCCTCTGGGATCAATAAAATATTTTTCATTTAATTTCAACAGAACTGGTGCTAGTGCTAGTTCCAAGGCAATGCCTGATTTACCACTGGTTCTTTATACTTCGACTGACAAAACACTGGCTCCAGGTGCTAAAAACTGACTCTGAGAAAGTACCAACTCTTTGCTGGGACGGGTCAAAGAATCGACTACATCAGAGGCAGGGGGCAGGTTACTGTGACCGAAAATCAGCCATTGTTAAAAAGAAAATCTGCCAAGCTTGTCATCTGTTGTTTCAGAAGGTTCACATTCAAAACTTGTATTATCAGTGAAATTGAAACAGCGATCCATTGCCACTTGTAAAGATCAGGGCTATACAATGATCATTTGTTCAATGTAACAGCATTCAAAAACTTTGTTTATTTTACTTATATGATGGGACCATTTCTGCCTGGTGTTCACAACTCTCCTCTGCTCTGTTGCGCATGACAGAGTTCAGCCACTGACATACAAACACGTGCACATATACACACACTGATGAGAAAACTCTGTGTAGCAAAAAGAGAAACAAGAAACCGCCACAAGAAATACAAAAAATAATTCTCTCCTTTTTTTAAAGCACTCACAAAGCCATCTTCTGACATTGCTGCCCACTGAACCAGTTGCATATGCAGTGACGCACCGACTTTTTATTATGACGCAACGACGCAGCTCTAATTTGGGTCCTTGCTGATGAAAAACCAAACTGGTTCTTCAGAAAAATACGATAACAACCAACTAAGCACTAGTACTAGCACCAACACCTAATGAGAAGTGATGAAAAAGAGGTACATGTCAGCTCTGTATGTCTCATAATTTGTGTGCTTTGTCTTTAATGTGTCCTCAACAGAATCCAGGCAAAGACACGGGAGCTGAGGGAGAGGCAGGCCAAAGAAAGGGAGTATGCTGAGATTGGAGATGTGGTCAGCCGCACTTTTAGCTCGGACGAGGAGCACACCTACGCTGGCATAGGCTCCTTGGACTCATCAGTGGACAGCAACAGCATCGATCCCTACAACCACCCGTACCACCTCCCTCAGAGTCCCACCAGCCCTCACATCCCTGTGAACCTTCAGGACAATGGTCCACCTCTGGAAGCTCTGTACGCCCAGGTTAACAAACCACGCAACGGACGCCCTGCAGCTCCAGACAGGTAGGGGGCACTAAAACTTGAAGTCTACCTCCCATACACATCCACACCTGCAAAAGATCAACATTCTGCTTCAGAAGTCTCCTTCTTCATTCATTCAAACGACACTAACTAGCTTTGCGTCTTGAGCTTGTGCTTTGCAACAATCTCATTCATTTACACCTCATCTATAATGTATAAGCCGCGCTGTGATCATATTTGTTCTCCTTTACTTGTCATGGGGAAGACATGCTGCTCAGAAAAACAATGAAATTTTGCACCGTGTTTTATCACCGCTGCATCCCACAAGGCATTGCTCCGTGCCGGCAGGTAGAATCTGCAGTCAAGGTAAAACAACAGGAGCACATCAGTAATTCTCCATGTGTAAGGATTTAATATCAGGCCATCTTTTTTTTTTTTTCATTATCCTTGGATCACAGGTAATCCTCCCCAGCCTCTCGCAATGAGAGTCACGCTGCATGGGAGTTCAGCTTGCTTGTCCCAGGGGGGTTGTATCACTCATAACCTCCATGTCAACACGAATATTTGATGTGACCACAATATCACGGGGAGATTTAGTTTCATTTTACGGTGCTGATACTCTGTGTCGCCAAAAGGCTTGTGCAAAGTTCTTATTTGTTCATACCAATGTGTTTATCACCTTTCTTTGCTTTTCTTTTACAAATGGCTCATTCAGCAGAGTCTGCTCACAATGTAGCAGGTCAAATCATTTACAGGCGGCCAGTGCAATGGTGCATCTGTTTGTTGTCAAATGATGTTTAGTGTAACATCTTAGAAGATTTCTTCCCTGGAGTTTTTTAACATGTTGTTGTTAGCTGTGTTGGTGAACTGATATCTGAAAATGAACTCATCACAAGTAAACAAGGGCATGTTAAACTAACAGCCAACTGGCACACAGCCCCAAAAGCCTGAGTGAAAGTGTCTGAAAATCTTTTTTTTTCATGCAAGTTTGTTGTTTGCTGCTTTTAAGTGTTTCAAATTCTGTACTTTATTTTTTTTTATTTACCTTTTTAAGAAACTACCTTTAAAGAAAATTGACCCAGTTTAAAAAAGAAGTGTGAGTGAATATTCAAAAAATCAACATTTTAAAAAAAGCAACATGCGATTGTTGCAGTGTTGTGAAGCGTTCCAAATCCTATATCTTTACTCAAGTACGATCAAAGTTCTGATTCTGAGTCATTTCTTATGTTGGACTCAGGCCTTTATGACTTCAACTTGGACTTTGACTCAACCATTGGGTCTAAGATGTTTAGTTGGTTAGACTTATAGTTCAGGTATAGGTTAGGGGTACATTAAAGTTTATTTAGGGTCATTTTCAGCAACATAAATTATGAATTTATTGCATATGACATTAGCTTCAGTCATTATTTCAAATCCTAGACACGCCAACTAGGACAGCCAGGTTTTAATGAAAAACAAAGGAATGATGTTTATACAGTAAGTCCAATTTTATACAGAGTTTAGAGTGGATTAATACTCCCTTTTATATAAACCCTCAGCTTATATGAACTTGAGGTTCTACTTTGGTGTCTAGGACTTGGATAACTCTGATTTAACCAAGATTCATGTTATACTTGAGGTTTTGTGACTTTATTGAAAGACGTGCTAGTAGTACTTCATCTCCACACATCAGAGGAACACTTCATCCAACCAGACAGTTTTATTTTCATTATTCTACTTTTTAAATTACTGTGTCTTCTTCTTGTGAGATGAAAAATCTCTGTGGTTAGTTTGGCTCTTCCAGCACCCATAACCTTTAACAAATTAATCGAACAGTGGAGACAAGCAAAGGCCATGTTGGAGTGTACACAAGTCTTAATGTAAGTCTTGGTTTATTATAGACTTTATTTATATATTCTGCCATCCTGAGTTGAGTTGGTGGTGTTATAGGAGCTGCAGATTTCCTGTAGGTCATATCCAGTGGTGACAAGTCAGGAGATTTCCATCCCCCTGGAGCACCAGAACCTTTCAGGATGTTATTAATGGATCGGATAATGCCCCCCTCCTGTGATTGACAGCTGTCACTTGGGGGCTTGTGACCTTTCACTGCAGGGCTCAGGTGGGGTGGGGTGACTGTGGCAGAGCCCCTCTGTGTGACTGTGTGTATGTTCTTTAAGAGGATTTGGAGCGGTTACAATCTCCATCCTGTAACAGCGTCATGACAGCCAGAGTAGATATGACAAGGTTATCTGTCCTGTGATAGCTGGCTCAGTCCGTGTGCAGAAGCATCCGGGGCTTAGTGAAGGCTACAGATCCATATGTCCACAGTGAAGGTTAGCTCCACCTGTTTCCTCAGGATAGCCTTGCTGTGTCACAGAAACTGTAAACTATCCCACTTGGAGCATGGATGGTAGAGAGGCGATGTTTGGCTGCTTTTCAATGAGCTCGCATATTCTGATCACACGACACGTAGATGTTTGTCAGTGATAGACATGATGCTATTGATTCTCAGCGGGAACATCAATGAGCTCTGTGCAGGGATACACTATGAAAGCTTTAACGTTAGACGGTCCTATGAGTGATTAGCCTCTTTCTGACTTTATTGCCGGAGGGAGTGTTAAAGCAATATGCTCAGTGGTTTTCAAAGAAATAAAGAAGAAAGAAGAATCATTCCACACGAGGGGTTTAATTGTAAACAGATGCTTTGCTACTTAGAAATGAATTAAGAAAATAATTTTTCAAATAGTTTTTGTTGCTTAGGTTTGTTCAGATTAAGCCAAATTTCCTCTGACCATCTGGAGCCTGTTTCATGTTCCTGCTTTGGTATGATCGCTCTTTTTTTAGACTCATGACTTTAAAGGTCCTTTCTGAAATGTATCACTTTCAAAGCACAAACAGCAGAAGAAGAAGAAGAAGAACTTGTCTTATCTTCTTTTTCCTGCTCTCTGTTGTTGTTTTCTTAGTTTCCAGGGAATAGTTGATTCTCACCTTCACGGGTTCATATCAGTATAAAAAGCTTAGTGCTGTATGTTAATTATAAATATGAGCTTATGTTTAGTTTGGGGTCTGAGCCTTGAGTAGTGAAAGCACAGTATGGAGTTTTATTTGCAGGGACGGGATTAGCCGTTGTGAGTGTTGAGATTTGATTTGAAATATGTGCTGCATGTTCAACACTACATTTTTTTGTTGTTGTTTTGCTCCTCCAGCTGCTTTGCATATCTTGTGTATGCCAGCCCGGCTGTACGCCTGTAATATTTGTCTTGCTGCCTTTGAGATATTATATGCACTGGTTCTTATTTAGCTCAGAGGCTTTCTATTTACAATTTTCAGAAAGGAGCTTGAAACACATTCAGATTCAAGACTCCTGTCAGTTGCCTATCATAACAAACATAAACAGTCATTTGCATTTCCAAATTAAACGTAATGGAAACTTTCATTGCCAAATATAAAGGACCAGCACAACAGAATTTGCAATCATCCTGCCTGCTCCATGCATCAAGGCAGCGAAATTGGAGTCTGAACTTTTGTTTTGTGAGTTAGAGAGCCAGTTTGACTTCCAGTGTCTTCACTTTCTTACTCTGACACCGGTACTTACTTGCTTAATGGTTTGAAGCTGCAAAGATAACAAGAAGTTCTGTTTGAGGGTCAGGTAAAAGGACAAAGATGATGGTTTGTTCAGGCACACTGCCCATTCCTGCCTGTCAGTCAGTCTTCAGTATGAAAGGGAAGAATGAGTAGCGTTTAACCCTGACCTGGATCCTGTTACTCTTTCTGAGGTGGGCCCTGGAGAGACTCTCTCTGATCAAAAGGGCAGACATAGCCTCCTAACTCAAAGGATATTTGGGTCATTTTGTAGAGCTAAGTTCCACAAACCAGCATCTTGAAACACATCTATATAAAGTCCAAATATAAAAGAGAACACAAATGATTTTGTGTTGCACTATACAACTTAATGAAAATATAAACAACATCTCAAAATCATGGTACAATTTTACATACTTACCCTTCTAGATATTGTTACCACATGACTAGCTGTATATAGCTTGGGCTTAGGTCTGCCCAAAGGCAATAGCTCTCTGATGAAAATGACATGTCTCAGGGTGAGGCTTATTGTGCTGCTGGGTGTGACAATGTCCTGGTCTTGTGGTTGCATTTGTAAAACCAGATTATTATTTTTTTTGACTATGGGGTTTTCATGCCTTCACTGAGAGAAGGGTTGCACAATATTAGCAGCTTGATATTGATGATAGGTCATAAAAACGTCATCAGTATGTTGGTATCGGTGTGAAATTTATGCTTCTACTCATTCCTTTTTCGAATGAGTGATTTCTTTCATTATTTCACTTTATTTTATATTGAAATATTGTTTAGCTTCCTAAAAATTGTAATTTATATATCATATCATAAAAACTGTTGGTAGTTATTAGGAAGCCCTGTACAGTTTGCATATTCAAAAGAAAAAAAAAAAAGTCTTTTAAAAAATCAGCGAATACACACAGCCATGAAAGTGGCATGTTATTTATGTGATTAATTATTTATATATCAGACCAATTTTTTTTTTTTTTTTTTTTTTTTTAACCGTACACCATTTCTGGTCTTTTATTTCAAGAATCTTCTACATAGTCACAAACTGAGGCTGTCAGTATTCAAAGCACAAGAGATCCTCAGGGTTTCCAGGAAAAGGCTCAGAAGTGATACCGGGATCAGGGATACTTGGCCCAAAAGTAGAAAAAGTTGTTTATTTTTTAATCAAAGCTTAAAGTTTGGATGCAGTCATTTATATTTTCACAGAGCACACGTTTGAAGAATATACATATCAGTAAAAACCGCTGCACTCTTGTTGCCTTGTTGACACTTTCTCTTGCAGCATGGTCGATAACATGCTACGGCACATTACCACGGTGGATGCCATCTCCTGATTATCATATGACCTCGAGATTCAGAGCACAGGCCTGACCCTGTTGGTTCCAGGGAACAAGTTAATGAAGTAAATTGAGTTGAAATTAGCAGACAGCCATCCTCCATTTTTCAGTCTTCACTGGGAAAGAAAAGAGACCAAAGACTGAATAGAGGCAGTGAGTGTGTTTGCGGATACTGCACTTGAACTAATCAGGATCTTGTAAGCCACCTTGTAAGAAATTCACATCACTGGCTGGAAAGACATCAATCAATGCCTGTGTACCCAGGAGTTCCCATCAGTCTGTTTACTGTACACCCCTTAGTGCTGTCATTACAACACAACTTAGAGTCAGGTAGAAAAGGCATCGTTAGATCCAGTTAACTAATTACAGACACTTAGGGGCACTTGGGTTGATGTGGGGAGGAGCTCTTTTTTTTTTTTTCAGACGAGCTTTGCTGCAACATCTGCCAATTACTGAGTACTATAGCTGCATCTTTGTCTCTATTCATGCTTCATGTGTTTACACATGTGCGCTCATTTTATGCCATTATAAAGACACTGGCCCATGACTGGCCAATGCTTTCAAAGCTGCTCTTTTGTTTATCCATGAGAGTTAATAACAAGAGGCTGCAGCTGGATAAATACGCCTCTATCTGATAGACCCTCTGTAATGGAGCCCTAATGGGAAGGTCACTGTGACTGTAAAGCTGGAATGACTCAGACCTGAGCCCATAAACCCTTGGAGATACAAGGACCCCTGGTTGCTGTGGGCGTCCAGAGATCCTGCTCATTCTGCCATATCGGGTTTTACTGTTCCTCTGTGGGATCACCCTACAACAAGAGCTCATTTGACAATTTATTACCAGCCTCTGCGTTATTGGAGCTGGCAGCACCAGAGGTGTTTTGACAATGCTGTCGGACTCAGTAAAAGTGAAGGGCACCAATAAGAATCTGGGATTTTTTCATGGTCAGTTTTGTTAAAACCTCATATAAAGTGAACAAAAATATCATTTTCCCCCTTAAAACCTGTGGCATGAATCCTGAGCTCACGGTAAACCCTGAACACCATGTTTTCTTTTCCCTTGTTTCGTTTAGCGCTATATAAAAGCACACCCAGCAAAATGAAATGACCTCATTTCTCGACAGGCAGCTGACAAGTCAAACCCCTCCATCTGCCAGGGGACCGTGGGGTTTGGGTGACTGGCGTTGGATGCTGCGTTTCACAACGACAACCTGACAGGTGCTGGGCTCGGTGGGATTTGCGGGAAGCAAGCGTGAAACAAAGCATCACCTTTGAAACTCCAATTTGATTGACTGCTGCTCCCATTACCCAGTCGGGTTTCTAAAGCTCCTTAGAGCATGGGCGAGGACGAGTCAGAGAGACACCGAGACGAAGAGGTGAGGGAAACAGGGAGGAAAAGAAATGAAGCTCACTGAGCTCAGCAGTGCAAAGCCCTTGAAGTCCTCTGCATCTCAGCAGCTCCAGAAAGACTCGTAGGCAGGCAGCAGAGAGAGAAAGAGCCCAAAAATCCTCACCTAAAGAAGCACTCACTGTGCTGTTTGTGCCTTTGCTTTCTCCACACTTTAATCCAGTCAGAACCTCCACTTTGCATGGTCTTCAAATTGGATTATGAGGTAGCTAATGCATTTTCAGCAGCTGATAAAAGGTCAGGCTTTTCATCTAGATAGAATGTTTGTGAGATTTCAACACTCAGACGCTCAAAGATGTCAACCCCAGAGGTGGAGAACATTAATCGGCTGTGAAACAAAAACTTCACACCTCACGGACGGAGGGACAGCTCACGCTAAAAGGCGACCTTGTGCTGATCAGAGACAAAGCATTTAGCTGGATCTGGTTAGAATCTTTATCTTTGCACATTTCACTTCTTCTCATTCAAGTTTTTATTTCAATATTTTTTTATTATTTATTTAACTTCTTTGACCACATTGGTCCCATTCACATAAAGAGCCTATTACCCAAAAGCACTTTTCCCAATTTCAGTTTGCATGGTAGGCAGTAGTGGGGGGTGATACTGCAAAATTTGGTATTGGTGAGAATTAATCGAGAATAACACAAACACTCAAACAAATATTTCTGTTCATGAATGAAAGTAAATAACTATTTTTTCAACCAGAAAACAATTGACGTTTGTGCTCCATATTTTATTTTTCTTCATTGTAAGACAGTTATTTGAATGTTCATGGATAACAACAGTTACTATACTCTGGCATTAAATAATTGCATTAAAGTTACCATTTTGATCAAAGAGCTTGCACATACTGGTAGGTTAACTATTACAGGAACATGATATTATTGAGGAAATCATTGCTATACCACCACGAGTCGGCTTCATCCAAAACAGATGAAAAACCTGTATATTTTGCTTTCAAAGAAAAGCACAACATGTTTCTAAAATAAAACCCCATATTCAGCCTGAGCTTTTTCGCAAAACACAGTACATGTAACTTGAAACTTAAGGAGTCATTTATCAGTACACCCCAGGTATTTGTAATGGTCTACAACTTCAATCTCCTTTCCATTAACAATAAAAAGCACTGGCACATTTTGTGGCTTGGTCTTTGATCTAGTAAAAGCATTAGCCTGGTCTTATCTGCATTTAGAACAAGTTTTAGTTCTTGTGCTGGTTCTGAAGGGAGACATAGGCACTTTAAAAGTTTTTAACAGCTTGTGCAAGAGATGCAGCACAGTCGTGTCTACTTTTATTTACCATTTATGTGTATAATCTTGATTGAAATGTGTCAAATGCAACAACACATTCCGATGCAGATAACACCAGTTTTAACATTATTCTATCAGTCACATAATCCTGTAGCTTCATTTTTAGCTGTATTTTTGGAACAGACCCTTCAGTGACTCCATTAAAGCAATGCAGCTGGAGAGCAAGTTCTCATCCACCACAAAGTTCAACCTCAATCAGACGATCGCTCCTCCAATTAAGAGTGGTTTTTTTCAATTGTTTGCTGTCTCTTATTCCATGTCTGTAATTAACTCCACAATCAACAATCAGCCCCTGTGATTTTTATGGTCTATGTTTTAATTTAGATGCAATCAAAGTGAGATTAACAACACTTTCTGACTGCAACATCTGTAGCTTTGATTAAATCCACCTCTCAATAATTCATTGGTAAACAAATGAATCTTTTACGACCCTTGCATTTGTGTAAAGACTTTAATAACACCTCGTAAGTCCCTAATAACGTCTTCTTCTGGTTCCCGAGGGGGCAAAATTGATATGTCTGGTTTTAATGTGACACATGCATACGTTAGGGGGAACTAATTACATGTGACTCTCTGGTTGGTATCTGTGTTATTCCACTGCATTTTGTCTGCTGTATCCAGTTTCTCGCCTCCTCTCGGTTGCCAAGCTAAACAAGACTTTGAGTCAACGTTGAGTGTATCACATTTTATTCCCAGAGCCATGACAGCATGTTTTGGTGCCGCCTTTGTGCGTCTCTGACATCCACCGGTGTTTTCCATTACTCCTGCTGAGTGTCCTTGCGTGGGTGTGAAATTAGTATCACCGAGTTCTGCCTTTTTCTGCTCTAATTGAGGATAAAAAATGGACACTGAGGAGAAGACTCATCTGCAAAGAAAGACTTGCTGAGAGTGAGCTGCTGGTGTGATGAATGAATCTGGCTGGGTTATCAGGTCAGTGGTGGTTATGAGCATCTGCAGGACATCCTGTACACCTGTTCAACACGTGTTGATGATCTCTGCATGCCTTAAACCACTCAACAAAAACTGTAAGATATAAGTTACAGAATGATTGTGTGAGCTTAATGCACACCCTCACACACTGATTTTTGCCCTTTCCTCCCAACCCGCTCTGTGCTGCGGTGATAGTGCAAAAGGGCCTAATGCACCGAATGCACATCAGCCTTATCTCAGGGGTTTTACACAGATAGCAGTGTGTATCTTCCAGGCAAAGCAAGTGAATTATTTTTCGGGTCTGTTTTCATTTTTTTTCTTACCCTCCCGCTTCAGAGCGAGGGCCCCTGTGGGATGGATGTGATGAGATGGAGCACAGGGGAGGCAATTTATCCTCAGTTTGTACCATTACGTTCATTTAAGAAAGCAAACTGCCTGAAAGCAGATTGAGCGAGCAAGACGGAGGAAGAGAGAGAGAGCGTTGAACCAACCTCATCTTCAACTCTATATGAAGCGGATAGAGCTGATTAAAGTTGAATGTACAGTGTGTACTACATCAGTGTCCCTCAAATGGGAAGCCTTGAAGACATGTATACAGTGCTTAATGAATTTTACTAGATCAAAGGGAAGAAGGGGGGACAATTTAGGGCAGGGGTCCCTCAGCAGGCCAAATGGGAAGTGAAGATTGGGAGGAGTTTTGCATTTGGCCGAAGGCTGGCGATGCATCATGTTTTGATCGGCACTGTAGGGCATCTCATTCCCGGCAATCAGCAGCTGCAAATAGGCAGTTAATCCCTCCTCTGCTCTCCCTGAAGGCTGCACTTGCCTGTAAACGTAACCTGGCTGTGCTGTGGTGAGGGAAGATTAACAAAACAGACAAGGTTGGTCTGTGTCTACCTCCCATTCATTTTGTTTCCAATTCTGAATGTGAATCGTTAAACTAACAAACAAACAAAAGTAGAATTTTTTCCGTTTTTAATATCAGTTGCTGATTTTGGAACAAACACAGAAGGGCCATTTTCCATGAAAATGTTGCCATAAAATTGGATTCTGTGTTGTTTTAGGATTACGGCTTTTTGTATCTCTAGATAAACACAAGGAATCCACTTTGTTTTTTAAAAAATGCAAAAATGCTAGGATATTTGTGTGGAAATACATCTGATGTGTTACAGTCCAGCACTGCTCCATTGCATGTCGGCTGCGTTCTTCCACTCATACCTGCTGCGTGCTCAGTCCTGCCAGCTGTGGTCCATTGATAAGACTCTCTTCATTCATACTGGACTGTAAAACCTCAAACCTATTGACTCCTGACCTGGATTTGCTCACTTTGTCTGTTTATGTTGTTGTGAAACTAAATACAATCTGAGCTGGATACAGTTTCTTTTTATTTTGAAAGTCACAGGCTGTATTAAGATGGTATTTAGGTTTCCATGTTGTACTTCATGTCCCGCTCGATGTCCCCTTTGGTGAATTGATGCGTTAAAGCTCTGGAACCTGCCGGACAAGGCATACAGTCAAACAGCAATGGAACAGATCCAGTGTTAGTTGATGAACTGACTTGAATAGAAACCTATTGGTGATGTGACGAAGGGCAGCTGGACTACAGATGCATCTGGTGTATTTTCTATGGAAATGTAATTACAGAGATTATTGCTCAAAATCTCTCCCACACAGACCTTTAATCCACAAAATCATTCATATATTTCAAGGCCAAAGACTAAAGAGTGTTGAAAAAATGACAAAGGAAAAACAGAAATTTAAGGAATTTCCCTAAGGACAAGAATTTGGGATGGCATTGGTTGTTTTTTTTTTTCTCTTTTCTTTTTTGAATATTTTTAATGGTCATGAAATACTTGTGCAGTTTTTGTTTCAATAATGGAGACTTTAAAACATGGTCCTCAATTGGTATTTTTATGTGTGTTTCAGAACTGTAAATAGAATGAACAGAAGGTACAATAACCAAGCTTTTGTCTTTTTTTAAATGTATTTATTGTCTACAGATCACAGGAAATGACACAGTTTATTTTGGACATGACAGTGCACAAGTCCATTACAGTAAATGAGTGGAGCACTTTTCTAAAAATTCCTACACTCAGAAATCTATTCTGATAGAATAAAGAACACTATGATGCATTTAAAATCCTGCTTCACGTGATTCATAAACCAGTATCATAGACTAATCACAGGGTCACACAGACACAGAATCAGTGTTTCATACCAGTTAGCCATCACTCTTTCTCACACATTCTCACACACTCTAACAGCTGCTCCAAAAATAGATCAGGTAAGGAATGTGATTGAGAGGCAGGTGACTGCAGAGCATGGGTTTACACTGTAAAGCATGTCAGCAAGCAGATGACTCTCATGCCACCTCATCCCTCGCACTTCGCTTTCATCTCTTCATGCAGTAATGCTGCATAAAAGTGACCTCAGAGTGTCAGGCGGGGACGCTTACTGCTGCATATTCACCTCACTTTCCTGTCTGTGTCCAGACCAGTAAACAGTGAAGCTAAAAGAGGAATCAAAGAGCATTAAAGGCTTCTTCTCTTCATCTAAATATAGCTTGTGGAAGACAAGAGTGTCCAAACTGAGAAAGAAGAAATAAGTACAGAGTAGAGACCTTCCCTTATAAGGCCCAGTGCTGCTGGATTACTAAACACAACACCAAGGAAGGAAAGTAGGTTTGAGAAACATTCAGGTCAAATTTAGCTGAAATAAGCCAGTTAAGAAGTCAGTCAGTGTGGTCCAGTGCCCTGATAAGGGTCATATTTACCTTAGAAGTCCAGGTTTTAGGTCTTCATAAAGTGGCATTCAGCACCAATCTCTCTCCAGTGATAGTATCATGGATGTAAGGGGTTCAACTTTTGTTTTCTTAATCATTTTTTTGGCCTTGGGATTTCTTGTGGATCCCTTATGAATGACTCTCTTTCAGATACGCTGGGGCCTAAACATGCCGTAACGATTCCGAAAGCAGCTGTACCAAGCTTTACATTTGAATCTGGCCAGAAACATTTATGCTGTGGACTTTCATTGACTGAAATGTAAGTTGCCCAGACATCATCTGATGTTGCCGCACTGCTGACCTTCTTTAGGTCAACTCTGATATGGAGGCAAAGGAACAATAGTCTAATGTTTCAGGGGATCACTACAACAATCACCTGATGGATTAGTCTGAATTTTCTATGAAATAATCCCGTGGGAGTCCTTGAAGACATGTATTTTTAGCTTACAGTAAGATATCCACTTTGGTGGAACAACTTGGTACTTTCGAACGGCACACTCCATACATCTGCTCTTTCTGCAAGTAAGGCCAGAACAAATTCGTTTTCTGACAGCATTGTAAAGCGCTTGTAATTTACAGTGTACACTTAAACTGATATTATTGTGTTTACAGAGTAAAGTTGACTCACTTTTGAAGGGAGATTTCTGCCTCTGCATTTTCTGTCTGAGAGCACAGTCAGCACATGTTTTCTGTTGTGATCTGAGAGAGGTAATGGCCTGAGTCTTTGGTGTCATGAAGTATGTGGCATGCATGCTCAACATGCTCATAGATATTAATCCAGTGGTCCTGTGTAGTGCTTTATTATAAATTTCAATGTTCTGTAGACAAGCTGAGCAAAAACTGGAAATTTTAGGAATTGTGATAAAACCCCCCCAAGCATAATTTTAAGACAAAAAAGAGGACGTGTGGGGGAAGCTAACCAGGATTCCCCTGTTGGTAAGACACGTGCTATCTACATGTAAATCCACTATTGTGAAGTAGAACAGTGTAAATGTATGGGGCCAGAAAGACAGAAGCAGTCAGGGCATAAAGTTTAGCACTGACTAGTGGCTCTTATATTAATCAGCAGACTGTGTCCTGAACACCATTTTCTAAGTGGTCACTGGGGTACAACTGTATCAAGAAGTTAGTGCATTTTAATCGAAATCCAGCCAGCGTGTTGAGGCCACATAATTAAATTTACCTTCCCCACATCTGAGCTTGCAAGCCTGTGCACTCCACCCAGAGCAGCACTACTTCTCTCTGTTTTAAGAGCAGTATCCATATTCTTTTGTCAGACTGTGCCATTGTCACTCCAATCCCTGCGCCTTGAACAAGCTCCCAGCGGCAAATCGGATCTCGGCGAGAGCCTTTGTAATTACAGAGAGCTGAATGGGTGAATACGTCCCAAATCCGCAAGACCATCCAGCGAAACATTCCATCTGTCTTAAGCCTCCCTCCAATATTTGAGATCAACTCATGAGGAGGTATTGAAATGTTGCACGCCACTATATTTTTCTACTGTTTCTTTTTTATACACTTCAGCCATTTGGAACTTTTTGGACTCATGCTTTTCATTACTATGCTTTTGTTTGTTTTGGGTTTTTTCCTGATATGGCTCCATAATGATTCCTGGCAAGTGATGTTGTGCAGTTGAAAGCCAGAGTGCATTGTAAAGAAGAAGAGCCACATGAAACACTGATGCAGGGAGACAACAATACAGCCAGATTTAGCAAGAGGCATGTGATATGCCACTCTTCAAAAAAAAACAAAGCTTACTTTCATCTTGTGACATCCTGTTGAGTTTCTCACAGACTTTTAAGACCTGCAGAATCAAAGGGATGAAATATAAATCAAACATCTTCCAGAGGACCAAAAAGATTTGTGGAAGTGTGGGGAGGGAAAAAAACATTTAAAGAATCTGACGTGTGGGACTTCAAAGCAAAACGAAAACTACCCGATTTCTAAAACCATCTGGACAATGTTGACAAAAACAGAAATTGACTGATTGAAAATCATCTACAGCTGATGTTTAATTGAAAAACTACAAAGACAACAAATCAAATGTTGAAATTGAACATTTTTATTTGACATTGAAATAAAAAAGCGTATTTTATATGACATGCCAGTGACATGATTACAACAAGTTGGAACAGGGGCATGTTTACTATTTTGACTGCTCAACAGCTCAGGGCCTTTTTTCATTGATTTTTTCTTTCTTTATATGTTTCATGATGTGCTGTCTGTTTTAAGTAAGACAAGTCAGGAAGTGCAGGCAGGCTAAGTTTATTTCCCAGACTCTTGAACCGGGGTGTCTTTGCATACTCAAAGGATCTTAAACCGTCTTAAATCCATTGCTTTAAAATTAAGTTCAGGGTAGGAGTAGTTAATGTCTTAGATTTTTTTTTTCCTTTTTCATGTGGGACTTTTTGAGAAAAAGATGTAGAGAGGTGCTTTTTTTTACTAGCAGCTGATATGAATCGTTATCTGCATGCGAGCTAGCAAGTCTGCGACCATGAGTAAGTGCAAACTTATAGGAGATAAGCTGCATGACATCCATTTTTGAAGTTGGCTCACATCTGTTGCCAACCCAAACAAAGACAAAAGCATGTGCAAACCCTGACCTGACGTACGCCTCCTTTCGGAGTCGTCTGTAGTTCTACTGACTACTTTCACAAACATCCTATGTGCATGGACAAAGTTTTCCAACAGTGACTTTGTGTTAATGCGGTGACTCCCACTGGAGAGTTATGTTTGTTTTGAAGTCATGGATATCAGCATCCATACTTGGTCTTTTTTATTAGATTCTCTGGATTATTTTTCAGTATTGCTTAACTTTGTTATACCTCATACACACTTTTATTTGACACCCCTTTGACCCAACCTCTGGCTTGACGTATACTGACAGTTAGAACCTTTTAGACTCAGTGTTTGTGTGTTCATACCTGTCAGTCGGAGCTTTAACTTTTGGTCATGCAGTGAACTCATGTCTCATTTCCTGACTGTTACTCCATCACCCCACACAGGGTGAAGAACAACAGAATTACACCAGAACCTGCCAGCGAGAACTGGGGGGGCTTCTCTATGCGTAGGCCTAGACTGGGCTGCAGGACCCCTGTAGCAAAATGAGACAAGTGCTTCATTAGGTCACCTGAGCTGGTCCTGTTTGAGCTCACTGTGGGGCCTAATAAAACCCTGTGGGGGCCACCAGACATTTCTAATGCCATCAGCATGCCTGTAAAAATGCTCTTAGCCCTTTTCAGCAGAGTAATGGCAAGACATGGCTTTGCTGCTCAGCTGTAATGGGCTAATGATGTCATGACAGCAAAGTATCATGGAACCAAAGGTCCCAGAGTCTGGCCTCTTCTCAAAGAAAATCAAACAAATTGAGGGAATAACGTAAGTATATTTTAGTTTCCTCTCTGAGTGGAGGGGTTTGTTTTTTCAGAAGAAATTACAAGAGAAGTTAATAACCAAAGGCATTTTAATGTTGTCAGCCTTATTCAATTAGCTTACTGATTGGACCAAACGCTGCACGGGTCACTAGTAATCAGCTCAAGCCTGACTGTCTTTGCTCTCCTGCATTTCTTAAGGCTGTAATTGCATGGCTGAGAGTTCAAAACCCTCTCTTCATTCTTTACTGAGAAGAGTTGAATCTTCCCATCAGGTCAAAGCTTTAAAGAAAGATGAGAATCCAATACCTTGATGGATACCGGTGAATAACTAAAGTTTCATTATTTTCAGTTGATTTCAAGATAGATGTAACACCTTGGACTCCAGCATGCACACGTCTATTAATGTGCTGAGGGGTATTTTTTTCAAGAAGCCCCCTAAGGTTCAGGGTTACAGTGCAAATTAATCCCCCACAGTTGCATAAACTCTTTATCTTGAATCTATTTTACAGCTCAGATTGTGGCTGAAGTATTTTATAGAGGGGTATCCTGCCTTATAATTTTCACACATGGATATGAAGAAACAATGCTGGATGTTAAGACTAAATGTGTGCACATTTTCAAACCTCTACATATTTGTATTTTGTATAAATCCCTGAACCTGTCTTTGAACTGAACTTTTTTTTTTTTTCCATTTAAATGTCTTGAGCTCTTCACAAGACTTGCTGAAATGATGAGGTTGTCTCCCAACTGGTTTATGACACATTGGAAGGTCAGAGAGGAAAAAAAATCTACCTTTTTTTTTTTTGCAAAGCTTGAAAAGCATTTTTAAAAGCTATTATATAGCTTCAAAAAATAAACAAACAAAAAATACCCCCTCTTTAAAGACTACTCTATTGTTTATATACCTCAAGTCTTTTTAGCCTGTGCATTCTGAACGTCAAGTTGATGCTTTTGTAGTATGTGATTCACACTAATTTAAATAAAACTGTGCATCACACAACTGTCCTCAGGTGATCTGTTTGAAGTATTAAGCATGAGTTTAACTTTTGATCTGTGTGTGTGTGTGTGTGTGTGTGTGTGTGTGTGTGTGTGTGTGTGTGTGAGAGAGAGAGATGTTTTTAGTGAAACTGTGTTAATGTTGCTTAAAACTGCAGATAACACCTCTGAGCCTGTTGCGTCTTTCCCATCACCATCCTTTAGCTTCAGAGCCTGAATAGTTGACAGTCCATGAGCGTCCCGTTGAGACTTCATCTCGAAGCCACTTGTCTCTCCCACCATGATTAAACATAAAGAATAATCCCCGTCCTGCAGTTATATGGCCGTCATTAACAGCTCACTGCCGGGCCGGCTGCAGTCACTTTCACCCTGGATAATGGCCGTGTTTTAGTGGTAGTCAGGGATGTCAATTACAATCCACATTGGTTTTTATGACCCTTTGTAAGAAGTTGTGGTTTACCCGTAGCATGGCAGTGAGGGCTGACTGGGTGATGAAGGCTGTGATTTCACAGCAGTTTATGGTTTTGTGTTTATGGCTGGAGTTCATGTTTGTGTTGCAGCGTGTGTGTTGCAGTGTGTGTGTGTGTGTGTGTGTGTGTGTGTGTGTTTGTGTGGGTGGAGAGTAAAGCATTCTCTCCCCAGCATGTGTCAGTATCATTTATTAATAATGTATCACAACAGACGGAGGGGCGATGGTGCAGGATGACTTTAATGGAGTGGTTGATGGCAGTGCCTGGAAACAGTGAACTCTCCTCTGACAATGAAGCTGACTGAAGCAGAATAGAAAACCTCCTTCAGTTCTGGTAGTTAAACCAAAGAATGTTTACCTGTTTTAAAAATAGAGATCCTGGAATACACTCTATGCAGATGTTTTTTGCTTTTGTTTTTGTTTTTTTGGTTGGCTTTCTTCAATGAGAGGTCAGAGGCCTTCGGAATAAAAGAAGGCTGATTTCAGCAGTGGCAGGTACTTCTACCAGTATTTTTGTAAGTGTGTAATTTTTTTGTTGTTGTTTTTTCATGTTAATGAAGGAACAGCATGTTTTAAAGTCTAAAGACAAGTTTTTTTTAAGGTTTGCCAAGTGTTGATGTTCCAAAGAGTACCAGATGTTTCATCTAAAATTGCTTCCTTTCAGGCAGCCAGTCCTTTTACTTCATGCCAGTGCTGTTAAAGGAAATCACCCTACATAGGCTTTAAACCTGCTTCCTTTCTCATTTATTGAGGGTTTCCTCCCTGTTTGTTCAAAGTTAGTAACAAAGTTTGCACGGACTGTTCTGGTAACTGTAAATGTAAATGCATTAATCCCCCTCATCAGAGACATAGAAGCAGACTTTTTCAAAACAGTTTGTTTCCTAACAGTGGCAAAAGTATAGTCGGTATTTATTTGAGATTAAAGTTAAAATTACAACATTAACAGTCAAGACAATGATAAAAATGTCAATAAAGTTTGCACTTCAGGGACTTACCATTACACCTGAAGATAGTTGTTAAGGCTCCTGTACATTGTTGGTTACTTGGACTGTTGAGGAGCAAACTTTACCCTGCATACTACTTGTAAATATCTGGTCAGGGTATTTTGACTTTTTGTCAACAGTTTTACTTCTATCTTGTTGTTTGGACTTTATCCTCAAAATTTCTACTTGAATCAAAAGTTACCCAAAACTATTTTCACCAACAAAATTGACCCCAATCTGCTCCTTGGGCCAACAACTATGTTGTACTGCAGAATAGGTAAATGAGACAAAATTGTTGAGTTGAGTAGAGTTTTTAGTTGTGTAAAAAATCTAGAGAGAAGTGAACTTTTTTGTCTTATGGACTCCAATGCCGTCAAGAAAGAGATTAAGAAATTGACCCAACAAAAACCAAGAGGTCAGATCCACTTAATCTTTTGTCAATGCTTTACAGCAGCACGAGAGATTTAAAAAAAAATGCATGTTGTGCTACATTATGTAATAATGTAGTAAACTTTATGAAACAACACTGCATTTTGCAATCATATGTCACATTTTGTGATAAAATTGTTGAACCTAATATGTAATAAACTTTGCCTGAATATGTAATAAGTTCTTGCATATTGTGTCATTATACACCTACATTTTCTTGATAGAGGAAGTGTGATGCCCACATTTTGTAATACCTGATGCAATGTGTAAGAAATTATAACATAATAAAGTGAACATTTATTACATTATTATATAATACAGTGTGGTTACATAATGTGGTGCCACAGGGCGCTTGACAACTCACCTATCCTCTTACATATTAACACAAACATAACTCCATAATCAGTGAAACACACTTCTCGTCAAGATTCCTGTGCCCCACAAATGCTCCTGAAGAGCAGGATGGGAACAACTTTATGACTGACAGCATAGATATGTCACTAAATGGTTGGGAAGTCATAAAACAGTAGCAGGCAAATGTGTTCCTTTCATAAGTGTCACTGTTTGTTCTTTTTTTCTACACACTCGCTGTGAAAGCAGCACAATTCTAAATCCTGCCATATGGCAAACCAGGAAAAATGAAGTCTTTGTCTTGTAGGATCATGTATAAACTGTTGTTCTGGCTGTTGTCTTGCTACGTCTCTACCTAATCACGGTAAATCTCTGCAGACATCTGTTTCACAGTGGAGCCTGACTCATGGATGGAGCGAGGTGCTGCACTGTCAAAGCGTAGATCAGCGGTGACTCCTTCAGAGCAACGAGATCACAAACTGAGACGTAGAGGTTTTTGAGATTTCGCCATTGGGCCTGGTGCCTGAGATTTTTCTGGAGCTGCTCCTCCTTTTGTCATGGCGTGGTGCTATTCAGGGCGCATTTATGTTCGACATTAAGCTCGTGGATTATACATGAAGCCAAATTCATCATTTCACAGCATTTGATGAAGAGATTGCTCTTTACTGAGCAGCATGACATTTGCAAAATGAACTAAAATTGATATCATCGCTATTTTTTCAGTAATACATCTGAATGTTCTCTATCATTTTCACCGCCTGTAAAACTCTCAGAGCTTTCCGTGAAAGGTAAAACGGCCATAAATTGATGGCCACAGCCCCAGTCCTGAAGCAAAAGTGATTTGCAAGTGATTCAAGAGAAGTGGATTGCATTTGTCTCCTGAAAATAACATGTCTTACTTTGGTTGATGGAGGATGATCAGACTGTAGAAAAGGTTACAGCAGCATCTGTAAAAAGGGAGCGAATGTTTGAATTCAGCTGTAATGTAGAGATCTGAAATGTTTTTTCACGTCGTCTCTATCATCTCTACTCCATCATGAAGCTGTGAAGAATCTACAGTTGTTCACTCCACTCCTTTTGCTTCATTAAAGCTCCTTTCTGTCCATCTGCATTCACTCTTTCTCCCGTTGTGTTCTTTCACTCCCCACCCTCTGCTTTCTGTCTCTTGTTCTCAATTTATTTCAGCCGTTTCTTGTTTTTTTTTCTCTGAGTTTTCCACCAATGCTGGAGAACGAGCCCCAGCCATCGAGCCATAATGAGCATGTTCACTAAAGGACTGATTCATCAGAACAAAGAATGGCAGGGAGAGCAAGGGAGAACGATGGATGACAAGGAAAAAGAGAGAGAGAGAGAGATGTTGGAGTGTACCCTTGAATGGCTTTGGACTGTAAACCCCTACAGCGTCCTCCCCCCTGGCTGTATTTTTCCTAATAGCCTCTTGGGCTATTTCTGGGTCCCCTTTTTAAATGGGAGGTGGGTGGGAGTGAATGCAGAGAAGAAGTGGAGGGGGGGTGGAAATGGGGGAGTGTGGGGGGTGGGGGGTTAGTATTTGGCCCTGCCGAGGCAGTGAATAAGCACTCTGACTCGCAGCAGGATCAGAGTTGGTGGTTGTGTGTATGTGTGTGCCTATGTGTGTGTGTGTAAGGCTTTCTGTTGCCACTGGAGACGAGAGAGGAGATGCACACACACACACACACACACACATACACACTCTCTCTCTCATACACACACAAACCCCTGAATGTGGAACCTCTAAAGCTGATTAGTCAAACTTGTGATTTCCAATTTCAAACCAACGACACAAATCCCGCACTTAATATTCATGCAGAAAGAGCCCCTTGCCGTCCCATGCTGCCCTGGGGCTGCGGGTGGGGGGTGAGTGGGTTGGTGGGGTGTGGAGGGGGTGTGGGTTGCCTTTTAATCAGCTTAGTTAAAAGGATGGAGATGAGGAAAAAGAGGAGGATGACAGGAAAGAGAAAGTAGTGCTTTTACTACTTGATTGGGAAGGTAGTACAGTTGTGAAAACAGAAACACACACACACACATACACACAGACCGAGACTATGTTATCTGGGGGGGACAGAGTGACACAGCGAGCCCCTCTTTAATATCACGCCCACTCATTACTTGTCTCATTCAATCTTGCGGCCTGAGGGTGGTCAATAAAAACATAATTTTATGTTGTTTGTTTTGTGTGTGTGTGTGTGTGTGTGTGTTTGCACATGATTTTAGACCAGCTCATGCTTTTTGTCAGAAAGCACAAACATGGTAAACAGGATTACGGGCGTATCTGACAGGCGTCGCTTCTATTTTAGCAAGGGTGACTTTAGCCGTGCCGCAGTTTGTGTGACTCCTTCGTCTGAGTCTTTTAACCTTGTAATCAGGATGGCGTGCTGTGTCATCGTGAGTTCCTGTATGGGCAGAAGAAACTGGCAACCGAGGGAGGATGAGTTGGAAAGAGTGGGAGAGATGAATGGAAAGGGAGAGAAAGAGGGGAAAGAGTAACAAAAGGGAGCAGGGGTGTAGGAAGAGGGAGGTAAATAAGCTGAAAGTTCAACCACCTCTTATTTGTAAAAGAGTTTGAACATTTTCACCCTCCAGCAGTTTTATTTCTCAGTTTCGTCTCTCTTTATTTACAGGCTTATGGCATTGTCAGGATGTCTTAGCTGAGGTTGTCATATATGGTTACTTTAGGAGTAAGTCAGGCTATTCAGACGTGTTATCTTGCATTCACCATGCCACCGCTCCTGTGTCTGATAGTGTTAAAAAAAGCATCCAGGAGCTTTTCTTTTCCGTCTCCAAAAGCATGTTTATGAAATGATGGAAGTGTGTAAAAGACATACAACAACTGTGTTGAAAGGAAGTCTTGGTATGATATCCTGACAGTGTAAAGGGTCTAATGCCATCTGATTGGAGTCATAGCTGACTCCATACAAAAAGTATGTTTTGAAAACCTCTTCCATGGTGGTTCCCATCATGCACTGTGTGAAGGTAACTGGTTGAAATGAAAGTATTTTCCCTCGGAAGTCTGCAAACAGGTTATTTGAAAGGCTTCATGAGTTGTTAGCTATCAAAACTACTAACACCACCTGTTAAACAAGGTGACTCTCAACTGGTGGGTTGTGATCCTTAAGTGAGACGTGAACCCGTTTTCAATGGGTTGCCACACTGTGACTGGAAAGTATAAACAAATTAAGAAAAGTGAATGCGCTTTTATTTTGAAGGACTGAGAATATGTTGGCTGTTTACACTCCTAATGAGTTGGTGGTGACAGTGCCCTGTAATAATATTGTGCAAATGTTGATTTGTGACTTGTCTACAAGGGTCGATGGAGGGTCCTGAAGCCACTGAGAACCACTGGTTTAACACATGCATGACTAGGTCAGTTCAGGTACATACATTAATTATGGGTGTCAGATATCAGTATATATGTATATATCAAGCAGTGCCTTGATCCAGAATGCAGAGGCCACATATATCAAAACAACAGTGTGTCCTAAGGTGCTTAAATTAGCAAAGAATAGGAGTGATGTCAGCTGTGTAGCAACATTTTTTGTTAAAGTCCATGTAAGACGTTGCAACAGAAAGCAAAACTTGTCATTCACAAGTTTCCAGTGATGGAACAGATCTGGGGAAGTTTGATACATTTATACGTTCAACATTCCCCAAAAGCTTATTCAAGCCTTAAAGACCTACAACTGGAACATCACACCATTCATGTTGATATTGTATCAGATTAATGTTGGTGTCAGCCAGTACCGAATGCTGCAATATCGGTATCATATTGAAGTGAGATGGTTGTATCAGGACACCACAAACATCAATAACACCAAAAACTCTGGGGAAAAGATGAGGTGTGTGTGTCTGAGTGTCAAAGATCTGCAGCTGGAGTGTTAGCATTTGCAAGAAGGTACCTTTGAAGCCGACAAAAACACATCTCAAGGACCTGAACACAACTCAAAAGCTTTAACTCAGAGATGCTCTTGATCCAGGTGAAAAACTGAGAAAAGTTTTAATAGAAAGTTACAGAAGTATACTGGTTGGTGACTGAACTTTTTCCTTTTTTTTTGTTTTTTTGAGAACGGATGCTGTTTTCATCTCTGTGTGCGATGTCACATCAGACATTTCATTGACATCAGACTGTTCACTCATGTTAAACAACCCAGGAGGGATTTCTCATCATTACCTGCTCACACTTGTGTTGATTGATCCTCCTCACACACCAGGGATACTGTAACTGTAACCCCCTGATTTTAGATGCCTGAATGAATTTCACATTTTCATTAACCCTCTAATTCAAATCTGTGATCTCCATCAAGATGAGCTAGAAAGAAGATACGCAAGGCATTTTCCTCTTTAGTTTTACACACAAGCTACATTTACATGGAGCGCTAATAACAAGAGTAATTCTGCTCTTTGAAAGAAAGATTCCTATTCACATTTCAATATTTCCCTCAAATCACGAGGTTTAGTTAGAGGCGTTTCACATTTGACCTTAACCTGGTTAAGATTAATCTATAATTATACCATAATAAGGCAGGAAAAATAGTCTTTTGAATCCAATATACTTGTTTTAAGACACTTGGCAGTTCTTTTATAACCATATAAAATCAATTCGGAACTTGTTTGGTATGATGTCTTAAAATAGTATATTTTCAGGTGAAGATGGCTGATATAAAAGGCTGACAAGACATGTGTTTACTACAAAGTTAGACACAAAGGAACACAAAGGGAGGTGATAAATTAGTAAATAACTGTGAAAACAGAACTGAAGAATTAAGTAAAATATTCATGAGACAGTGAAGCAAACACAGGTACACAGAAATAAAAGATGAACCCAGAAGAAGAGAGCAGAGGGCCTGAGCAGACCTCCACCTATCAGCGGGAGAGATTTCTGTGTAGGGGGGTTCACCCTCCCACACCTCCCTGTCGAGGCCACAGCTGAAGACTCCCGTCCCATCATTCATCTGGACACAGCCGAGCAGCGGGAGATGTTCCCAGTCTCCACCACACTCTATAAGTCAGCCCTCCCTCCTCTCCGGAGAGACACTCCTTAAACATCACCTCCCTCCCTCCTCTCCCACACTTCGCTCTCATCGCTCCCATCAGTCTGTCTTTAAAACAACCATCAGAGATATGAGGAGCAACAGCCTGCGACCATCACCGTAACTCTCCACATATCCAGCAGCCTCTTTCCTTCAGGGCCGGGGGAGAAAGATGTGGCAGACATGTGGACGCTGTTGCTCCTCAGGGAGACTTTAGGAAAAATGGCAGCAATAGAGTCTACAGGGGCTATAATTCAGCAGAAGGGCTCCGTGATGCTGTGACACAGTTATTAGCCATATAAACTAGAGCTGTCAGCGTGTCATTATTGCTCACATACATGTGAGACCATCCTTTTTCTTTTATTTCCTTATTTCTTTGTACCAGCTTTGGGCTCCACTGTTGATAATTCTTTTCCTCTATCATGGCAGAGCAATTGATGCCTCCGGCCAAAACACTTTAGCTCTTCTTTAGTTGTGTTTGGTCTTTGTTGTCTTGCTATCAGACTGAGAATAAAAGCAGCCACATTGGCACATTTATAGGACATAGATGTTAATTAGGTGGCTGAGTGCCTGCAGAGCATTGACAGCAAGTAAACACAGCCGAGGAGCTTTCATGTGTTGTGCAATGACACTTATTCAGCTCTCTCGTCTTGCAGCTGTTTACAATAAGAAACATCTCAGTCTCAGCATGATTGAGAAAATGATGCTGATTGTTTTACCTTAAAAAAAACACCAACTGTTGTATAAGGGTCAATGACGTGACACCCACTTTTTCTGTCCAGCTGAACAGGTTTAAAATCACTTTAAATCAACTTAAATGCATTGATTTCCCTATATGGGCATAATTTATAACTTGTTTTGAATTCACTGAAAAAATTATGAAGCATTTGTACTTATATTTACATCATAATATAGAAATGGATGTTGTCCAAATATGTTCATTATCTGAAATATCATCTGGGGCGACTATCAGGAAAACACAATTCTGGGACTTCAATATTGAAAACACCCCAAGAACAGGATATTTTATCAGTCAGACACATCTGAGGACGCCAATAAAACACCTGGAAGCTTATTAAGCCTTTCTAATATTTGCAAATAAACTTATCTTTTAACTACTGTAATGTCATAGCCTTGTTTGGTTAACTGCCCCAAAACTGTGAGTAATAAGTTTTATCTGCAAATCTATGAGCCTGACCTCCTTAAACTGTTTGTTATTACTGGTACTTGTTGAACTATTCGTAGTGTTGAAGAAATGTATACATTTTGAGACAAATTACAGTCAGCCAATGTGACTGTTTTCCAAGGCTATCCTTTAAATCTAACTTTAAAAACTTTTTCTTTTTTGGATTAATGCATGTGCAAATTTATATCCTTGATTTTAGTGTTTTAGAAATCGCTCATTCAAAAGTCTTATCCATCAGTGACCCTCCATCTTTTCAATTTGATAGAAACCCACAGTAACAGTTCAAGAACAAGTCTTTCCTTTTGTTTTAACTACATTAGCTGTCAGTCACCACACTCATAGACAGGTGCTTGAATTAAGACTTTCAGCCCGTACAACCTACCAATGACACTTTTTTAAATATATGAGGAGTTTTGTTTTGTAGCCTGTCGTCTGCTGTGCTCAGACATTTTCATCCAGGGAACAAAACATACTTTCATTAAGTAAAAAGCTTGAATTTACTGTCTCCAGTTATCAAGATTGGAGTGCTTCTTTTTGTTTCAGTGCCAGTGTGTGATTCAGGCTAATAAAAGCAGCTTTTCTACATGATATCTGGCCTGCAGCTGAGAGCTTTAGAGGACTCAGCCATTCTTCACTCTGAAATATTGTCCTTCATTCTCCAAACTGTGTCGTGACAGTATCTAAATGTGCCATATCAGGTCCAAGTCCTCCCTCCAGGTTTTGGAGTCTATTTTATGAGGCGAGTAGTGTCGAGGTCAGGATCTGTCTGCTGCTGAAATAAATAGACTGTGAGTCGGTGTTTACACCTGAGCTGGACTGATATATGTCCCTCTGGTTAGCAGAGACATAAAGATCTTATTCTCCGTCTCATATCTGTCCGTCACTCAAATGTAACAGCCCATCATTCTATGAATGTAGAAGTGAGTTATGTGCTGCAGGTTTGATTTATGCTTAACAGAGAGAGGATGAGAGAGAGAAGATTTACGAGCAGGCACTTCTGCAGTTGAAGTCTCTGCTGTCTGTTAGGGCTTGGCCTCTTGTCACACTCAATTTTGCAAAGCTGCTGTCTAATCTCTGTATGTGTATTTTTAAAGACAAAGTTTAGACAATGTTTTCAAAATCTAAAGGACTTCAACACCAAACTCTTCATGCATAGAGCTTAAGAAGTGGTTCTTACTTTCTACAGCAATGTATCCCAAGTGAAAAATAAACACATTTTTCCGATAACCAGGTGTGTAAAGTTACAACTCAGATGTAGAAAAAGTAGGGACGGTGACAAATGTGGGTTTGTGTAAAAAATGGGCTTTGAACTTGTTAAAACAGCATGTTAGACGTTTGTTCAAATGTGTAGTTTGCATTTTTGTTGTTGTCATTTTATTTCATATGACATTCCTACAGTTTTGACCAATTACAGAATCACTTTCATTAAATAGTCAGATGGTGGAACCACAAAAGCATGACAAGTATTAAGTATATTATTCCCCTCCTTTGAAGTCATGCAAGTGCACTGATGGAATAATTCAATTGTCATGGAATATCATCTCAAATTATATTTAAGACATGTAATTTCTAAACTTCATAATCTAGGTTTTGTTGTACAGAGCATATTAGTATGCCTTGGACATTTATGAGAAACATTGGTTATGTCGATTGACATTTATCAGTTTCACCAACAATATCTCAGACTACTGTGGGTAACCCAAAGAAGCATGATGATCCATTCAGGAACATGCTAAACCCCAGAAATTTAACAGAGTGAATGCTGTGATTATCGAATCCATGGAAAACCAAAAAGGATGAGGATAGTCAACTGAGGAGTCCAACACAGGTCTTAAATTAAGGCTGAATCAAAAGATACATGATGACAATCAACTAAGTTGCCATAACAATATTAAATGTACAGTTAACACTTCCAGTCTCAGTTCTTGCTTCAGTCATGCACTACATTACCCACAATTATCTTTCCAGAGTTGTTTTTCCTCTTTCTCCATAACCCCATCCTCCTTTTACTTACTCCATCTCACTCTCTCTCTCTCTATGTCTGTCAGTCTGCCTCACTCCTTCACATGCTTTCCACACACACAATCCACGCTGACATGCAGGGCAGCCTTGGCGCCCTGATGAGTCGCTGTCAATCACCCATCAGGCTCCCAGGTCAATTTGCCAGGCTGCCAAATGTGTCGTATCAGTGCGCTCCCCGGTGTCAAGAGCCCTCATTATAGGCCAAAGGCTAAACCAAGGAAGTGAACGAGGCTTTCCTCTTCATTATTTCCACTCCTCCACGACCCCCTAACCTCCCCGTGCCCCCCCTTCCCCCATACCTGGCTGTAAGAACAGTACAAGCTTTAACCAAGTGACCTGGTTACACCCTGGTTCCCCTGCAGGCCATTGCCCTGCTGATGCTGCCTGTAATACCTCCTTCTCCTCATTTCTTCCCTCTATCATGTCCCTTCCAAGTGCCCCAAGGAGCCACTGAAAAGAAATGCCTGAGAAGGCGCCTCAGAGACGCATTTTCCCACAATGCACACTGCATGGTGCCCAACACTTCCTGTTTAAGTGTCAGAGGGATTAAGAATGAGCTGGATGCTTTATTTAGATCTCAAAGGTTTAGTTTAGGTGTAGTTTTATGTTTTTTCGGGGAAGATGACTTATAAAAGCACCATCACCTTCTGTAACTGCAGGAAACTTAAACTTGCCAAACAACTCAGATAACAGCTGGTGTATCTGAGTCTCTTTATCAAGCCAATCATTAGACACACCCTGCAGCATGTGGAGTGTGTCATCATTGGCGTTGTACCATGATACTACAATCATATCGGCTGAAAAATAATTTTACCCCTGATTATTAATTCACAAATCAATTAACTGTCATCGCAGCATCTGTTTGATGAATCGCTTGTAATTAGCCCGTAGGTGTTACAGAGCCGTCCTCCGTTATCTGCCTGTGTGCCTGCCTGCGTCCTGGCAAGGCTCGCTGATATGAGCTGAGATGGCTTCCCTGCACATTAGTCTAACACAATTAAACTAATTATTGATTTTGGTTTCACATTCATGCAATTCACAGCCCTGATAGCACGCTGTAGAATACAGCCCAGATCTCTGGCCAGATTGAAGATAATGGCTAAAAGCATGCCTGAAAGGACAGAGGTAACTTTGGAGAACACTTTATTTTCACATTTGCACTCCGCAAGGCTGCCAGGGCAGGAGGCGCTCATATTATAAGGGACATACATAGAGAGGAGTAAACAAGGTTATCAGGAGACCTTGCTGGCTTCACCTTTCCAGTACAAAGACTCCAGTGTTTGTTTACCAGTCTATCTTATCAGAAAGCAAATGAATCACAAAAGGCATCTGTGCGTGAATGAAATACCGTCCTTTGTGCAAGTTAGTCTCAAAAGCTACTCAACCAGTGCTCCACAACGCTCTGCACATTTCAGTCTTTCACTGAACACAAGAAAGGAATCAGAAAAAGTAAGATGTCTGCCAAGGTCGGTGTTATTTTCAAAGAAGCTGCAATTTGCCTCGCCCCATCTTAAATACATTCAAGCGTTTTTCACAAAATCTTAAGTAAAGTATGACAAAAAGCTTTAAAATATGATGTTGGTTAATGACTGGGGAAATTGAAAGTGGAAACGTGAAAAGGGTGTGATAACTAAAGTGATAGAAAAACTACCAAATTCTACGGACTGTGAGGACTTTCTGAGTGATCTTGAAAAAATCTGATATCTCAATATATGCCCGATCATAATCCCCAATTTCAAGTGAGATTATCCGCACTAAAATAGGTTATTTCTTTATCCTGATTCTTTGCTTCCTGATCAGGTCGGACTGGACCAGATTGATTAATGTTAAAGCTGAAGTCTTAATGACGACACTATGCCTGCTGATAAAACTTAGCAGTGAAAAGACATATCTGCGTTTTTCTCTGCTGAAAATGATTTCCATGGTTGTTTTTTTTTGCAATGGTGGACACTAAAGCTGGACTGTCTGACAGAAAAGGGACATAAAAGCACAATAAAGCTAAACAGAAGAGTGATAGAGCACGAGTTAAAGGCTAAAACATGGGCCAAAGGCTAAAACACAAGCTAGAGGCTTAAACATGAGCTAGAGGCTTAAACACAAGCTAAAGGTTAGGACATGTGCCAAAGCAAAAGCTAAAGGCTAAAACACAGGTTAAACTGTTTGTGAAAACGTTCATCCCAACCATCCCAATCAATAAAATAAAGAGCTAGGTTACATATGCTCTGCTTGGTAGATGAGCACTGGTAGGACATAACCAGGATTCACTTTTGTTACACTGTACCGAAACGTCTCAGGGCACTGGTATGTGGTTAGCACTAAATATAGATGTTCTACAGTTCTAACTAGGTTTAGTGGTTTTATATTTTAAATCTTGAAAATGAACACTCATTTTTTCTGTAAAATACACATCCTGCTTTGTCAAAAGGTCACAGGAAAAGGCTGTTGTGTGTCTTTCCATGATGGAAATAACACTCACCCTGGCCTCACTATCACTAAACCTCGTGTAACAGTGTAATCTTATCACGAGGAAGGGTGCCACTGTTGGCATATCTGCACACAAAGAGCGTGTGTGCCTGTGCACCATTTGGCCCCACGTGTGTGAGAATGTCAAGTGGCTTAACCCAGGGCCCATTCATCCCGCCGTCTCCTCCGTTCATCTCTGCACATGCCAAACAGCGCTGCATGTAAAACCTGCCCCTCACGGATAAGCCTCATTCAGCCCGACATATGGTGCTTGACCACAACGGGTGGAGAACAAAACAGGAAGTGTGGCGCGAGAGAGAGGGAGAGTCAAAGAGTAGAGAGCATTCTTAAAGCGGTTAGGAGGCACGTTAATCCTTCCTCCCCTACCAGGTGCTGAAAGAGGAGATAACCTAGGAGACAATGGCAGCAACCAGGCCTCTCCATATGGACCTGTGTGTGTGTGTGCATGTCTCTTAATGTGTGTGAAGGCAGCTAAGCGGTGGGGAGGTTGCAGTCTGGGTGGAGGGGGAGAGGCACCAGCAGTGAGAGGGATAACATGAGTGAGTGAAAGGGAGAGAGAGGCTCTTGTCTTTGTTTTGCAGCTCTAAACAGGGATTAGTGGCTTGCTGACGTTTTCTGTCACTGGCCACACCAAGACAGCTGTTTAGGAGGGCCGGGACTCAATGAAAGTGACCACGTTTGGAGTGACACACCCCCGTGCTAATCCTCACTGATGGATTCGTGAAAAGCTAGAATAACACCTACTGCTGCCAGAAAACACTTTCGCTCTGTTATGAGGGCTGCACGTGTCAAAACAGCTTTAAATGTAAACTTTTCTGTTCGAACAAAGCATCAAACTCAAATACAAAAAGTTAGTGCGCAGTGGAAATTGTTGAAACAAAATTTGATGGTGTTCACATCATGTAGAGCCCTAATTGTGTTAAGAATAGAGCAAAACGTAACAAACAAAATTAAAGGTCAAATACTGTTCCTTTCATGCATCTTATTATAGCCTCTAAACAGCTAATTTTATCCATTTTATCTTTTTTTTTATGTTTCATGATGCTTTAATTGCTTTCAGTGGTCGTCAAGTCAAGACTGAAAGCAGGCCAGTGTAACACCTGGACTCTTCTACTACAGAGCCAAGCTGTAATGTATGCAAGTTGTGCACAGTCTTGGTAAAATGTGCAGTATTTTCCTGCGAAAAGCACTGACTGTATGCTTCATGATTCCTCTCTAGAGCCTTTTAAGTGGTGTTAGCTACCCATGCTATAGGCTAATGTGGTCATACCAACAGGGATTAGCTGTGCTAGGTGGTCCCTCTCTGTCTTGATGCGTAGACCAGTGAAGAGTGTAATATTTTTATTATGAGAATAAGATTAGATGACGGGGAAAAAATTGTCATCATCAGTCATCTTTGACATAGGAGTGTCTTATCAACAATTCAAAAGTGAACGTTTTCTTCAAATTTGAGATTGAGAAACTTTGGTCATTCAGTCAGAGTTGTAAGGGCATAGTTGCACTGATCATTTGTACCATAGCCAAGCACGCTTGTACCCAAAAGCCCAGTTTGTTTTGTAAGTGTGACCACAAGCGGTCCGTACTCAGGCACAGTTCGCTTCCTTGGCTTTGGCACACTTCGGCGCAGTACACTTCATGCATGAGTACAAGCACTCTAACTCAACAAGGACATGACATTTATTCTATTACAGATAATCGCTGGGAGTGCTCTTCTGGACAATCATTTTAAACAATGGAGTGGGTGTTAGAAGGCTGTGTCAAACCAAAACGACTGAACATTAGCCAGAAAGTAACATAAGTAGTAGCCATGTTCTATGTATTCTCCAGTATGCAGACTCCAGTGAGACTTACTTCTTTTAAACAGACACAAGATATGTATTTATGGCCTGTGTGACTGCACCCTGAATGTCAAAAATGTGTTTAAAATCCAGTCATTCTCCATGTCTGCAGTTACCAACTCCAAAATATAGCTGTGACTGAATCAAAGTTTTCACAAATAGTTTTTTCAGTAAAAAATAAGATCAAGTCTGTCAAACTCTATTACTATTACTTCATCATTTGTGCCCTAAAAAAGAGGAAAATCCTGTTTTTTGTACCTTTAAGCTGTAAGTACCTCCCCAAACAGAGTAAAAAACTGACCTGTGGCTCACCACTCAGATTTACTTTTACTCCCCAGACTCCTTTGTGAGTCCCGAGCACAAAGCAGGGCTGTGATTGTGGCTTTACAGGGACCTGTCACATTTGATTCATTATAAAACCCTGATAAAAGTGCAGTAAGACCATTTCCCCAGTTACCTCACCTCCCACTCGCAGGCATTCACCGAGCTGGCAGCCCCCATTGCGAATTCTCTGTTTCATGCCTTCAGTGTGTGAAAAACTTTCTGTCTGCCTGCAGAACACAGCACTCTACCTTTATAAAAGTGGAAAGTCTTCCAGGCAGACACCAAAGAGAATGAAGCTGCTTTGTTACTTTTTGCTTTTCATACTCGTACCTGATTTACCATCAGCGGTGTCACATTACAGCCAGCGTTCTGCTTCAACCTAGATTTTTATGTAATGCTGGATTTTTTTCTCCACTCTTCTTATAATCTATCATTCCTTACCTGCATACACTGTAGCCCTTCTACCTGCTGCAATGGAAAGTTTCACTGTTAATTCCTGTTTTAAGGTCTCTGTAACTTTAAATGCACGTAAAGTTTGCTGGAAATTTGAAGTGCAAGGACAGGTGAGAATGTAGAGAAACTGAAAAATGAAAAGAGGCATAGAAGCAAAACACAGCATGGTAAAATTGCAAAATCACACCAGCTCAGGGATGCTGTTTTTACTTTCTTCTACGTCAGATAAAAAGAGATGTTGCTGATAAGGCAGCACGCAAAGCAAGACAAGACTTGACACAACCTTGGTCACGACTCAAAAACTTTCCCACTTTTCCTCCTCACAAGGGGTGAATTTATGTCTTTACTTTCTTTTTAAACATGAAACATGAACTGGCACAGATATCCTACATTCCCTTCTGAGACATTTTACAACAGCAGCACCTAAATCTAGCCCAGGTGATAAGATAGGATCTGGAATGTGCGAGGCCCTGATAGTGTTTTTGGGTGACATACAACTCCTACTCTTTCCCGTATGTTTACAGATGATCTCTGCCGTTGTCTGCTAATGTGATAGGTTATCTGGTGGTAGACATTACCTGTCAAATGAACAACATCTCCTTTGTTGTGTAAGTGATTGCCACACAAAGCTACCTTTCTCTCCTCTGCTCTTCAGAAAATGCTGCTTATTTGTTTAACTTGGAGCTACAAAAGCTGCCTCTGTGCCTGAGATTAGGGAACATCTGACTGCGCTTGACATCCAAAGCATCCGATACGTTATCGCAGCCATCTTTGTAAAATCAAGGCAGGCTTTGTGCAGCCAGCAAAAAAAAAGAAAAAAAAAGGAGAACCTGAGGGGAGACTATCAAAGGCCAAGGTCCAGAGGTTTTGGTGGTTGTGGATGTCCTCGGGCCTGTCCTCAGCACTCGGTGCAGATAACGACACAATGAACATCTTGTTTGGCCTCTGTGGGAAGAGCGGCTGAAAAGGATGTGGCCAAAAAAATGGAGCTCCAGATGCCCGGAGGTGTGTACCAGCTTGTTTTTGCAAACAGAGGCTAGAGTTAGGCATTAAAAAGCATCACAGTGAAAAGTAATTTCAGACAAGTTTCTGTTTCTATCTGTGGTTTGATGTTCAGCTGAGAAATAGCTTATAATGAGGCATGTGTTTACTGCTGGAAAAAAGGAAACACTGATGCAAACCAGTGAAAGGGAGGATAAAACTGTGTAAATTTCTATGAAAGAAAAGCCTTTTAGTCTTATTGCTTCAATGAAGCCTTTTTATTATACTTTCTGTGCACTGGTGTGTCATTCCTCCTTTCAGTGATCTTTACTCCCCATTGGATTTTGCTGAACTGAAACTTTGAATGTTTTTGCCTTCATTACAAAGCGTAATTGGCATATTGACTTTTCACGTCCTGGAGGACGATGGTGTTGATTCTTGTAGTCTGATACTGCATGTTTTGTTTTGTTTTGTTTTTTTCTTGCAACTGTTTTATTTTTTACCTTTCCAAGGAGATGCCCTTCATAAATATTCATCTTTCAGTGCCTGCATCACAACACAGTCTCCATTCAACCTCAGATGTTTGGAAATATTCATAGGTATCTATACCCACTTTATGGTTTTGCTGCAGATAGGAAGATGCTCTCTCAAAAATTCCTTTTCCCCAACGCTAGTGAAAAAGACAAAAGTCTTTTCCAGTTCACGGTATCACTAGCCGAGCACTCCTTCTCGCTTGTTTGATCTCAGGTGACAAGTGAGGGCTTCAGCAGACGGGAGAAGAAGCAGGCAGCCTGGCGTGCGGAGAAGGTGGCTTTGATAGTTGAAATTAATGAGGCTGGATATGTTTGGCTCTGCTCATTATGCCTACACATAGACCCCAAACCCCGGGGGCCCCGGAGCTCTGCTTCTCCTCTTTGTGCCATGATCTCTCTGTCTCCTGATTTAGAGCCTCCTCCACTCTTTTCTCCATCTCTTTTTGATACTGTTTTCAGTCTTCATTTCTATCTTCCTCTCTCCACCCACACCTCAAACCCTGTCTCTCAAACACTCTCTCCTCCTGTGGTGTGTGGAAGAGAGAGATAATATAATCAGCCATGTGTAGTGAGAACAATAAGTGTGTTGTGTCGGTCTGACACGGAGCAGACACCTCTTCAAAGCCACCTTAACATTCCACTTCAGCCCTGACTGCATGAGGGTGAAAGAGTGCAGAGGGGTGGAGCTGCTGGAAGTGTTTCCTCTCTGCTGTAGGGAGTGATCAGTAAATATGCATCAGCTCTGCTTTCCATGCATGACCCAGAGTTCACCAAAGACCTCGCAGAATTAAAAGTAAGAAGTGTTTCTGTGCAGACTGTGACTCCTAGTAGAAGAGACCTGACAAAAGCACCCATCCTCACTGAGCGTGTGTGTGTGTGTGTGTGTGTGTGTGTGTGTGTGTGTGTGTGTCTGATGGTGTGTGTTAAGGGGTTGATGGGCTTGAGGTTGGTCCTGAGATAAGGGGAACATCTGTTAGTCTGTCTTTATCTCTGGCAGGGCTCCTGGCACACCGTGGTAAGAAGCCCCATCTAATCAGAGCAGACAGAGTTGGGGGGCGTTTGGGGGGGTTAACATGGCTGCCAGCTCTGCGGCCCTTCCCGTCTCTGACCTGGCACACGGATTCACGCTCACACACAAAAACACTGACACATAGTCGTGCACAAAGACACTGCTTTTTCACGGTTGCCATCTTTACATTTTTTTCTGATTTGGCAACATCCTGCTGTCATTCATCACTGGCTTGTGTTTGGTTTCTTGGTCTGTTTGCAAGAAGAAAAATGTCTTGTCCCGTGTCCTCCCTGCTTCACACTGATCAGTTCTACCTTCACACCAAGAGCACTGTGTGATCAGAGGGCAGGGTTAGTTTTCTATGACAGGAGCATAGGGCCACAATAAAAAAAAATAACCAAAACAAAACAAACAAAAGAAAAACTACTAGAATGAAGAATATAGTCATAATTTTTCGAGGACAGAGTCATTTACAAGAATCAATTCATAAATTTAAGGGAATAAAGACAGATTTCTTAGGATAAAGCTGTTAATTTATGACCTAGAGTCATAGATTTACGAGAATGAAGTCCTAGATTTATAATAAGAATAAAGTTATAGATTCTTGAGAATAAACTGATTATTTCAGTCTATAGCTTGGCTTCATCTTTTAGCACATCACATAGTCATAAATATCAGGGCCCTGAAAAGAAACAATGAGATACTGGACACTCTTTTTTAAATCTCTTCCCATAGATGGATGGTCCACTAGTGATAGATTTCAAAATAAAGTTTGTTTTTTAAACAATTTATGAATTTTATTTAGTACATTTTTGATTTTATTCTAGAAAATGTATGATTCTAATGTGACTAATTAAAAAAAAAAAAAAAACGCTATTTTTTTGTGTTATTTTATTTCATTTTATCATATTTTATTGTATTGTATTGTATTGTATTTTAGTGTATTTCATTTTACTTCATTTTATTTTATTTTATTTTATTTCATTAAATTGGCTCTAATCCTCTGTAGTAGTTTTTCATAGATAGTCCTTGAGGTTTTTATATTTTTTTTTATTTTCTTCACCAAAATTCTCTAAACCAAACTCTAACCAGCCTGCCTCTCTCCCCTCTGGGCTCAGCATTCTCATTCTGCAGACGTTGCCTTTTGCCTCCAGAAAACAAACTCAGAACTCTTGCAATTATTTTCACCACTGCTGCTATTTCATGCCCCTTTGTTCCAATGTTTTCCCATCAACTTTTAGCAGTCTTGACAATGTCAACTGCAGTTAGAAGTCAAGCTCACCTGTCGCGCTCCTTGACATGAATTGTCTGATATTGACTGTTTGGGGGAGCTTGCTGTGTATCGAGATCGATTTGGGTCTCCCTCCATGTTTTTTCCATCTGAGGCGTTTGTTTTGCTCTGTTTGTGTGTGTGCGTGTGTTTGTGTGTCAGGGTAACCAGCAGTGACACCAGCCTGCTAGGCTGTATGGATCTGGTCCTTAGGAGGTCTAATGAATCTGGGTGGGCCTTGTCACTGTGCGTCTGCACGCATCACCCTGCCGATCATGAAAGCCGACAGGTTTATGCAGCTGTGGGGACTCCCTGGGGAAAAGGGATACAGCAGGATCACGCACCCACACTTACACACACACACTCATTTCGTGTGAACAGTCAGACTGATGCACATGCAAAGTTCTAGAAGGGGGAGCGTTCATGTGGCCACTCATCTTTGCTTGGCGTGCTTTAAAGGTAGAGAGCAGCCAGAAGGCTTTGTGCTGGTTTTCAGATGATTCAGAAACTTCCTCTCAGGGTGATTAAGGAGTAATGTCACACAGTATATTCTCACTTATTATAGAGTCATTTAAAGTTTGTAAACAGTTGCTTATGCATTTTGGCAACAGAAGTGCTGCTGAGTTCACTGTCTGGTCAAGCAATGGGAGGGGGTTAACCACCAAACACAATTTCACTTAGAAATACTAATGTGACTGTTGTTAGAGGACTTCCAGGCTCGTGAGACATCAGTGAGTGGAAAACGATCAAAAAATGGACATGTATTTAGTAGACTAGTGTTTTAAGTGGAGAAATCAAGCACATATCCCAGAACGAGGTCAAAACCACAAAAGACACTCTATGCTTTTGATTACAATAAATGTGGGAATTTGCCAAAGCGTGAAATATTGAGACATGATAATGATTAAATAATAATTGTATAAACCAGAAACTCTCACAAACCAAAGATGAGCAACAGACCGCTGAGTCTGAGACCTGGGTCATTATGAAGGAGCCAGAAAACTAAATCCAGACACAGAACTTAGCCAAATACATCAGAATAATAATGGTTTTATATTTTAGAATTAGCATTGAGACTGTTTTACAGTTTGATAATTTGCCTTAGTTTTACTTTGAGCTGAAAAACAGCCTCTATTTTTTTTTTTTTATTCATGTAGATGTTCACTTATCATTCACTCTCCATAGTTGGTCCTAATCTCGGCCCGCAACTAACTTTTTCATTAAATACTCAAGACAAAGTGGATTTATAAAATTGGCTGTTGTTATATAATAGTTCTTATTTACAATCAAACATGATTAACTGCAGCTGGATAAAGAAAATACATGTAGTAACTCAGTGGTGTTTCAGTGAAAAGTGTGACCCTGTTAACTGGAGACTCTCAGCCAGCCATCAGCAACACTTACGGCTGGAATCATAGAACAGACAACTTCATTTTTCTTACAGCTTTAATTTAGGGTTTAAAGAATGCTAACTTGTCTGAATGAATGGAATTCAATGCGGCTTCCTTTGCCAAAATGCGTGTGCATCTTTTTGATGACGTAAGTTGCAAACCAGTCTATTTGTGTTTCAACTGAACCTCTTTTAGGGCAATAGTCCTGAGAACACACACATTTACACACACACACACACTTACTCACAGCGGCAAATGTAGTCACTTTGTATTCACCGGCGCTCAGACATTCATTTTCATTTTAATAAGCATGAGGAAAAATATTGGCACCAGGAGATACCATCTTCCATTTGCTGTAACTGTGAGTCAAAGATTATTATTTTCTCTCTCATCTCTGTAATGAAAATTTATTCAAACTAGAGGGGCTTGTGTTTATGGGAATTAATTCACATGTGAATGGGCAGTGATGATAGAAACACAAGCTGACATTTGAATTACGTATCTTGCATAGCTGGGCAAGGGATAATAGGGAATCAAACGTCTAAGTTTTCATGAGGCTGTGAACCTGGATTGTTTGCTTTTGTTGTAGCTTTTCTCTTTTTTATAATGGAATAGACTTGAATTAATGTTTTTCATTCAATCATCACGCTGACCACAGCTATGCTGAAGTGTAATCTAGCACTTGGACTGAATTATGTCTGGAAAATGACTCTGTGTCTCATCCCAGAAACTGTCAAAAGTGGTTTACCCTGCAGAATGGCTCCCACCTGTAGCATACTTCTCCCCTGACAGGCGAACACATGGACATTTCCTAATATGGCCGTCTGACTCTGCCCATTTTCAGGTCAGGAGTCACACACCATACCCCCCATAATGACTTAATCAATGCAATTTTCTTTGTTTAATCCTCAGGATGTCAACTCACAGAGGGGGGACCTTTGACATGTCAGCCCCTACACCCCCCTGAAGCTCTGCTGCCTTTGTTATGCTGAGTCCTAACATGTGTCACTTTCACTGCTCTGCCTGTTTCCCCGGCCTGTTTAGATAAATGCCAATTTGAAGCCCCGCTTGTCAGGAGAAATTATGGCATCATGTCTCATGCTGGAGAAAAGCCAGAAGTGTTCTTGTTTACACACATGTCATTTAAATCTGAACTTTAAAAGACAGCCGCTCTTTCTCCTGAGCAAACACTCAGGGGTTTAAGAGATTGAGGTGAACTGAAACTCTTCTTGTGACTCAGGGGGGAGAGAGAGTGGAGGTTATGGCAACCTTGTCAAAGCTAAACAGGCTTGTGCATGGTTCTGCTTTATGTCTATATGGCAGTCTGTCTCTGGAGCCTGTGTGTGTTAGGGTGTGTGTTGCATTCCAGGATGGCGAAAAATGCAAGGCCCTCTGCTTTTCATGCAGAACCAACCAGTGTCCTGGTAAACCTGACAGATGCATTAAATAATTTAACTTGAATATCGGACAGAATGAGGCAATAATAGCTCACTGGAACTGCTTTGCCTAGTTTTGGGAGAGTGAGGTGAAGTAAGAAATAATAATAATAATAATAATAATAATAATAATAATAATAATAGTAATAGTAATCTCAATTTATGCAGCACTTTTCATGGAACCTAAGGTGGCTTTCCAAAAGGTAGAGGGAGCAAACAAACATAAACCAACAAAACAAAATCAAAACAGGAATCCTGTTTTGGATCTAAAACTTAACATTGTATGGCATGAAACGACCAGAGACAATAAGGCTGATTAAGTTTGAGAAATTCTTAAGACAAGTGTTACAAGTAGGAAAAACAGCCTAGACACAGACAGCAAAAGTAAAGGTGTATCTGGAAACTGAACAATTACACGTATAGCTGCTTTGCCCCTGATAACTTCCACTTATTGTAATCCCAATAATTTGTTGACTTCTCCATCTCAAAGCAAACTTTTCAGTCCTCTCAGTGAAGGTTAACAAAAACTGAGCAAGCCAATGTGTTTGCGCTGCAGGTTCAGGTATGTTGTATTGAAGCCCTGCACATAAATATATGTTGTGATATGAACCAGAAATGTCAAAAATTCTAACCGATGGCAGTTCCAATATTTTCAGGACCAGAACATCTAAAAATTTTCTAGAAGCTCTGAGTAACACAGGGTAATAACAAAGTGCTGATATTTGCCATGCGCTGATATTTAAGTGGTATAAAGGGTGCACAGTCACATCTCAGATTCCCTTTAAACATGGCTTGTCTTGTTGTTTGTCTCTGTGGATGAAACTTAAGGGGACCAGCATGAGGACCTTATCTTGATTTTGGCTCTTCACACACACCTTTTCATGTTTATACACAAATTACATCGTTTGTTGGACTTCTTTTGAAAAACCTCTTAAGCTGTTGATAAATCTAGCTTCAGAAGCAGCCCTCCCTCAGCTTTAGCATACAGGTCTGTTGGAAACACAGTTAGGCAGCAACAAGGGCCAAACCTCGGCACTTTGAATCCTTCCAAGCTCATACCTCTGGAGGTATGCAGGCATGGAGGAGATAAGGCTAAGCCTTTACCTCTCTTTTTTCCCTTCCTCCCTTTCTCTCTTCTGCTCCCTTACCTTTTCATTTGCAGTGAGCTGAAGCAGGGGGGGCTGAGATATCTAATGTTCAGATGTCCTATTGTGAGCCTTTCATGTGCCTCCACATAAAGTTGCACTAGAGGGATCCATCAGTAGTTGCACTGTGTGGTGTGACTCTAACAACCTTGAAGCGGTCATCATGTGTCCAGTGCACGTGTAGCTGGTGGTTGAGGCCTGCAGGGCCTCTGAACCTGCTCTGAATCATTTTATAACAATGGTTCAAAAAGTATGATTCCTTTAAGTCTGAGTGTTCTCACTCACAGCACTGTTTGAACAAACAAGGACAATTTTCTTGTTGGATTTGACACTTTGGAGACATGTGCCAAGCATGTTCGTTTCAGGTGGTCCTCTTTAGCACAAGCTGTTGTAATCACCTCCTCCATGTAGTTTCTATGGGAACCTGCAGTTTCTTAATGGATCAAGGTATTTCTGTCTGCTGAGTGAAGTACCTGACCTCTGGCAGCTGTCATCAGTGACACAGTTGGTAGATTGTTGTCATCAGCCACTTCGGCTCTCAGGATTTCTTCTTGTCCAGTGAGTTGGACTCTTACAACAATATGTTGGGCTGAAATAAGTCACAATGCGTGTTACTGGATGTCTTTTCCATACATACATACTTTTTCAGCATGACTATCTTTACATTAGCTTTGTTTACAGGTGATGATCACCCTCTCACCTGTTTTTATAGGATGTGCCAGTGCGATGCCACACAGGGGGATCACACTACGCTGAGCACAGCAGGAAGTCCAGCTTAGACCCAAATAAACCCCAATATGTCATCCCTTTGCAGGGTGCTGAGCACAGTAGCAGGAAGATATCCCCTCCTCCTCCCCCTTCCCCTCCCTGCTTTCTCATAGTCTTTGTAGCTCCAGGCAGGGAGGGAAGCTGAGGGAGGGAAGGCCTTCTGAGATCTGAGAGCTCCCAACTACTTTAAGTAGTAAACATGCAACAGAAAGTGGGGCATCATGCAGGAGCTACATCATCGTCTGCTTTTCAGGGAAGAAACTTGCCAATTCATATTCCCATTAACATTCTGCTTGTGTCTTAATTTCCACTGAGCAGTTCAGTTCAGTTTGTCTTGGTACGACGCACGCTTTGTGCTGTTTCATTTGACTAAAACCAGGACAGGTCCCCAAATAACCAACCAGTACCATCCCACTTTTTGGTACCATTCTGTTGAGGTGCCAGATATACTGATCAGACCCCAGAAGGTGGAGTTACAAACACTGCAGTCTGTTGATCGGTTTAAAGAATAATTTCCTATGCAACAGCAGCGATGAAGAACAACACACAACCCTGCCATTAAATCTGCAGTGTACTTTGTGAAGATCACTTTCTTAGCGCTTGAAAAATCAGGAAACAGCATCTCTCTTTGTACTGTGTTGCATTTTTCTTCCTCTTTGAATCTAGCAGGGTACACTGTGGCACACTACCATGCCATCATGAGGTGGAACATGGGCTGCAACTGGCACCTTGATCATGGGCATATCAGGGAGTCCTTATCTCACCTGGACTAAATACCTTGCCATCTTTTTTGTGTTCGGAAATCACTTTTGGTTGTCCCAGATATTTGCATGCTTATGGTCAACAGTGAAAAGAAGAGACAATCTAGCTGCAAGAGTGCCAAATGTCTAAAGCTGTGGAGTTAATACTTGTTTATATGGTCTTATTGCATAGCCAGCAGCCAAATCTCGTCCTAACATGGAGACTTTCATTAGCTTTGACAAGGTGTGACACAAAGCATGAAGTCACACTGCCAAACACACTTAGAATTTTACACAAACACACAATCCTGTACTGTCATATTTGCAAACACCTACAAATTTCAATGTCCAGTAGATTCATACATAATGTAGAGCTTTCTATAATACAATGTAAACATATGGATTCTCCTCCAATCCACTGACCTGTCTTGAACTACATTATACAGCATGTAGACATCCCATAATGGCAATAACAATGTAAGGAAGCACATACACAGAATTGTGATTTCCACCAGAGGACTACTGTATGCTGACACAATGGGCACTTTAGCATCACAAAGGTGCTTTATTACAATTCCCCCCCCAACATTTCGTACTTGTTCAAAAAGTCACACAGATAAAACGCATGTTGGTATCAAGGTAGTGCACCCACACACACACATACACACACCTGACACATCCGGCAGTAGGTGCACTCTCTCCACCAGTCCAGAGTGGCTTCATAGCCTGTGATTTAATGGTCATTTTGTTGGCTGCAATAGCATCCTTTCCCATCCCCTGGTGCCTGGTGGTGAAATAACAGGCTCTGGGCTCATCCACAAAAACCCAGAGGACCACACTTGAATCATTGCTACAATTTGAGCTATCAAATCATAATGGGAGGATGAGATTGCCTTTCTTTCCACAGAGCATGCTTGTGTATGTGTGGCTGGATGTGTACATGGCGGGTAGCTAAGCAGGTTTATATTCTCTGGGCCTGTAGGCTTGGGTTAATGTGTTTAGATAGCTCACATTTGTTCTCCCATTTTCAAACACGGGAGACAGTAGTTTTTCTTCTCTTTTTTCGTCCCCCCCATGCAACCTTTCCATCTCAATTAGGAAAACTGAGGAAAAGGGAGCTGTTGTCCTGTTATTATATCAGCTTCTTGGACAGTTGTCTTGTACTCACAGTTCAGTTTGCTTTTCTGCCATGTCAGCTGAACTATTTTTTTTCCTGTTTCTGAGTTATGAATGGATTACTAAGTTATCACAAAATGACCCTAAATGCTTATGTTATAACGTAAGCAGCTGAGTTTTTTCACCTTTGGGAAAATAACTAAAAATTTGGGATAAAGTTCTACTAACAAAAAGTGACTACCTAGATTCCTATGAAGTTTGGACATTGTAGAAAACAGAAATAAAACAAGATACAGTTATTTGAAAATCCTGTTTATTCTTTATTCAATTGATACACTACAAAGACAAGTTGATATTCTTTAAACTGATAAACTCTTTTGTTTTTGCAAATGTTCTCTCATTTTAAATATGGTTATGTGCCACATACTTTCAATGGGAGACAGGTGTTGCTGATGTGAAGATTTTATAAAGGAACGTCATCAGAGCCAATCAGGTTTTTACCAAATGTGAAGTTCTGTTTTAAATTTTCAGATTTAAAGATGTTGAATGCAATCCAAGTTAAAGATTTTGCATCTGCTTTGCATTGCTAATAAAAGAAAGAAGACAAATCGATAGTTTTCAATTGCAATATTTCTGCATTTCAAGCATTTGCTAAATAACACTAATATCATGAGTCTCGCTTTTCCTTTCCCTTTGCATGATGGGAAATTTAGAAACTACATTCAATAAAGCCAGCATGACCCCAGAGTCATTCAATACTCCACATCAAATACATTCAGCATGACATCACATTGCACACAGCATTATGGCCACTTGGGTCTGGCTGTCATGGTTCTGTGTGTGTGTGTCCTATTTCTTGGTCCTGGCATTTCAGCCCTGACACTGGAGCAGTAATGCCAGGACCAACCTGACGTCATCTCATTCTTATGTCTGGGCTCAGCTCATACTTCAGCCCCTGCTGTTATTAGGATTTCACTTTGTTATGTCATTTTTTCACCGATGAGTTGAACTCACACTACAAGTGGCACGATATCAGTGGTGCAGAAAAGGACAGACAAAAGAGGAAAGGGCAAAAAAGCAGAGGATGATTGGCCTCAGCCCGCAGACGCTGTTATTACATAGCTGCTGCTGCCACCACAAGAGCAGTGAGGTCAATTTTTCCTCTGTGAATGGAATGTAATTTACCGTCAGCTTTGTAAAGGCAAGCCACGGTCAAGGCGGCGAGCGTGCTCTCTTCTGCTTGGCTAATGATCGTCTTTGACAGAGGAATGGCCGCCGTGCTTTTCACCACAATCCTTATTCCACTCGCATTGATCTGCCTGTCTATTTTCACACAGTAATGGATGGCATTGTCCCTCCCTCACCGCTGTTAGTACAAATAATTACGAATCAATATGTACTCAAGGCCCCACATCAGAATATAATTTTAACACATGATTTATTTCCACCAATGCCGTGCAGTCCTTTACATGTGCAGGAGTCGATGGTGGGCCGTTCTGGGACCGACTCTCTTACCGCCTTGTGTGATCAATCGCCCCAATCAGCTAAAGACTCTCCATTGTAGCTGCTGAATGAAAGTAACTGCACTCTTTGTGAAACCCCGGCAGCACCTGCTATATGTAGGTTTTTCTTGACCAAGGGTGCTTACAATGGAGTCATATATGTTCCAGCATTAGAAATGATTGGTCTCTGAAGTGGGATTTGGTCATGGTGAATTATTATTGACTCAAAAAGTGCAACATAGATGATTCATAGCAGTGCTCCAAAGCCAACTGCAGCCAACCTCAAACTTTGTATAAGCTGCAAAGGATTGTAATGATTTCCAAACCCTCTGAGAGGTATGAAATTGCTCTGTCATGTTGTGGAATTTAGATTCTAGATATGACTCTAAAAGACAGCCATATCATATCATCATCAGGAGTTCTGGAGTGAGAGTTTGACTTACAGATCCCTTAACCTTCTCCATCAGTTGGGACAGGAACACTGTCATGCTTCAGCTTTGTTAGCTTCTCTTATTTTCTGTTTCAGCAAACAGAAAAACTTCAGATCAAATATAAACACTGTAATTTTCTGGGATTTAAGGGTTAGGGTTAGGCTAGGGTGTTCCATAAACTAACCAGCGCTTCATGTTTGGGTCGGGGTGGCACTCAATGTCCTAGTTGGGGCAGGTCTGTGGCTTGGCTCCACCCATCTCAACTTTCCATAAACCAATTGTGTTCAGTCTCATTCAGGTATAGTTATTAATAACATTGTATAAATATTGATGCCCTGATTGATTCTGCTTATTAATCCGATTCTTTATTGATTCCCTCATTGAGTCCTAAACTAGGCTTCACAGGTTTTCTTTGTCAGCAACATTCCAGACAGTTTATAAGTACATAAATATGAAATCGGTCACTGAATACCGTAATACTGTAATGTCCACCTGGACACTGTTAAGAATAACGAGCCGATTCAAGAACACAAGAGCTTTATGAACTGGTCACTGAATAACTGGATGAAAAGAAGAAGCTTCTTCTGTGTTGTCTCTTCTCCCTCCAGCTCGTACAGTCCCACCTCGGCTCCTCCTCATGCACTTGATCCTACTTTCAGCCTCCCTGATGCCTTCACCAGCTGTCAACACTGTAGGAATTATGAACATCTGCACTGAACACATTCAACGAACAGTAGAGCTGCTACAAAACTAGTATACTGGGTGTTAAAACAGCTGATCAAATCAACAACACCAGTAATCTTAATGCAAACTCAATAGCAACACGTTGGCAAACTAACTCAGCTCCAGCTCAGCCAATAGCATGGGCATTGAGTTTTACACTTAACTCCAACTTAACCAATGGCACGCTGAAGTTGAGAGGCGTTGCTCTCCACCCTAAACCCCAACACTGCAGTAAGGGGTAGATGAGATTTGTTTACCATAGCCCAACAAATCTCACAGTTGATTTCCATTTTGCTTATTTCTTTGGCAAAAATACCTCGACAAATAAACCCCACTTTTCTGAATTTACGACAAGAATAAAAGCAACCTCACAGTTTTTGCATGTCTTAAACATCCAAGAAGTTAACCATAATAGCTTGAGCAATGTGTGGCACATTTTCAAGACTCTTCAATTTTAACAATGCACTGACTTTAGTATTCTCTTGGACTGTTTTTTATGGATTATAAATATATATTTAGATGATGTTAGGCATATAACCTCTAAGCCATTATCTTTAAGACAAGAGCAGCAGGAGTGCAAGATTGCAAACTCATTTCCAGCTTCTGGGACTCGTTTCTGCAGCAGTCCATTGGCGTTGATGGCTTTTATGGTCAGACCAGAAAGCGCTGTTGGCAAGTGTTGATGTTTTGATCACTGACTGACTTCTGTGTCTCTGGGGTAGAGCACCGCCGACACAATCAGAAGGAGGTGGCGACAACAGAACAACTATATGAACTCCATCTCAACTACAACATCCCCCTAAGGCAGAGCAGCACAAAGACGTACACTCTGGACGTACACTCAGAGCAGAGTCTTTATGCGCTGTAGACAGACTGAGGCACTGTGCCGGGGTTTCTGAGGGGCTGCTGGGATCACTGTCAGGGACACAAAGAATGTGTGTATGTGGCTGTGTGTGTTTCAGTGTGTGTATTAGCAGAAAAGTGGGGCGACCAGCTGGCAGGGGTCAACTCAGGTCCTGGATGTGCATCCTGTGTCAGACACACACCTTCAAACCCTTTCACATACAGACAATAAAATCTTTCTTACACATTTCCTCTTGTAAGAAAGTGTGTTCTGCTTCCCATTTCAGCAGGATTATAGCCTTTGAATCTGAGCAGATGACTCAAAAACAAACATGGCTGCAGTAGCACCCAGCAGATGGAGGTCAGACTCTCTGAGAAGTCATTTTGTGGAATAGATTTTTGAGGGTTCAGCCTGTGCACACATACAGGACTGAGCTTTGGTGAGTGTAGAGCGTCTCGTCAGCAGAGGAAGAGGAGCAGTTTGGGAATTTTCTTTGATGCTTCCACCCCCCTGCTGAGACACCAAGTCACCCCTCTTCACCCTTCCCCATTTTTCCTCTCTTAGAGTATCTCTGCATCTGTTCTGCATTCACCAATGAGACAGTGTGACCATCAGAAACACCACTCATTGTCATCATCGTCGGGGATGTAATGGCAAAGAGAAGGTCAGCGTCTGTTGTCACCCCCGGCGATGCTGGTCCGTCTTTCGTTGGCACAGACACAAGCGTGGAGACAGAGGAAAGATCATAGTTTTGGCAAGGCAAAGGGAAAGTCTCTGAGGGTGTGAGCACATGAAAATCTCTGGGTCTGAACTCTTCACGCTCTGGCTTCTTATTAGTGAAATAATCAAAGTGTCAAACAAGTGGCTTGCGAGGAATGTTTTTTCGTCCTTTTATGTCTGGGCAGAGCTTTTAGTCCATAAGTGTAACCTCAAAGAACTCAGGACATAGAGTCAAATGCTAAAGCAAAGAGAATGAATTAAAAAGACTAAAGCTGTTTTAAGTAAAAACAGTACAAAGTTAACACATCTGGGGCTCTTCTACTACAGAGACGTGCTGTTGTAATCTGGTTGTGGGTTATCAATGACTGGTGGAAATATGTGAGGTTTTCCTGGATGAAGTCATTGTCTGGATTGGCAGCACATGTCCCTCAGCGCCTATACATATTGTGTATCATATATTTGACACTTCTGGTCCCCACATCATCACAGATGCTGACTTTCAAGCTGTGAGGCGATGACAAGTCCAATGATTTCTCTCCTCTAGAGTGAAGGACATGGCATCCATGATTTCCAAGAACTTTGATTTGCCAACCTGGCACAGATTTCCAGTCCATTTTAATTTGAGCTGTTAGATTCAAGCAGTATCACTACCTCAAAACTATTTTCTCACAGGCTGAGATTATAAACCACATCATGGAAAAGGTGGAAACAGTAACTCAAAAAGGCATTTTTGTTCCATTTTGACCAAACTCTTGTAGCTGATGTAGAAGTCCTGCTATGTCAGACACATTGTTGTTACAATCTACAGAACAGAACTTGACAATCAGTAGTAATTGTTAATCAGTAGTACAATTAGTTTCGAAAAAAGCAACAAATAAGAAAAAAAAATACACATACTTGCATAAAACATGTTCCAATAAAAAATCAACTATGTAACCAAAAAGAGGAGTAGGCTAAAGTTTAAGGCTTATTTTTACGTATGCTATACAATCCAATAAATAACCCAGAATTTAAGTGACACAAAAAGGAAAAAAACAACAACACCACATTACATTGTAATCCTTCATTATTTTGCATTTCAGTGTTTTGAAACAGCATACATTTACAGTTTCAAATCATCACTAAGTCCTGTATTATATTTTCTACCCTTATTTAATTTTTATTTCTGAAAACAGGTGGGCAGACTCTGTTCTTTACTTGACATAGTGCTTTATTTGGTTTTAAGTGTACAATATCCAAGACTTTTACCTCACCCATCATAAAAGTCTCTGTTAGATATGTCTTTAGAGTCTGTATAAAACCCAATGTGTTGAATGCAACTCTCAAAGTTGACATTCGACCTACAAACTGGCTCCAGACACAAGTTGAAGTCTGTAAAGTGAATGTGAACAGCCTCCTATGGCTCAGTTTTCTTCTTTTTCTCTTTCAAGGTGACATTAAATTACATTTATCACAAATCCTTTCCACCTTGCTACCTGTTCATTACTGAGTGACCTGTCCCTGAGACGGCCCTAATTAAAAGTGGACTGTGTCAGCCTCCTCGGTTGGATGGCACGTCGGCTTTCACTTCACAGCTGGCAGCACACGACTATCCTATCCATCTATTCCTCTGAAACCTGTCCTGTTACCTGAACAGTGCTGGTAATGAAGTCTACACAGCAGCATGGGGGTTATTTAGCAGTTTAGATTTGCATTATTTCTGCCTTTTAATTCACTTCTTTAGAATAAGCCAGGCTGTACCTTCCACCGGTGCCTTTGTACCTTGACGAAGGAGGCAGATTTAAATAACTCAAAGCGCCTTCACTCAGACCTAATCCCCAACCCCACTCCAATCAATCCTGTTGTTCCCTTCTTTACTTCTTAACATTTCTATGTGACGGAGTGAGGCATGGCCAGATAGAGGCATTTAAATGCAAGTGCTGGCAGGCTAATCTCTGCAAATCCACCCTCCGTCGTCTTCATTACTCCACTGAGGTGTGCATTGTTTTCTTTTCTCTCAGGTCACTCCCTTTCTATACTTCAACTCGCACTGTGATTTCTAGTGTGAAATACTGCAACTTGATTCAGTTTGCCCCACCAAAATTGCTCAACCCTCTATGAAAGAACCTCAGGCTGTAAGGTATGGGATGTGGATCTTATGTTGTTATGTATCAAATAGAGGACAAGCTCTGACAGGCTGAGTCGATAAAAACATGAAATGTTCATTGCTCCACAGAGCTATGTAATAATCCCCCTCAGTTTTTCTCCAACTGAAGCATTTACCTCATTATTTATCTATCTAGTGGAAATGTTCCCCAGGTCCCAAAGAGATAAGTGAGATCATTCCTCCTGGCATGGATATGATATGATACCCCCCCACAACCCACAGTCTGTGTAGCTTGAGCCCCGAAGCAGAACGACACTATAATGTGATCCCTCTCTATGTTTTTAAACATTATTTGAGAGCCCGAAGTTTCAGCAACATTCAGTGTGGATAAAAATCTTTGTGGGGGTATCAGCTGTGTATGTAGCAGCCTCAGTGTTTGACCGCTGGGGGAAAAAGCAATGAAGGTGTAAGAGATATGATACTCTGATGGCAAACAGAAACATTAATGTTGCCGTCGATGTTTTTGTTTTATGTTATACCATCTTTAAGACTCTTACTATTTAATACTAGGGATTTCTCAATCAACATTTATTCTCCTAATCCTGATTATTTTTAGTATTGAATATCAGCCGGTTAAAGAAAATTCAGACCCGATTCTTAGGTTTGAAGCTAAACTTTGTTGAAGAGGTAAGAAAGTGAAGCTGCACACTTTTTGGTATATTCTAACAATAATGATTAGTAAATGAAAAATAAAATGGTATCGGTTGTGTAACAGGCTAAAATGCTGATCACTGATACACTAAAAAATGCTAAATTTAGCTTGATGTAATACTAACAATCAGGATTCAATACCCATATTAACCCTGTGGTGCATAGTGGTAACTACAGTGGACACCTATTTTACATAATATTTATTTCTAAATTCAATGGTTCATGTGGCGGAAATTCATATTAGCCTGTGTCAGGATATTTTTACTCTTCTTAGGGCCTGAAAAAATGTTTTCAATTCTTTTCCCAAATAAATATATATATTTTAAAAAGTTATATACAAACATTTGAGGGTAAAACAGCGTAATAACTATAAATTATTCAGTGTTAAAATGGATGAAAGAGAGTTAAAATGTTTTGCAAGGAATTAAAAAAATATATATATATATATATATTCATGACATTACCAAAAAAGAGAAAAGAAGTAAAAAGAAAAGAGTCATATTTACATTAATTTCACACTGTGTTAAGTTGAATTCTCAGTTGCAAATATTTGAAAAAATAAATATGGAAAACTTTTTTTATGCTTTAAGACAAATAAAAACACTCAAGGAAAAAATCCTGACACTGACTTTCATTATTCATGCATCAGATGGTTAACGTTGCTGATTTCGACGCCTTTTGTTTCAGTTTTGCATTCCTGAAGTCTGCAGACTGATATGACGTACCTGGTCTTCTCCTCGGTCACTTACACAGGTTCCATATTTTCAGGGCAGCACTCAGCGTTCATGACGTCTTCACCACAGAGGACTTATCAACTTTCCAACTTTCTCTCAGATCTTGTGCCTCCTCCTCCCACCTCAGCTTTGGAGACTTGGAGCAAAGTCAACACGGGTTGGACGGGGGCGACTTCAGAGCAAAGACTTCTTTCTCACAGGGCTTTTTCCACATCCACTGAAGACATCCATTGTTGGAGGGCTAAATCCTCCAACATTTCCTCCTCTTCCTCTCCAAGCTTTGAAGCTCAGCGCTTTCTGTTCAAGTCCATTCGTCTTTTAGTGTAACTGACGGGGTTTGAGACGCAGATGCTCCGGCTGAAACATCTGTGGAGCATTCCTGTTCAAACATTGTGTGTCTGTCTCAGTGAGCGTCAGGAAGTGATTAGAAGAAGGTGAGGAGGTGAAAGTAGCAGGTTTTTCAGCTGCTGCCAAATTTACTGAACCTGTCACTGCTGCAGCTCTTGAAGAAAACATGTATTCTTTTAACTTGATGCGCACTCAACAAATTACTCACAAATTGCTCTTTTCCATCAACAAATTGCTCTACTCCACCCAGAAATCACCAGATGATGTTGAACAAAAATAACAGAATAAAAAATAAAACATAATTTCACTCAGACAAGTGCTTCTGTGAGTTAACTGGAAAAGTTGGAGGAATTTTTAAATGTCACTAAATCCAACAGGGTCATTATTTAATATTGCTTATTCAGCTTTCACTTAAAGATGGCTGCTATAATCATCAAACTTTTCTCTCGATGTCCCTCATAAGTCACCATGAAATGCTTTAATGATGTTCTTTATCATTAAAGTGTATCATTAATTTGCGCATCATTAATCTGAATTTGTCAAGTGTTGTATTGTAAAGCTTGTTGACATCTCTGATATTTGTGTTTTTATGTCTTTTTTGTGGCCTAAAGCAAATTCCCCAAAGAGTGATAAACCATCATTTATTCAATTGGCATTTTGTTAGGCAGTGTCAGAAATAATCAGCCATGTCCAAAAAATGTCTTTAACATTGAGTGGAGCATCATTAAAACATCCATTATCATCCCGTGGAGATCACTTTTGGGATGTCGCAAATCAATTGTCAAGAAACGGGCTAAAAAGTAATGCTTGGTAAAAAAAAAAATAAATAAATAAATAAATAATAAATAATAAATAATAATAATAATAATAATAATAAATAAATAATAATAAATAATAATATAATAAATAAATATAAATATAATAATAAATAATAATAAATATAATAAATATAATAAATATAATAAATAAATAATAATAATAATAATAATAATAATAATAATAATAATAATAATAAATAATAAAAAATAATAATGGTAAAAGTAATTACTTTTAAGTAATGCTTAAACTGAAGATTTAAACTATGAAAACTGAGTTCTAGCTGAGTAGTACTCTGTATATGTTTTTTATGTTTTATTTTATGATTCTGCTCATATTGTGAGAGACTGATTTTTCTTTTCTTTTTCACTGAATATTTCATGAGCTTAGCCCGTTTTGTGCAGCATTGTTAGTCTCAAAAATTGGGTTCAATCAAAGTTTGTGACTCCCTCTTATTTCAAACACAATATCCAATCATCATAAAGAGTTGTAGACCACCTATCAGCCCTCCACAGTGATAGACAAGCTAATATTCAATGTATGAGGCAGCAGGAGACCGACCATTTAGTGTTCCCCTTTTGTCTGGGACCTCCCTCCACACTATCGTCCCCCTAGCCCCTCAGACTCCCCTTTCTTCTCTCTTAACCCTCAGCACACAGTGAGGAGGCCGGGCTGGCCTGCGTAATTGGGATAATAATTATTTCTGCATTTAGTGCCAGCTGGGTGCCTGAGAAGGTCAGGGAACAGCATGAGGACAGGCTTATCTCCATGTTGGTGCTGGCTTCCATATGGCAGCAGACAATAGGAAAAGGCCTTGGCCCCGGACACAGCAGCATGGCACAGGACAGCTCCCACAGACAAAACACAACAACACACTGAGGCAGCACCAACCACGGTGGGTTTCAGAACAGCCACACAGACTGGCTGGCTGTATGACTGGCTGCACAGCGATGGACTGACAATAAAGGACAGCGGTGGAGGGATGGCAAAGGGGAAGAGGCAGAGAGAGTGGGAAAAGAGCAGTTGAGAGAAATATTGCACAGAGCTGTTTCTATGAAGTGGAAATCATGAACTTGTTGCTTTAAATCCTTGTCTCATTCAGGCTCTGTTCTGGCCTGAGTGGAAACAATGAAGGAGGCTGGGTAATTTATGAAGAGGACTTTGACCTCTCCATTGAAACTCTACCTTTATGCGTTAGCTGGGTAAAGGCTGAAGGCTTGATGAAAAGATGTGAACAGTGAGAGGTTAAAAGTCTCCTTTCTTTCCTCCTCTTTCTGCAGCTCCTTATTCAAACGCCCCTTCGACCTCACCGTTCACTGGGTTACCATGGCACCGAAACCCCGCAGCAACCCGGCCAGAGCTTCATAAATCAGATTTTTACTGTGTAGCACTCCTTTTAATCTCCATCCACTGACGGCTTTATTTGATTCCTTTTCTTTAGAGGGCTTTCAGTGGCCAGTCCATCGTGAAAAGAACGCGGGGGTGTGCATGCATGTGTATGTGCGTGTTTGTATGCATGTGCACAGGCGTGAGAAAAGGTCCATAGAAAAACAATGTTGTTGAAGGCTCCTTTGAACTCCAGCGTGCATTTTCAATTTGATCCCATGCATTCCTCTTCCTGTGCAGAGACTTAGAGACGGAGACTCATCATCAGTTTTAGTGGTGAGTAGTTAATCCCCTCCAGGGCTGCAATCATACCACACTTTCATGTCCAAATGAGGAGGGGAGCACTTTTTTTCTCCCCTTTACTCATGCTCTTTTTTACTTCAATCTGATTTAATTGAATTAAAAGGAAACTTGGCAGTGTCCAGGCAGATCCATTACTTATTCATAAAGTGACTTTTGTTTCTGCAGCCTGTTAATTGCAGCAACACTGAAAACACGAGCACATAGCGAAACATGCTGAAAGCATCAAACTTTGATACGACTGTCTTGTTCAGGTCTTGTCTCGGTCTATTTCACAAACAAACAGCCCAGTAAAAAAAAATGCCCCTGATAAGACAGAAATGGACTTAGGTGAGTGAGAGCAGAGCTGGTGTGCGTCCGAAGCAGTTAAAATGTCTGGGCTGGATGGCCTGATGCTCCGAGGGCCATTTTGGTAACTGTCTCATTGATCTGCAAGTAAATGGATGAGATGGCTCTGTAATAGCAGGGACCTCTAGCTCTCAACAGCAGCTGTCCGTCTCAGACAATGTAGGCTATGATCAGTGAGATGGTCATGTGTAATCAGAGGCTCAGGTAGATGTTCGCCTGTCTGAAAGAGCAAATGTAGATAAGTTCTGTTAGCCTTTTTTTTACCTTAGGACAGAAAGGTTAAAGCTTCTTGGAGTTGTTTTGGCAAGAGCCATATAGTTACAACCTTGAACAGTGTGAAGAGAAGCTGGCCCAACCAGGCAAGCTTTAATATGGCGTCCACCTCCATGAGCTATTCACATATGCTTAATAAAGAAATGAAATAGCATTTTCTTTACCATTGTCTTTAATTTATAAGGTAAAATATCTCCCAATTTACCTAAGTGCTGCACAACTTGGCAAAATTGTGCGATTTAGATTGTTTTGGACAATATCCCCATTGATAATAACAATATTAGTCTGTATGCTTAGTTAAAAGGAAAATATGAGAATTTTGGTTGTTGTGAAAAATGCACTTCTCAATGATGAACAATAATCATTGTATACATTTTGAATTTTAAAGTATCTCTAAAGAAAGCTTGTACAAAGGTATTTTGGTGCACGGCAGCACTGTTTGGTAAAATTTAGTCTTGTTTGATTTTCATTGTTGTTCATTTGTTGTTGGTATTACAAAATGTGAAAATCAGGGGATATCTGTATCATTATGCTTGAAAAACACCAAATGCATCTACGGTCCAGCTCCACTCTGCTCTGTGTTGACTGTGTTCAAGCTGAATACGATCTGGTTGACATGGTTTGCTTTATTTTGAAAGTCACACGCTCTTTCAGGTGGTTTCAGTTCACTACTTTTTGTCCTGCTCAATTTTCCCTACAGGGAATTCATGCTTCACAGCTATGGAACCTACCAAAGCAGGGATGCAGCCAGACAGATGTGGAATGGATCCACTGTGAATAGGAACATTAACTTGAATGGAAACCTATCTGAAAAGACTCAAAAGTCAAAAAACTGAGAATTGAAAAGTAGAAATGAAAAGCCTTTCCCTAAAAACTAAAATGTGAGTCAGAGAATGCAAGACTTTTGGAAATAGTGGAAATAGAAAAATGGCCCCATATATGTTTGTTGATTTGCCTTTCAGAATTAGAAGGGTCCATGGACCTCTCTCTTGTCTTTCTACATTTTTGTCTGTGTCATATTTCATGAAGCAGAATTATGGTCCATAGTTCATTATCAAAGATTTTTCTCTTGAGAGGACACTGCGGCTGAGCTCTCATCATACCCCCCCCCCAGCACTGTTACATAATCTTTGCCCACTTACATCTTGGACACAGGGACTTGGCTTGTCTGGAGTGGGCCTACCACATGTACCTTTCCACATTCAACACAGGCAATTAATCTGAAAACGCCTACAGAGGAAGCACCATTTCAGGCCATTGGCACTTGTCGAGCACGGCCACTTTCACTGATGCAACCTGGCTAAAGCCGTATATTGAACTTAGTGGAGCAGTAGCTACTTCATGCAGTATAAGTTTGGAAATCACCCACTCGGGGGATATTTTAACGGCCTTGTGCAAATACGGACGTGAGCGAAGGAAAACTCTCCAAACATGCCAGAATAAATGAAATGACCAGGTTTCACTTCTTAAACAGCCTGGAGGAATAATGCAATGAGAGTATCAACATAAAGAGGGAGAAAAGCTTCACTGCAGCTGTTTGAAGTCAGTGTGGACCACACACACACACAACACATAAACATGCACATATTGACACTGCTGGAAGGAATGAAATAAATCCATGCAGCAGTTTTATTGTTCCTCTTTATTGGATGTGATTGAGCTTTAAGGATTTTCCGATTGATTCCCAAATCAACTTTGACATTTGGCTATTCATCAATACAAATTTGCCAATAAGGAGCTTCAGGGAGCTGTTTTATTCAGTTGGACTGGTTTTTTTATTGGAAAGCCAATGCATTCCTGGTACCATGTAGATAGTGTGTTCTTCCAGTCACTATAAAAAAAGCTCTAATCTCAGATCTAAAAGCAGGCAAATAAACTTTAAGTGTTAAGTCTATCCTGTTACCCTTGTTAAGGCAATTTTTGGAGGCGAAAGTGATTTTTGCTTCCCCTTTTGACATGGTCACCACACCCAGCTTTGGATCGGCATTCTGTGAACGTCAGCCAATTGGCAACCCCTGTTTACTGCTACCAGCTGCTTTAGCTTATTGAAGCCGTTGCTTTGCTTTCGCACATCAATCCACTTTCTCTCTCTTTTCTCCCCCTCTCATTAATCTTTACAAGAACTCAAAGTATCGCACATGTTAATCCCTGCCATATTAGCAGGCCTTTGAGGACCTCTTAAAGCTATTTTAGATATGGGTTAGCGCGGTCTTGATTTTTCTGCGACAAAGCACAGATGCCACTTGTTGAGATGATTTCATTCTTTTCCACTCCAAACAGCTCCTGATGGTTTTGTGGTGGTGTTTGTGTCAAGTGTCTTCGAGAAGATTGCTACCTACTTATGTGTTAAAGATGTTTGTCATGAGTCGCTTTGACGTTGTCTTTCTCAGTTAACTTTGCATTGGTCTTCAGAAATTTTCTGTGCCGTCAGAAGTTTCAAAATCTTTCTTCTTCTTCTTCAGAAAATCACCTGAAAGGGAGGAAGAGTTTGACTGCTAAGAGGTGATAATGGGCTTTAATCTGCATCAATGATGATTTATCAGCTCCTGCTCACGCTTCAGCATTGACTTCAACACATGAAATAGAAACTATAACCTATTACCAGCTCATCCGTCACCTTCTTGATTTTTTTGACAGTCTGTAAAGGTGAGATCGAGAGAAAAAAGAATGAAATGGGAGTGGCAGTGATGGAATTCATCTCTCCTCTTCCTCTTCTTTTTTTTTTTTTTTCTATTCCTTGCAAAGCTACTAGAGCTCCAATCCAATTTGCCCGGCGTGTGGAGTTATCCTTAAGCCTGTCAAACGCACCGACAGGGAAAGCTGTCACTTCTCATATGGTCATATGGTCACAATCAGCACTGGAGTTATTTATAGGTCTCATCCTTCACACATTCAGCGCACAAGGACCCGCATAACAAGACACCTCACTGAGCTCAGATCAAAACAAGACCTATTTACTCATTTAATATTACCTCTTTGCTAACCTTTAAGCTGCTGAGTGCTTTAACTGTGGGGCATACAGCTGCTTAGTTAGAATTGTGTTTTTAATGGATCCTCCTTTGAGGGGATTTGAGTCTTTAACAGACTTTAAAAAGAGGTGGAATAAAGTATTTTCCTCTTAATAGTGTCATTTTCTGAAGCTATAACGGTTAAGTGTTGGAATTAATTATGTATTTACATGGTCAGGTAAGCATTCTGCACACGGCAGCTCTAAATACATGCAACAATGAAGATAAATAAAAGTACACAACTTGTACTTAGGGGAAGTGGAAGTTAATTATAAATGTTCAATATGTATCCCAGCTACCAACAGTGCAATTATTTCTTCATCTCATTGGGTTGACCACTGGCTTTGTCCGTAGCTGTGTGTGTGTTTTGTTACACCTGGAGGATATGTTTTAACTCAGCAGGTTGACCGTTACCAGAGACCTCTATTGTTCTTGGCTCTATTGAGAGTTCTCCAAACACTGGTCTATAATTAAAGGGCTCCCTCCCACTTGGTGCTTTTGTTCCCATGCCCCCCTCAAGCTGTGGGTTAAGGATAATGAGCATTTTGTGTATGCGTGTGCACACAAGTGCATATGCTTGTGTGTGTGTGCAGGCAGATGCAGTGACAGCATCTTAATTTAGTTTGGGATCAGTGGTGCATTCATTCACACATCAGCCACCACAGTCGCCATCTGTGGGTGAACCCATGACCGCTTGGTCTATTTTCTTAGCACCACGGGCTAATCCTCTGTGGCTTGTTTGGGCCTCAGGGGGGGTCCATCATGGGTGTCCTCTATCCAGTCATCCATTCCTTCAGCTACCTGAGGGTGACACTATTTACCATTCAGCTCACCTTCACTTAAAGTGCACTCCAAACCGCCTGCACCAAAGTGAGCCACCAAACCAGGCCTGAATAATTCTCTCGTTAGAAGCTCGGCTGAGTGCTTTGCTGTGTCACATCTAAAAATGTGGCTTTTTTTAGAGGTTTTACCCAGAAACACACTTCTGCTTATGTGAGGAAATGTGTCAGAGGTAGAGGAAAAGACACGCATTGAAGAATTTTATGAAAACTCAAGTTAGCCAATCCTTGTGATTTTCTCTCATCCATGCAGTTGCAGTTTCATTTTGACACGGCTGAGATGGAAGGAACACTTTCTTCTCAGCGGGGAAAGTTAACAAGATAGATTTGTGTAAGTGATGACACAGACTCTCCTTGTGTTCAAATTATCTGTCTATTTTCTGCTGCCTTCTCACATGGCCTCCCTCTCTTCACAGCTCTGTTTTCCTGACTCAGAGACAGTTGAGTGAGGGGATTAGATGAGATTAGAGCGTGATCTGGTTTGAGATAACTGCTCATATATTTTTTTCTTGTTTTTTTGGGGGGGAGGGGGGCTCCTATAGTCACCTAAAGAGAAGATAGAAGAAAAGAAGAGTTAGGAACTTTTCTTAATGAAATGTCAACAGTTTTCCCAAGCGGTGTCATCCATGTCAGACCTGTGCGCTCTGTGAATATAACATCACACTTGTTTAAATCCCTTTAGATGAGAAACAAACAGAACAACAGGCATGCTACTTAAAGAAATGCCCACCGGACCTAACTATAGCTGCTTTCTCCTATTCAAAGGTTGAAGCCTGGGGAGTTTGTGAATGTGTGTGCAGTGGGAACGCTGCCACCGCTGCTATCTTGTAGACTAAAAGCTTGTCACCACTGACCTCATAGCTTTCCATTGCGCTGAACACAGACAGTTATGGCTCTCTAAATCTCCTAGGAGGACAAAGACCCTCTAAGATCATCTTTGGCATTGCTGCAATGTCACAAGATCAGCTTTTGGAGCATGGATACAAAATGTTGTGTAAGATTTCAAAGCAGTTCTTGTTAAATGTAGGTTGACTTTGCTCCCGTCCAAACCTTAAGATTTCTCTCATGAGGTCAAAGCTTATTTATGTAAACTCACTTGTAAAAGATATAATTACACATGACCAAGACAGCACCCAATGGCCTTTTCCTTGCCTTGATTATTGACTGCCAGCACTCCTGATTAGCATGTCGGTCACAGGGGAAGTGGTGGCCCGCGGTCATGATGATAATTGAGATCATAATCACATCCATTGAATTTATATGTGTGTGTGTGTGTTTGTGTGTGTTTATATGTTTGGTGGTCGTAGTGGTGGGAGATGGGGAGGGGGGTACCAGCTGTCACAGGGACTTTGATTGATTGATGTTTGATGCAAAATGATTGATGCATATCCACATTGAGCCAATGACGGCCGCGCCGAGGCCGGTCGTGGTTTTACCAGTTTAAAGCAGCGTTACGGCTTCATTAAGGCAGAAAGCCACTGTGGCCATAGATCATGGTGCTGACAGGCCAGCATTAAGTCTGGCTGTGCTGATAATGATGTCATGAATGTGAGGGTCACAGGTTGAAGGGGCATTAACATATGTAAGGCTGCTGGAGGCTGATGGGAGATAGAGGATAACAGGATTTCTTAGACTGATTTGACTTGGTGACTTCATGGACTGGCAGAGATGCACAGAACAGGTGGGGTAATGCGATTCAAGCCCTTGAAGGCTGAATAAAAGTGAAAAAAAAAACTGAATATGGAACAACAGCAGACTTCAAATGCTTGTATTCCTGTTTTTGGCTCAGTCCTTGTTGTGTTTTATGGTCTCAGACTTATGATCATTTTGTGGCTAAATAGCGGCTCTGAATTAGGGGTGGGGGCTATGTCTAATATACTTGATATATTGCAGGATGTTGAACTTTAGTTTGAAAAAAATGACTATCATGACCATCATGTTATTCTTGCTATAGTTTCACTTCTTTCAGTCTCTGCTGGTGCTCCTCTCACTCCCTTGCCCATCCAGAAAACTTTCCTGCACATGTGTGTTTTCATATTAGGAGAGAAGGTAAAAAAAGGTGCTTGCATATCTTGTCATTTCAAGGTTATGGATTTTTTTGGCTTGTTTTCCTATTTGTAGTTGCTTTTTTGGGTTTATTTTGCTGCTTGTGTGACCCCCTCCCTGAATTTCTCCCTGCTCTCCACAACAATGAAAAACAAACAAAACAACATGTACTAAAGTTTCAGTTTAGTTTTCGTATAAGCTTTGTTTGTCATTATTTTACGGTCAACACAAAAATGTTGCAAGCTGCGATGTTATCAGAAAACATGTTTTAATTAACATATATCCAGTAATTTTAAGGATAAATCAGAATATTAGCATGCAGCCCTGGTCTGAATTTGGCCCAGCATTCGAAGCAACTTTACTTTTTGATATTTTGTTGTCAGCCCTCCCGATCAGCATGAAGCAGAATCCATGTTTTTGTCCTTTTGAAAACAGATCATAATATTAATAATAAAATATGTGCCCATAAACTTTCATGAGATTGAGTTAGTTTCTTTTAGTGGTGTTGAAAACAATTATTAGTCATTTTTTAAGATCCATCTATCATCTCATGTTCAAGCACAGCAGACAAATCATTTTAAGCACTGATATAAGAACATTAATGACTCTTTTTTATCTCTGATTCTCTAATTTTCTGCCTTTCATTCCTCTTTTTTGTCTCCCATCTGTTAGTATTTGCCAACCTCTTGACCCTCACATTGATTATTACACACCATTGACAGCCTAAATTGAAATGATTCAGCTAAACTCATCCTTTTTTTTACTCGTACCCGTCTGTCTGAGAGACCATTATCAAAGGTCGTGACCCTTGACCTCCACCTCTTTCTTTTTTCTAGCATTCAGAGAAGAGCTCTGAGAGCTAATCCAGTAATGGAGGAGAGATGAGAGCAGCCTGTACAGGACGCAGGGGGTTTGTGGGGAGGGGGAAAGGGGGAACAGCTTTCCCCCTCTGTCTCTTCCCCTCCCTCTCATTCTCCTCTGTACCTCTATCCATTCCCTGAAAGTACCCCCAAGCAGTCGTCCCCCCGCCTTGCCCCCCTTCTCCTCTTCTCACCACTTAACTCTGAGACCAGCTGCGCCAGGAGCGAAGAATCATTGGAATCCATCTTTTTAATTCTGCTTTATTGCACTACTATCAATATTGTTATTGTTTAAAGTGGCCTTGGCTGTAGCTGGGCTCTGACTGACGGGCGCCCCGCTGAGCCTTTTTGTTAATTATGTATAGAGGAAGTCGCTGCGGCACAGGGGGTTCTGGAGGAGAAGACTTGGGGGCTGCTCGTGTAAAGGACGGCGAGGAGAACGACGGAGGGCTGGCTTGAATTATTTACTGATGGCTTGTGGCTCACCCACCGTGCATCAGGCACTGACATTTGGAAAGGGAGCGATTGTCTGCATCCAGCACAGTGTGTTGTCGTGCACTAAATGAGATACTTTACAGGTGTAAGCTTTCTGGAATGAACCAGGTGGACCTCAGTTACCCTATTAAAAGAAAAGATGTGTGTTTGAAAATGTGAACATGGTGCCAGAAATGCTGTAGTGCAGAAGTAAATCTCTTAAGTGCCCAGCCCAGTGAAACAACCCAGCAGCTGTCAAATGATGCTTTTCTCAATGCATATGTAATGTATTGCTCAAGCAGCCATCTGAAATCTAATATTAGCAGTTCATTATAGGAAGCCAGAGAGGGTGTCACTCTGATGGAATAGCAAACAGGTCAGAGAGGGTCAGCTGCATGTGAATATCTGCATCTGGAGTGGATTCATCTGCTACTTTCTTTGCATGGATTTCCATTAAAGGACTATACCATAAAGCTTTGGCACATTCTACACACTTTCATCTGTTTCCAAAGCATTGTTTGAATATGTTTTAGCATTCTGCAGCCAGTTATTAGTGATTGATTTCACTCATCAAAGTAAAGAATAAAGATCTGCTTGCAGAGGCCAGATGGTGGGCCCACAGTGGATACACTGTAAACTGCACACTTGTTTTTATTTTGATCAAAGTAAACCGCAAAGTTGGTTTATGGTTGGCGGGAATGTCTTTAGGGACTGTGTTTCCAAGGCCATGTCCTCATGTAGCCTGGTATCTGGAAAAACATATATTTTTATGCGTTTCGGCCCGTCATCCACACTACACGACACTACAGTTTTGCCTCACTAAAATATTTTCTGAAAACACCAACCAAAGAAAAGATTTTGGGAAACTCCAATTTCATGGTTTTGTGTGTTCACTTAAAAAAAAAATGGATCTGAAATGTCACAGCTAGTAACAAAATAGCCATTGACTTCACAGGTATGCAACACTATGGCGAATATGAATGCTGCGGCATATCAATACAAACACTTCTTGCTTGCTTATTTTTTCTCGTGCATTGTATTACTTAAATTGAAGGGTAAACCTCTTCAGTGGTCCCTGATCCGTACCGACAACCCGATCCGTTCTGCGCCTGTGCGTTGATGACATCGCTTCGCACCGCTCGGGAATACTTTTAGCAAAGTAAGAACAACATAAAATCTGATATGTTTATTATGGTACTGCTATAAGTATGGTACGGGTATTATTATAGGACTGAGATTGAGCATTGCTGATAGTAACCACTTGAATGGTATTCCAGCCCATCCTTTGTTTTGTTTTTTTTCTTCTCTAGCAGTGGCTCTGTTCCCTGCAGTCTGTCTGTTTTCTTGCTACTGTTCTGAGGCTGTGTGACCCTGAGCTTGAAAAACTTGTGCCTCCCTAATAAGCTGCCTGTGGGCATTCAAGCACACAAGAGCCGCTGAAGGATGAGACAGTTTCAGAATGCAGAGTTAAAAAGTAAGTCAAGTGGGTGTGGCGGGGGGGGTTGCAGGGAAACACAGCTGTGTGATGAGCTCAGTTGGACTAGGACGGGCAGGTTGGATGTTTGTCCCTTATCCGACTCTGACTGTGGTAGAGCAACACTGAGAACAACAAAAAAGAGATCTACCTCATTCTTGTTTTATACTCAAAACATGTTAAAGTAATCCTCCAGGTTTTTCCTCCTCCTCCTTCTTAATTTCACCACAATTTCCGAACTTTCTCCAGCAGGTTTCCTAACTCCAGACATGCCATCTGTTTTATGCAAAACACTCGAGGCATCCGCACTTGGCTGGACAAACTCGTCTCAAGATACACTCGACTCCTTCTCGTCTAAGAGCTGATGATAGTCTCGCCGGTGCTTCTCTCTGGGTTTTGGAGTGCTACTTAAAAGAGAAACCTGGGAAGGTGACTCATCCCTGTAGCTCACCTCCCTCGCTGGGCATTTATTTGAGGTCACCTAATGCAAAATACAGCAACAAATTTCATATTTCACGGAGCCAACCTATACTTAGACCAAATATTTGGTGTCAGGGTCTATAAAAGATTATACTGGAAGCCAGAGTCATTTACTCCCCTGCTCACTTCTCTTCTGGCCTCTTAGTGTCGAGCGAGCTGATATCTCATAAAAGCTGTCTGTAAAGCCGGATAGACTCATAAAAGCTGAGCTAACCTGTTTGCATGGATATTTTAGCCTTTAGCCTGCACACCTTATTTAAGACTTTCTCTACACTGAGAGAAATGCTGACTCATCTCATGCTTCTGTGACATAAACATCCATAACAGCTGCATTAAGTTCAGATATGGCATAAGAAATGAGCATTTGACAGGGTTTATTCTCCTTGTTGTGGTAGTCTGACTGCCCAACACGTGTTTCATACTATTTATATTTACTACTCAGACAATGAGAGATTATCTACTTTAGATTCTTGCTGTATGATCCAGCAGATAATTCAGTGCATGCTTGCAAGTTTTGGGGCTTGTGATTAGCTGTAATCATTAGCATGCAGTGCAGCTTTGTCTCATTACGAAGTGGCACTACTCTGAACTTACTACCATGTGTTAGCCCGAGTGTGTGTTTGGGCCTGTGCGAATACATTATGTAGTCCAAACCATACTCCCAGTCTCTCTCCCCCTCTCTATCTTTCAGAGTGCAAGTGCCTCTGAATCGATGGATTGGGATTACAAGCCTTAACTTCAAAGTGCATCTCTTTTTTTCATGGAGCACGAAGCTGTCAGTCAGAAAGCTGCCTGACGCCTTCCTTCCCAGAAAACAACTTATAGAAAAGTTGCCAGCAATTAAGGTGGAGAAAGTTTTCAAAGCGTCGATCATCCATATAAATTATTGCTCATGCCCTACATAGCATTTTATACCCAGTAACATCTGAACACTTTGGCTCAAAAAAGGGGAGAAAGTATTTTTCTCTTGATGATTAGAGGATGGTGGTCAGCTGGTTTCCAAACTGGCTCTGAATGTAGCTGAAAAAAAATTACAGAAGTCTTTGTAGTTTGACTCATTAAATCAAGTACATTTATGGAAAAAAAAAAAATAATCAGGATGTACAATACCTCTGGCTTGGATGGCTTAAGAGGTAAATGGGAAAAATACCTTGGAAAAACCTTTAGAGATGCAACATGGAATAAAATTATCCAGAGGACGTATTCTTCCAAAATGTCCTAAATATATCATAATGAAGTTCAAAGTTCTGCATCACCTGCATTTGACCACAGAAATTTGCTAACAGTGTAAAACCCAAATTTAGAAGAATAGTTTCCAACTTGTATGAGTTTGTAGTCTGATGGCTAGATCTGTAAGCACAATTACCATGCAACAGTCCATCCACTACAGGCTCAAACAATAGGACCCATTAAACATGTAATTTTTATTTATTTATTTTATCGATGTATTTATTAATAAAAACGAGGAAAGAATAACAATTGTGGTTTTTATTTTACGGATACTGAAATATTTTAAATCTGATGTTGTAATATTATAACGCTGGGTCTTGGTCAAGATTATGACTGATTTTGACCTAATGTGATAGGTGCAAGCAGTGCTCCTGCTACATTGTTATACATGTTCTGGACATGCCCTAAACTACGTAGATTTGGGTGTTCAGTCTTTGGAACCTTTTACAAAACATGTGGCACAGCAATTGAGAATCTCCCCACTGATATTATGGTTTGTGGTTTCCTCAAAGGATGCTTCCTTTATTGGGCATCGAGCTGACATGATGGCTTTTTGTTCCCTCTTGGCCAGAGGGCCAATTGTTTCAAATGGAAGGATTCTGTACATCCATTGTATAGCCAATGGATAAGGGAGGTATGTGTCTTTTCCACCTAGAGAAGATTAGATATACCTTAGGAGGCTGTACCACGATTTATTTATATTTTTGACTTGGCAACTGTCCATATCCCATATTGAAAAAATGCAGCCACCAATTTGTTTTTATACTTTTGTGTTTAGTTTGGTTAAAGTCAATAAAAACATATTGCTGTATTCAGAATGTCAATGAATCTTTTCTCATTCAGAAAAATATTAGTGATAGACTTTGTTTAAATAGAGCCAATGTCAGGGGTTGAGGCAAAAACTCTTGCCAGATATTACCTTTGAATTAAAGGAGCATTTCATCTTTACAGCTAAGTGTTCATTCAAAAATAGATTCTTCTCAACTCTCTTTCTGTCCTTTGCTCTGTGCTTCAGCAGCTGCTTCGCTTCACAGAATCAGCTGAATAATAGATATACATCCAGACTGCAACTGACCACAAGTTCCCTCTTTTCACCTGGCGTAGCCACAGTATCGCCTTGAGCTATTTCACTGACATGTTGAGTGTGATCTTAGTCTTTTTGCTTTCACGTTGAAGCCATAGATTACATATTAAAAGTTTAAAACAATCAGCAACCCGGTTCCTTTCTAGGGGGGGGAGGAAGTCACACCTGTTTCAGTCCAGTAACGAGTCATACATCCACAAGGGACAACACGCAGAAACAAAAGGGCCTTTGATCAGTTCCAGTGTGTTCTCTTTGAAAGAAAAGTCATAAAACTTGCATGTGAAAAGGCAGGGCAGGAGGCATCGACCGTGTCGTTCTCGGATACAGACAGCTGCAAGGCTGGTTTCTCACTTTTAGTTTTACAGTCCTTCAAAGAAAAGAATGAAATGGAAAGACAGACAACTAGAAATATTTTGATGACTTGTACAGGAGGCTGATTATAGCATGTGTCTTCGGGGTAATAAAGCAGATTGGGGTAGAGATGAGGGCATGTGAGGCAAATAGAGGTTTTGATACGAAAGGGTTTCGTCCAAAAAGCGCTGAAGAACTATTTCTTTTCTTCATTTTCTTTGAGCTGTGTTTTCTCAGTCGAGCCGTCTGTGGGTCCCTCCAGGGCAGCACTGATTTTTCATTCCTCACACTGGGGAGGCGAGAGCTGAGCGGTACACCAGGGGCCAACCATGCTGGACGGTCTGTTGAAATGAGCAGCTCTAAAGGCTCTCTCCCTTGCTAATCAGAACTCCTCAATCCCCAGTCACGCCACCACTGTGGCCTGGGCAGGCATCCCAGATGATGGCCTCTCAAGGCTCACAAGGACCCCATATGGGCTCCTTTGGAGCCTGAATGGAACCATGGACACACATATAAATGAATTCACACCCTGCTCAACAACAGCAACAGCCCCCGTCAAGAATTGGGTTTTTTGCTGGCAAGGCGCCACTGTCAGTGCATCAGTCACAGGAGGACATGGGTGAAGTCAGAGCCTGACAAATCCAGGGTATTATCGAGCCTTTGTCCAGCCTGCAGCTGTCACTTACCAGGCTAGTGGGAGAGGATGAGGGTGACAGAAGGGAATTCATGACCTATCCCTGTATCTGCAGAGGAGGATTGAGGCATTCAGAGATAAAAACATATGAGTAAAAATAAGGGCGCATAAGGAAGGTAATAGAAAAAAATCTGTAAGACGTTATTTCTCTATGAAAATGGGAAAGATGAAATTGGAGAGGGAAATAAATGCAGGGAAAGGGCAATATGCTTCAAATGCTTTCGTTTGATTGCAAGAGTCATGGCAGATGGGCCGATATATGCTGATTTTGTCTGAAGGCTGTAAAAATGTTTTATCTCTGTCCCTCTCCCCTTCAAAAAATGACCAGCGGTAATGCAGATCTAATCTTTTTCTATCATTGCGGTAGGTCCCAAAGGCTGTCCATCTCCCCAAAATGCCTCATCTTTCTGTCTTTGAAAATAAATGAAAGTCCACAGGGTGATGGAATAAAGATGAGCTAAGCCTTTGACTTGATGCAAGATTGCCAACGGGCCCAAACTTAAGAAGCCTGCCCTGTCATCTGCTGCGTGGAGATACTGGGGCCGGAGCAAGAAAGCAGATAATCTGATAGAATTTCAATCAAGAGTGATCAGATAAGATATAACTGACTGTCTGATTGTAAAGTCACACCCAAGCCCTGACTGCTCAGCCTTTTCCCCCATTACTCGGAAATGATGGAAATGAACAAGTCTGTGTCTACTCTCAGAACTCCCATCAAACTTCTCTTGAAATGTTATCCCCAGGATTATCACTCTCTCCTGCTCTCACTCTGATTGGCCAGGACTGGCCCCCTGACCCAAGGTATGCTCATATGACCCGCGTTACACTCTCAGTGATTGGATTACTTCTTTATTGGCTGGTGGCAGTGTTTATGGAGCATGTTGAGACGCAGCATGGCTTTGATCCACAAACAGAAGCAAATAGAAGGACCCTGCCATAGTTTGCATCCTGAGCCAAAGCCTTGTGGTGTGTTAGACATCTGCTAAATCCTCCTGGATCAAAGGATGATGATTACACCGCCAGGCGTCCACATACCACAAGCGCGGCTCTGGAGGGATCATGACCCCTGTCAACAGGTCAGGTTCGAAAACACAGGTGGGATAGGAGGGTTCACACATCTGAATACACAGACTCACATCAACCTCAGAAAACATACTCTCAAGAGGTTTTTATGTTTTTTTCTACAGCTTGTGTATGTTAAAGTCCTTTTTGATAAGCCTTAACAGTATTTAAGATCAGTTTGGCCGCAATGATTAGTTAAAATAAATGACTATGAATACTTTAAAGGCAAAACAATCTCTAATTTCTGACGTGAGGAATATTGGCAAGGAAATATCTCTGTGCACTGACGGAAGTCTTGGACAGCCCGACGGCTCTCAGCATTTGGTGCCTTATAATGTAATATAGACAGTTTTTAGTGATTGAATCTCACGTGACTGTCCAAACTCCCAAGCTTTTCAAAAGTGAGAACAACTCTACCCGCCCTGAACACAGATACTCAGCTTGGCAGATAGCCAAACAGTTATTTATGAAATGACAGACCATTTTTCTTGATTTGGTCATTTATTATGACTCAACACAGCTTAAAGCAATGCAAAACTGACAATACAAAACCAAAACATAATAGATTAGCATAAACACTCAAACAGTCAAAGGAAAGCTGTCATTAATTAGCTGTTTTTGGTCAGTGAAAGTCTGTTAGCTTAATGCTAATGTCAATGGAATGCTAATAGCCACAATGCCAACACAATTAGCATTGCGACTATTTCTATTTCTGCTAAACTATAGTAACCTTCACCGATGCCCAACATTTTTAAGAAATTATTTTAACTGCAGTATTCACAGCTTCTCTGCACAGTTTCTCAGTCTGATGCCAAATAATACCTAGAAAAGGACAATTGATGATATTGGTCACAGTAGATACTTCCTTATCAAAGTTATACGTAAACAGTTCTCTATAAATACTGTTAGCATAATATAACTGAAGTGTATTAATTAGCAAACTGACTTTACTGTTAAAGCTTTGTAATACAACAGGGACTTTAGGGTCTAACAGGATAAATTTAGTATAATGGTGTTAAATGTTAATCTACTGGACCACTAAAAGTGATTCTTGTTAGTACAATACTATTTTCTATCATATAATATAGTATGTAATTTACTGAGTGATCTGTTTTATTATTTGACATGAAATAATAAAGTATGTCAACATGCATCACCATGGGTTGAGTTACACAGGTTGAAGTACCAGGTGTGCACTCTTTAGCCACTGAGGTAAAACAGAATCCAAACCAGATATGGACACAAAGTAAAACGGCTTAATCAACCAATTTGTAAAATGATTAATGGATTAGGTGACAAGAAAAATAATCATTAGCTGCAACCCTAGACATCAGGAGGACAAAAAGATCAGCAGAGGGTCTGTTGTTGAGTGAATGGGTTGAATCTTTGCTGTGACCTGTCTATACACGTCACTGAATTCACAAGTCCACCTTCACCAATAAGCTTCCAGAATAAGCTTTCAGCCGAGCTATAAATAAAGCTGCAGGGTGACTTTACTCAATACAACTGTCTGTAAAGTGAGGAGCAGACAGGTGGGAAAAGGCGGATTTAGAGAGAGAGAGAGTGTCAGCTTCTTTGTGTCTCTCCCTGTGTGGATGTGAAGCCGTGTGAGTTGCTGCGGGAGGGTTAGTGAGCATTTTGGAGCGACATGCCTGACCTGAGAGGCCAAGTGCTGACATTTCACTCCGATGAATTTTGAACAAATCTCATTATACAGCAGAGAATGAAGATGCTGGCTGTGAAAATGCTGTGGCATATGGATACTTTATCTCCCTCCATGTTTTTTAATTACCTTACAGGCAGCATCCCGATTTTCCATTGACTCATATTTAAAAGAGGTCTTTCTGAGAAAAAGCGGCTCCGCGACTAAGCCCTGCAAGCTCATGTGATCATGATGCCGACAGCCTGCCTGTACCCCTGAGTACCCTTACACAACCTGTGACCTTTTTCCCATATGCACAAACACATGGCTTATAGCAAGCTGATGAGCAACACTCATTCATATTCAGTTGGACCCATCCATCGCCGTCTGTGGTGACACATTTATCCTAACTGCTTAGTTGGACGGCTGACATAAATTGCAGTTTCCCCCAATCTTCTCTCACAGCTCGTGTTCTTCTGGACCATTACAGACGTTGATGTATTCACAGGGGATTTTATAAGCAGTGACACCTGAAGCATCTGTAACCATCATGCTGACTAATTACACAATGAAGTGCCCAAGCATTTGGGGGGCTCTCAGGGACGGCAGCTGAATCCATCTTCTTTACGCATGGAGTCAAGCCTGCTGCTGCTGTAACTCTGAAAGTGGGCAGCTTCTGCTCTCTCTCCTACCTTATTCCTGCTCTCCCTCTTCCATTTTTCCATCCATATGAATATATTTGCACTGAAGAAATCCATGGAGGGCTTTCCAAGAATCCCATCATCTCGGTTCTCTCCTGCTGGGTGAGGGACCAAACGTTGGAGCCCCTGCAGATAATCTAGATATTGCACAGTCCTCCTTTGAACTGCCGTGACAAATTCACCCCTCGTTAAATCTCACCCCCACTCTCGGCCTCGATGCAATGCAATTTCCATTTGTAGAGCTTTGAAAAATATATTAAAGTGCCTCGCTGGTGGTTCTTTAATTTGCTGGAGATCTTCTTTGTTGATCTCCATTTCTCACATTCTGAAGGAGAAATTTGGTGATATACTGCCTAGCTCCTTTTCTTGGACTGATGTTATGGGTGAGAGGAGGGCAGTGGGTGCTAATGTGTACAGAGTGAATATGGGCTCAGACTGTATTGTTTATAGCCTGGGTTGTGGCCTTTTTTCCATCCCTCCAGCTGCTCCCTCTGGATCCTCATGTCCAGTGGTGCATGTTAGAGATGCTGATGCTTGCACTGACCCTCCCTTGAGGGTTCAAAGAGAGAAATTTATGATCTTGTTTGTTTTCAGCCAGCCTGGTCTTCTCTTTTCACAGGAACAGAGATGAATCTGATTGCACGTGTTGATCCTCTAAGATTTGTGCAGTCTGTTGCTATCCTTATCCTGTTAAGCCTCTCTCTTCTGCAGGGAGGATGGCATGTTTTCTGTGTGAACATGTGTGAAACAGGCAACAGGCATGTTTGTCATACTGAAGTAAGTGATGTCAGATTTGTTTACATACAGTCTTCTCAGCAGCATGCTGCAAGAGTGTGTATGTTGTCGCCAAGATACACACACTTCACAAATCCATAGTTTATAGTCATGGTTTTTGGTTTGGTGTACATTATTGTTGTTTTTTAACAGCAAGGAATATCTTAAACCCCCCCCAAAAAATCTAAGTTGCCACTGGCTGTCCCAGAACTCGCTAAAAGTCTCAAGTGAGGCCATCGTCTGATTTGCATAATGGGCATGCAATTGTCATGGACACTGTAGGAGAGAGGAATAATACCCTGAAAGAGAAAACGGGTCCGAAAAATCAACAGCTTACATATGCTTAGAATGAACTTTCCTTCCTCAATGTTTAATTCTTTTGTTGTTATTTTGTTCATTTGTTTGTTTTTATTTTAAGATATCAGCCCTCTTCTATTGTCTGAGTGTGAGATTAGCAAAAGTCCCCAAAAGAAACAAGCACATGTGCTTCAGTTGCATGTAGCTGCTTCCCCTGGCTGCAGCTGAGAGGGACTGCTATAAACAAGGACAACTTGTCCGCCTGTGAGTGTTTTGAAGAGGGGAGGGGCCCACAGCATCACCCCTTCTCTCAGAGGAGAGTAAGATTAAAACATCCTTTCACGTCAGTCTTCAAACTGTAGGAAAATTGCCAGATTTGTCTAAAAACTCACTGGATATAGCCACAAAGTTGCTGAGCTGGGATCACTGCTTGCACACAGTGCAAAATCTACTATTTTCTTACCACCATCATCATAACTCAAACCAAAGCCAAAGAACAACACACACGCCTCTCTCCATAGCTGTCCTACTCTCTGTGGTCCTACTATACTCCTTCACCTCACGTGCGTATAATCAGAACTACACAAGCCCCAAACTAAGCAGTAAAATCTGAGTGACACAAACTTGAACTGATTCAGGTGAATCAAATGCGTCAGATCTTTTTTCATAAACATTTCCATGCCTAGAAGGAGGCATGAGTTTGTGAAACTAGAAGTAAATGATGTTGGCTTGCAGATGTGTTTCCATTTCTTCCTTCTCAGCTGGATGCTGCAAGCATGTGTATGTTGCGGCCACACACACACACACACACACACACACACACACAGGAACACAAATACTTTCCTAAAATATATCTATGAGGGAAATCTGGAAACCTCTGGGTGTGGCGGTGTGTTTGCATCAACAAACAGATGGACCCAATCTGCATGTGGGGAACACAACCTGTGGTTTTGCTAAAAAAACCTTTTTGAAGCTGAATCATGTTCATAGTTTTGTTTTTTATTATTAACTTGAAACTCCAAAGCCTCTCCTCAAAAAGGTAGAAAGGCAAGGGGAATCCTGTATCATTATGGGCTTTTTAAATGTTGCACATAACCATGTTGTTTATAGGCTACAATAACTAATCTAATATCTTTAATATCCCACTGGCAATTAAAGCAATGTAATACAAATATAAAGGCAACATTGATTTTGTAATGAACAGTAATAGTCGGACTTCACCATCAGCCCACACCCTAAAGCATAAGCTTACTCACACCCCAACGAGCCACTTAATTGCACACATCACATAAAATGCCTAATGTAAGCTCCTCGGCTCCCACACACTCAAAGCTACAGGAATCAAATGGAGTATAACAAATACAATTGATTTTGATCAGGCAGTAGGAATAACACGATGACCGTGTCTCACCCAGTGCGACTCGGGGGCACGCACCGAGATCTGCTCATCCTTTATGAGCCCATATTTATCGTGCTTTTAATGATACTTGATTGGCAGCATGTTTTAGTGCCCATTATCATCAGATGTGCTTACTCTATTCTGCAATTATCCGCATAATTGTGCTCAGAATCCTCCGGGCCCAAAGGAGCAATCACTTCCACCTCCGCCGTGCCACCTGTGAGTGCTGCTCAGGAGGATACACAAAGACAGGGTGACAGGGCCTGGCTTTCTTTAGTCTTCTCCTTTTCCTCACATGCTTTTTATTAACCTTTTGCTTTTTCCACTCAGGGAAATCCCTTCTTACTTTATCTTCCTCTCCTTTCCTCAACCTATCAATCCCACTCCCTATATCCCCGAGCTCCCATCCCTTCCCAGCACAAATTCCTAACCTTTGGTCACTTTCATCCCTGTGGTATGCATAAATGCTGGCCCATTATCCAGCCAGTTGTCTCTTCATAATTATGTGTTTTGTCATGTGCTGCCTCTGTAGCTGGTGATAAAAGAAGAGCCTGATTAAGCTGAGGGAAGGCTATTGATTCCTATTGACAGGCCCCTCAAAGCGCCTTAATGAAGGGGATGTAAATGAGAGTTTTCTACAGTGTTTAATGACTGTGTACCATAAAAGGCCAACATTCTCCTGCAGTCTAAAAGGGACATGCTTCACTCACAATGGTGCACAAGGGACACTTTCAGTTATGGAGATGTCCAGGAGCAAAGAGTAAGGGGAAGCTGGGAAGACAAACGCACAAAGAGATGTCAGTTAGGTATGTGGAGGGTAATCCAAGCTGTCAGATCAAGGGATGCTCGACACAATTTAGGAGGGTTAAGTGAATTATTCAATTATGCAAAAGCATCAATAACAACATACTTCCTCAAGTTATGTTCCAGTTGTTGTTTGTTCTGTGAGCCGCAGTAGAGTTATGATAAAAAGAAACAGAATATCTTTTCTGTGTCCACTGTCTCACCTCCTCTGTCTCTCTCCAGCAGTCAGATGGCCCCCAGTAACCACGACCGGATACAGCGGCTGAGGCACGAGTTCCAGCAGGCCAGACAGGAGGAGGACCTCGAGGACCATCGACACACCTACAGCTTAGACCAGTCCTGGGTGAGTGTCTGATAGCTGCGCTCCATCAGAGTGACACTGAGCCGCACAGAGCCAGAAAAACATCCTCCCAAAATACCCCACACTCAGGGCTCTTAGAGTGACTCCCCCCTGATGCACCGCTGGACACTCAGATTATCTGCAAAGCCACTGGCTGCTTCAGGGGGTTTCTCACACTCACATGATCTCATTCCTGCAGTGCTTGATCCAAAATTTTAAATATTTTTGAACTACCAAATTCTTGCATGACCTTCTGATACTTATACAAAAAAGGGAAGGAAACAGTTTGGTATCATAGCATTTTAAACATGAGCCAGATAAAGAACTTCTCTTGTATTAAACATATTGGCATGACAGACTGATTTTGAGCTTTTAATTCTGTACTTAAGAGGAAGAAAATCCCTGAATCTGTTTGAAAAGTGCTCAAAAAAAACCCCCAAAAAACATGAAATCTACCCAAAATTTTCACGAGACTTGCTAAAATAAGGAGGTCATCACATAACAAACTCTCAAATGGGCCTCAAGGGGCAGGCCTCAAACACCAAGGTCTGCAAAGAGGGCTGGCCAAACAGAGAGATGGGGCATAGAGCAGGAGCCGTAAAGACAAAAATGCTTTTTTTTTTTTTTTCTGAAACACCAGTGGCAGAAAGATTGGGATTTTTTTTCATCATGTAAAAGTACTGCAGGAGCAGTAACATGCTTTAGAAAAGCACAATAATCCACAATCTAGGAAACAAGGTCCTGGTGCTGAATTGCTTCACCTTGACCAGATCTGAATCCCAGAGATGTTAGAGATGTCTTCAACAGCACAGTTTTATGGGAATATTGAAAAAGTAAAAATAAAAAAAGAGACATCAAAAAATGGACCTACTCTGGTTTTGGATCTGGTTTTAATCAATTCCAGAGGTGAAAATAAAAGTGACATTTTCTTTTTTTGCATTTTGGACAAATAAAATCAAGGTTTTATTTTTATGAAATTGGCCCAAAAACTTTGTAGTCTCTGTGAGAAAATCTAATCTAGATATGACAAGTTTAGTTGATTCTTGTGGATTATGATACATTTCCTTAAGTTTCTCCTCCCCTGTACAGCTTATTTTGAAGCCGTAAATAAAACGAGATGATTCAAAACAACCAATATGTCAGAGTTCATGGATTGAAGCACAGAAAAAAGAAAGAGAAACAGATGATGTTGAATAAAGCTGTAAACATTTGTTACCCCTGTTCATACTGTTCTTATTGCTGCCCAGCTTTTTTCTCGAGGTGAACTCTCCTGAAACGCCTAAACACATGATTTGAATTAATACACAATAGTTAAATTGCATTTGGTTAAGGACTGGTTGAATAAGATTTCAGTGGTGCCTTTTTGTAGATTTCAATTTGCAGATATAAATACATGTGAAGAGAAGAAAGTTTCATTCTTGTTGCTGAAGGGCACTGAGTTCACGAATGCACACCTATATTTATTCTGCAGTTGATTGAAAAAAATCTAAAGCAGAAACAACTGAGATGCAGTGATTCTGCACGATGAAAGAAGACATTGAACATGAATACATTCATTTTCTGCTTTCACTCCAAGGAAAGCATATTTAGTTATAAATATCTGCAGGCTGTACTCACATCCCTGCATCCCGGGATTAACGAAAATAACAATCCGTCTTGAGAAATGAATAATAATTGATGAAGCACAGTATGACGCCTGGCACAGCGTCAAGTTTCGGTGGTTCCATGTAGTGCCTCAGTTGTCTGACACTTTCTTCCATTCAAACCGTCGGCGCTGTACGACTGCCAAACTGTCTGACTCGTGTCGATAAAACTTATGGCGCCAGTCCCAAGTTCTGCCAAATTTCTTTGACTAATTTCTAAATCCTTGGTCCAACCTTTGACCAGAGACTAATTTCTAATTAGTCATCTCTGCCTGTGTGTCCCTTTTATTGGAAATATGACATGAGGAGGAGAAATGAACCCAAAGAAACGTCCAGCTATGAGTGACTAGTTAGGACATTGAGGCAAAGTAAGGGGGACAGGAATTGAAGACAGTGAGTCACACTGTTCATTTCAATTTTCATTAGGCTCGATTAAATGGATTTTATATTGAACATTTTAAATTAAAATATAACTGGGTTTTTTAAGCTGTTCTCTTCTTCCATGATTGATCTGAACCAACAATGGGGATTTACTCTTTATAATTGGAAAAATGTAATCAAGTTAATTCCTTTGTTAATTTGTTCAGACTTGAACTGGTAGCCTTTTCAGCAGTAGCTGGAATTAAAGTAAAGAAACACTTTGTTTAATCTGTCAACACATATTTTATTATTGATGACATTAACACAAAGTTCATTTATTTCCCTAACTCTATTTAAAGCTGCATAATCTATTAGTTGACACTTAAGAGTTACACACCTTTTCTCTTTTTGTGTGATCAAACAAAGACATTGTAGAACAAGTCGAAGGTTAAATACGGTTTTTGTATGTTTTACTTGTGTAATGGTTTGAGACAGGTCTGTGACTTTTCTGACCTTGTAATGAGACAAGACGGATAATTGTAACACCAGACAGCTATTTTCTAAAATGAGGGGTCAGAATGTCAGACCTTGAGCGTTGACAATATTTGGCGACCAATTTTCTGGAGAATTAGTCTGTTTTTCAGCAGAGGTCTGATGTGGCAGGATGCTTCTGTTGGTCTTATTGTCTGAGTGAGTTTGGGTTCAGACGAAACAGCAGATTTCCCACCATATTTTCCACACAGAGGAAGGGAAACTGTATTTACTCTGGATTTCCTTCTCTCTTCCTAAACCTGCTGATGGTTGAAGTGACTGACTGGACTCTCTCTCTCTCTCTCACTTTCCTTTTCTCTTTCAGAATGAGATGTTAACTGTTTGTTCAGCTCCAAGCAGCCCCCTTCTCTCTCTGAGACTCTGAGCTCCTAATTGCTTGTGATTGTTGACATTGTTGAGCGTACCCCCACAACTCCCCTGCTAATAAGATATAGTGCCGGCCCTAGAGTATTGAAGTCTACTTTATTAGTCCTCTTTCATGTTATTTCAGTGACTACAAACACAGATTCACAATGACAGAGCTTGTTAGGATATGATACAGGTATACCCATGTTATGTTCTGACACTGATTAGAGGAACTCGAGGAAGATCATTCCACGCAGGATGGATAAGGCTTCATTTGATGAGGATGGAGCAGGCACTGGTATGAGTAACTGTGAAGAAGATGAAGCAAAAATGTAAAGTGGCCTTTGGATGTGTCAGTAAGTAGAGAAGAAAGAAAAGCTCAGAACTATACATTGAGAGGTGAGGCTGAGGAGTGACAATAGAGCAAAGGAAATGACTCATTAATTTCATGCAGCTTCTATAATAACTTTATTTCCTGATGGGTTATGAACCTGAAATACTTCCACGACCCCTGTGAAATTTAATCTGTCGGTAAGTATGATGGCAGAACTTTATTTAGACCTACATTAAGGTACTTATTTCTGGAAAAGTAGAATGAAGTGTGCAACAAATTCCGGTTTGATTTCATGAAGATTAAACATCACCAGGAAAAAACCCCCAGAAATTACATCTCGAACAGAAAATGAGTGACCATGGCATCACTTTTGAAACCTCTGACTTCTTTGAGTTGTCTTCCCACTGGAAAGACATGAATTCTGGTTTTTGCCTTGGCTTTGTCTGTGGTCTTTCTCATTTCCATCTTCTCTGCCTCCGTCTTTCTTTTCCTGCTCTGTTTAGCAGGAGAAGCAGTCTCTAATTATCAAGGTATAGGAACTTTTTCTGCCATTCTCCAGCGTAGTTGGGTCCCTCTGTGCTCAGCTACACGCATTGAATCAGGTTTATCAGTGCATGCTGGGGCAATGAACGCGCAGGCAAGCAGGACGCGATTTGATTGGTTAAAAAAATGCGCCACAAATGCCCAGATTGGTTTGTGTTTTTACAGGTTTACTCCTGCTGTAGAAAGCATCTGTTTTCTACTCCCTTTTAAGAACACATCTTGTATTTATTGCCTTCAGGACATTAAGTCCATTTGAACCAATATAACAAAAAAGTGTATCTAAAACAGATTACCAACCCTGCCTTTAAGTCTTACAGGTTACTCTTCGGCTAGCCACACATCAGACGATTGCAAGTCAGATTAGGACCTGAGTCGTCTCCTCCCGCGCATAAGGAGAGTGTGACCAGATTGAAACTGAAGGTCATTTCAAACATTTGTAATATTTACGATTTCTTGTCCAACTCCTTCTGTCAGGGTCAACTGGATGCTACAGCTCACGAGTGTGGTAGTGCATGTAAACAAAACCACATCCAGAGCCAAGACGATAACTAAAAGTTTAAGAGCAGGCTGCATGACAGAACACACGTTTGATCACATGAGCTTCTGTAAAATCTCATGACTCTGGAACTTTTGCCACAAACAGTAAGCATAGTGACCTTAAGGAAGACTGCAGTGTTTGTGATCCAAGGGATTGTCATGTTAAAAGTCTGTCTGAACTGTCTTTATGTGTGTGGTCTTCAAAGATTTTAATATTGGTTTGGACCTGAAAGTTGTCTAGTGTGTGGTTGACTGTAGCAGGTTCAAAACCATCTGTTAAATACCAGTTGTCAAGGCTTATTGCTTTAAAAGATGGAACAAAATTGGTCTGCAGTTTTCAAGCTGAGCTGAGGTGGCTGTCGTACAGTTTTAGAGCACACAGGGACAGATTTCAGCAATTTTAAGGGGAATTTTGCTTTTTACTGCAATTTTGACCCATACTGACAAACTTCATTCCCGTATTCTACTCCACACTTAACGGCTACTCTAATGTTTACACCTTTCATCTTTCAGGTGATTTCTCTTATTGTTGCCTCTGTGGATGAAAGTGAAGCCTCAGTGACCTTCACTCTTTGCAAATGAAAGCATTGAGTGGATGTAACCAGAATAAGGCAGTTAAATGGAAACCACATCAAAGAACTGCTCTTTGATGCACCACGTCCCTGAATACTCAAGGTTACCACGTAATGGCTTCAACGCAGATTTACAAGCCAGGACAGAAGCGGCCAGTAGCATCTGAATACACAACTAAGTTTTAATATTCATACCGTTTTTCACAAAACCAAACACCTTCATCATTTATTTATCTCCTAAGTGATACATTTGAGGTAATGGTAATGGACAGAATAGTCATTTTTGGAATTTCATGAAAATCAAACCTGAGCAGCTTTTTCATACATTAGTAACTTTTTAAACACACATGATGTCAAATTAAGAGCTGTTTGAACAAAAATTAACAAAAAATTTGAGCAAAAAAAATCAGAAATATTACAAATAAATGTGGGAATTAACCTCAAGTTTAGCTTAACCATACGTCTTGCGACTGAAATACACAAGATGTGTCTGCAGTCTGGCTACACTTGGTCACAGCACCAAATAAGATAGGATTTCATTCAAGACAGTGTTTTAACTCACACTGGATCCATTCATTTTTGGTTCAGCAGGTCACAAGTGATTTGCAGCTGTCCTATTTTTGCCTGTGTGGAGCTGTGATGCGTCAATTCATGATACAATTCTGTACGATATAATACAATATGATGCGATACTATACGATACGATACGATACAGTACGGTACAGTACAATACAATACAATACAATACAATACAATATAGTACAACACAGTAGAATACAATACCCTTTATTATGGGGTAATTTGTTTTGGACCCTAAGAGCTGCACAGATGAAGCCGCTAGTTAATAACCGAAAAACACACAATTGAATAGGGAAGATCAAGCGGGACAGGAAGTAGTGCCTGATAACCAACTTAAAGAGTCTAGTACTTTCAAAATAAAATAAGCCATGCCAAAATCAGAAAGTATTTAGCTTGACCACAATAACAAACAGGCATAATGTGCAAAGTGCAGCCAGGCCAGGAATCAACAGGTTTGAGGTTTTACAGTCCAGCATGAATGAAGAGAGGCTAACAATGGAGGGGGAAGCATAGCAACTGCTCAAGAGCCAGACTGCAAACACATCTGGTGTATTTCAGCCGTTAGACTCAAGAATGAACTGATCAGATTTAGTTCATTTTCAAACCCTACAGGGAAACGTGCAGAGCCATGTTATCTGATGTTGAATGATTGTGAAACCTCTGCGGCTTCATGGAAGACCTCTTCTGCTATTTTGTTTGCCTCAAATATTTTTCAATGCAAAAAATGATCCCATAGTCTGATTAAGGTTACACAATCATTTGTGGGAAACAACTATGAATGTTAACTGGAACAAGACAGGTTGACAGAAGAACACCACCACAGGGTAGAAATATGAGGATTTGTTTGCTTCTCAGTGCTGCTTTTTTCCCTCTGTTTTCAGGCTCTGGACTAAATTATTGAGTTTGAATAAACTTGACTGGAATCATAACTGGTGGAAAGGTCAGGTTTGTGCTTACAAAGTTAACTTCACCTCACGGCTTCTTAATCCAACCAAAATAATGAGTGAGAGGCTCAGGAAGAGAAACCTGTTAGTGAACCTTCAGTTCTAATGTTCACCGTCGCTGCAAAAACTGATATCTAATCAACTCATTGTCTTATTTTTAAATATCTCATTTGAATTTATTCAAACCATATTAACCAGTCCAAAAACTGTATTATTTGAAGTCATTTAAAGACAAAAATTATGTCTGGATTGCTTGTAACAAGTAAAAAAAAACTGCTAATAGGGTAAAAAAAAAAATCCTTTTTTTGAAGACATTTGTATAACTTAGAAAAACTTGACTGGCGAACTTTTCTTAGCCCAAAGGCAGATTTTTTTTTTTTTTTTTTTTTTTATTGTTACAAGCAGGTCAGACCTACTTTTTTGTCTTAACATTTTGAAATAAGGCATGTTTCTGGACTCCTCAGTTGAATTTGGCTCACATCAAGTATAATGAAACAAACAGCAAACACTAAACACTTGCTTAGATTTTGTTGTTTTGCAGTGCACAAAATGTAAGATACTAATGCAATGTCTATGCTGCTCAAAGTGATAACATACACACCTATATCTTTATCATATGGTCATATTCTTGAGATTACAAGTCCGCCTAGTAATGCAAAAATAGGCCCAGTAATGCATTACCAGAAATTATTTAGTTTTGATCTCAGACAACCTTTTTTTTGACATGCAACCCCTCTAAAATCTTCCCAGATAAACATGGCAAATCTATGGAAAAACTATGATGTTGATGGTTGGATATGCTGTAGGCAGAGAAGGGGCTTGGTGACTGTGACCCCTGCTCATCTGTAAAGGCTCAGAGCTAGAGTTCAGGTGACAGTGATGATTGTGAGGTTTCCCTTTCCTTCTCTGTCCTTAAAGTAATGAAGAGCGGGACATGAGAAATCCTGTTATCATGTAGCTCCGCAGCCAACACACACACACACACACACATACACACACACAATTACAGCTGGCGTGTTTTCTCTCCCTCCCTCACGCTGCTGGTTGAGAGGGGATTTCCAGATGTTCATCAGAGAGCTCGATTTATTTTCCAAAGAGTTGCCTTTTTCTCTCTCCGTCTCTGTCTGCAGCAATAAAATCAATTTGTGCTGTTAGGCTGGAGCACCAGTGAGCGTGACCACACAAAGGAGTGTGAGCGCCATGCTGGTACCTTGGATCAAACACCAATAGCAGCTTGTAAAGCCCTTATTTATGTGAATTCTTTTGATTTATTATCACTGTATCTCCAGCTACCGGGATACATGTGTCTACAAGCATCTGTTGTGTTTATGCAAACTGGGGCTACTCTAAATATGAGTAATCTGAGGCTTTCATGTTGGTGGGTGTGCAGTTAAATTCTTCCAATGTGATCATGTGAGGAAAAGGCTACTTTCAGTAGAACTCACTTGTTTTCCAAGAGCTAAAGGTTAAGACAGATTAAGTTCAAAATCCTATGGAAAGAAGGCGTTCCATGTGCATTGGTCAGATTCACAAGATGTACAATATGCACCAACCATAGACGAGGGCTTTACAACATATGCACTCTCTAAGTTTTCAGATATTAAACTCAGAAGTAGCAGGGGTTCTTTCAGAGAGCATGATGTGTGGCTTTCTTTGTGCAAGTACATATCTCATTGCATCGAAAATCAATGGTTTTCTACCATATGTGTTGTTATTTCACTTTCTATCTCCTAAATTAAACTTTGAATAGCTAACATTTAAAAAGTCCCATTCATGAAATTATTCCCCTCTGCATAATACAATTTCTGCTGCCAGATGGGAAACACAACATTCACGACAGAGCTGTCAACCTACCAGCAAATAATGGAAAATAGGAAATATTGACTGGATTGTGATGGTAATTAAAGCGAGCCCATGTGGTTCTTTTGTCTTGTCTGTTTTTATTCATTCAGTTGTTTTATAAAGGAAAAATCCTGCGCCCCCATGTTCACCTCAACTTCCAAAACAAGTTCTCTCCTGACACTTTCTAGTACACATTTGTTTCATCGTGGACCATAGCTGATTCAGCTTTTATTAATTGGTTTTATGGTTGGTTCAATACTGCAGGGTGTCTATAAAAACTTAATATGAGTCTCCACCTGTGAAAAAAAAAAAAAAACTTGGGTGGTTTGTTGTTCCTTAAATCAAAGTGCAAAGATTCTGGTTTGGCAAGATGTGATTGTGAGCACTTATCTCAGAGATTGCACTGTAATGGTAAATACCAACTGTTCATGCCAGTGATATTGAAATATTTTTTGCACTTACATATGAATGCATCAAAGAAGAATACCTATTCCCACTCAAAATCTGCTGCATTTTGATCACACCTCGTAATATCCAAGAGAAAGAGAGAGAGAGAGAGAGAGAGAGAGAGAGAGAGAGAGAGAGAGAGAGAGAGAGAGAGAGTAAGACCCTGTAAAGGACTTGGTTCTACTTTTTTTTTTTTTTTTTAACTCAGAGAACAATGTTTAAACTTATCACCTCTGTTTAGTCTCTTGGGTACATGGGTATATTAGATTTAATTAAAAGAAATGCAGTTCCTCTACCTGTGTTCACGTAGTTCTGTGAACCTACAGGAGTTGTGGGACATTCAACTTCCAATTACTCTCATCCTTATTACTCTGATCACCAACACAAACTTAGGCCAGTTAGTCAGAAAGATTATTGGGTGATGAAATCTGTTTTGCAATCAGCAAGTTGATCTAATTAACCAACTAAACCTGGTGACAAAGAGGAAAAATGACTATAAGCGAACCAATCCAATTTAACTTCCAACTTGTGTAAGCACATGTGAAAACAGAGTTGGTCAAAGTGCTTTACAGTAGCAGAAGAGAAAAGGAAACAAAAATAACAATCTGCCGCACCGAGACAAGGCAAACAAAAAAAGCAATATCAATGACTTTTATAATTCACTGTCTGTGGTTATCAAAAAATAAGCAAAGTCAAACATCATGCTGATGTGTTTAAATGGACTGTCAAGGGAAAAGATGGGGTTTTGGAGAGAAACTTGAATAGATACAGCTGTTCGAGGAAATTGTGTTTGTTTTTCTCTAGAATTTAATTTAGATATTGCAGATGAGGCTACAACACATTTAACTTCCTGTCAAAAAGAAACTTTATTCCTCTTTTCTGCTTGATGTTTTTCATAGTGTGACCTCACAGAGCCTGCAGACATGTTTTCTCACATACTATAAAAAGCAGCAGAAAAATCTGTTCGACACTCTTCCTTCTATCAGTGAGACATCTTTCATACTTCATAATCCATCTGGATGCACCTCTGGATCTTGGGCTTGTCACCCTTGTCTCTTGCTAGATCACACAAAGTATTTATATCACTCAACCACAACCGGTGATATGGATTGTGATATCTTTGATCTCACAGGTTTAACACAGCACAGTGGTGCTAATCTTGCAGCATCTTGACCATGCTAACGCTGGATGTCAAGGCTGCATGGGTCAATTATGGATCCTACAGCATGATATGCACAGAGCAAGCATTATTTACAGATCTCATGATTGCAACAGCTATAAACAATACGACTTGTAATGGCACCTTACAAACATGCTCCTATTGAGCTTTTTTCCAAGTGGGGAACAAATTTTACAGCAACCAGACAGAGCACAAGCAGATTCACACAGATGTAAGCATTCCTTGCCACACACTCGTTTTACTACTTTCAATTTATGCCCAAACTGTGTGTGTTCACAGATAAGATAGAGAGCAGAGGAGCTGAGTAGAACACAAAGATAACACACCTTTTGTATGGACCCTATATATTTTACTGCCACACAGTTGTCCCCACAGATGTTGTTAGATTAAAAACAGAGACTCTGACATTTTGTCCTTCTGGTTGTGTGTTTTGGAGTCATTTAAATAATGTGGAGATAACCAAACCAACCCTTAAACCAACCCGAGTTCAGGGGCCAGGAAATGGTAGACCACACTGCGTGCCCCCAGATGGGTACTCCACCCGGAGCTACACACCCCAGTGACCACAAATGGACCAGGCTCACTCGTAATAAATTGCCGGAATTGGGTCGTGCAAGGGCTTTAAGAGAGAATCATTATCCAACTGGGCTTTTGTCAGAAGGTCTTCTTTTTCTGTTTGCCCATTAGCAAGTGAAATGTCTTCCATGTGTGTGTTTGTGTACTGCACGGCTGCTCTCTTAAAACTGTTCCCTATGCGGTGAGCTATAAACATCAGGAGCAGTGTGGGCGGCACAGCCATATGTAAGTGTTGACCCATCACAGCGACGTGCTTTGATATGTGGAAGGTCTGTGACCAGCTCTGAACTCAGAAACACAACACCTCGGCTGTCTCCTTCCCAGCTGCTATCCTGGTTCTGGATTTTTTGATTGCTGCAAATAATTTTCATAATTACGTCCCCTCTGGCTCAGCGTCTGTGAACGCTCTCATGTTTAAACAGGTGTAGAATTATTTCCTCCTCCCACCTTTGTCTGTCACACCACCAAGGAAACAAGGGAGAGATAAAAGCGTACTGTATTGACATCATTTTTCACATTATTGGATAAAAACGAACAGGGACGTCTCTTTGATTCAATTTCAACAAATGTCATGTTTTATGTGGCATTGTATTCCAGGCCTAACATGGAATAATCTGATTCTCCTTCCCTAGATAATGCCATTACTCTGACTGATTCTCTCTCCTGGCCATTCCTCATGCATTTCTCTTTGCATGGCGTCATCCACCTCACTCCTTCACTTCCTTACTTTCTGTCAAGACTCCTCGGCACCTCCTCTAAAACCACATTAAAAACTTTGAGAGTGCGTGACTAATTATTTTCTCGCCACGTTTCCTCTGACTGGGAGCACATTTGGTCCCAGTGAAATAATTCCTCCTCTTCCTTTGCTGTCCATCTGATATTCGTTTGTGTGCTCTGAACTCTCCGAGTCGAGGGAACATGTTGTTACAGCAAAATCTGAAACATATGAGTCCTATTCACTTTGCCCACGTGAAATATTTTGATTTCAAGACTAAGATGGCTTGAGAAAGGACTTTATATTGATGTTGAGTGAAGTGTAATAGTGTTATTGCAGCTGTCCCACTGAGAAGGGAAGCAGCCAGTTCAAGAACGCACAATGTTTCAGCAAAGACAGTTTTGCTGACATTTTTCTGACACACCTTAAACTCATCAATCCTTAGTACACAGAGTTTTTCAGATGGAAATCCCCTAACACAAATAATTCTGGCTGATAAAACAGTCAAAAAGAATGAAATCCATTTTCTTAATCTAGATATTTTTACTCAAACATCCCCCACCTGCCCAGAGCATCCATGTGTGAGTCTTATGAGAATAGACACTTGGTCAAGCCACGCTTGCTCCGTCTCTTCATCTCGCCTGTGTCTAATTGGCTTGTCATGTTTTTTTCATCAGCCAGCTCGTTAGCAGCGTGCGAGTGTTGGGGGAGATTAGATCTCCATGTCAACGCAGTCATGATCCGGCAACAAACACACATTCACTCTAGTAGGCCTACGGATCAGTCTGTGTCCTAAAACTACTCACACCTCTTAAAAATTCACTACATACCAGTGAGACATGTCTTTATTTAATGTCTTTATTGTACAGCTGGGGCTGTGTAGAACTGGGCTGAGTGTAAAAACACTTTTACCATCTTCAATCACTCTTGTGTCAGTGACTCACCTTTTGTAAGACACTCATAATATACACTACTCACAAAAAGTTAGGGATATTCGACTTTTGGGTGAAATAAATCCTGCTCGGACTTTACGTAAGTTTGGAAATGTCCACTTGAATTACACTGGAAGAGATTCGAAAACTTACGTGTACAGGTTGACACTTTACAAAGTCATGAAAAACGTGTTCAACAACCAGAGATTACTCCTCGAATTACCGTTTTATCACAACAGGTGTTTGATCCTTGAATCGACCAATAATTGTCCTGGTTCACTTAGAGCTGGTGTTTAAACAGTCGTCCTCATCATGCTGTTCACATTTTGACATCATGAGACCACGACGACACCTAACAATGGAACAACAGTACCTTGCCATTGCAATGCTTCAAACAGGACGTTCTCAGACGGAAGTGGCCACTGAGCTGAGAGTGTCACAGAGTGTCATCAGCAGGTTGCAACAGAGATACCGAGAGACTGGAAGAGTAACAGAAAGGCACAGAAGTGGACGTCCTTTGGCCACATCCCCTGCTGATGACCGCTACATTGTGAACAATGCCCTGAGAAACCGGATGATGAATGCCACCCAACTCCAGGCACGTTTAAGGGAGGTGAGAGGCACCCAAGTGTCACGTCAGACCATTCGAAACCGTTTACATCAGCGTGGTCTGCGAGCTAGACGACCTGCAAGGGTACCTGACCACACCACCAGGCACAGGCATCATCGTCTTGCATGGGCCAGGGAGCATTTACGCTGGACGAGACACCAGTGGGCCTCAGTGCTGTTCTCTGATGAAAGTCGATTCACATTGAGCAGAAATGATGGCCGCCAACGATGTTGGAGACGTCAAGGAGAGCGCTATGCGTCAGCCACTGTACAGTGGTCTGTTCGAAAACCACCACCGCCACAATGTCACACCCCTCCACACAGGTGAGTCATGTCTTGACGGGATGTGAAACACTGACCATGTCACTTTTCGAGTATGATGGACTTATTGTAGTAATTAGGTCACTAACACGGGGATGTACTTGTACACAGGCCTCATTTCGTCCTCATGGATGACAATGCTCCAGCTCATCGAGGTCGCATCATCAAGGAACGGCTGTTGGAGACTGGTGTACCTCAAATGGAATAGCCTGCACTTTCTCCAGACCTGAATCCCCTTGAAAACCTGTGGGATCAGCTGAGTCGCTGTGTAGAGGCTCGAAACTCTGCACCCCAGAACCTCAATGACCTGAGGGCTGCCCTTCAAGAAGAGTGGGATGCCATGCCTCAGCACACAATAAGTCAACTTGTGAACAGCATGAGACGTCGTTGTCAAGCTGTAATTGATGCTCAAGGGTACATGACGAGTTATTGAAACGTTGAAATTTTTTGTTGCTGTGTAACCACCATTTTGGTTAACTTTTGTTTCAATAAATTGTTTGAGATGAGGAAATCACCAGTGCATCCTTCTACTGAAATGTCCTACTTTCATGATATGATATCATTGTAGCGTGAACTTTTTACATTTTCCATAAATTTCACCTGAAAGTCAAATATCCCTAACTTTTTGTGAGTAGTGTAGATATCGAGTATTTAGACAGCCTCCCCTTTTTTTCAAACAAAAACAGATATTTGGGTGTAACATTTCAAATGTTTATTAAAAAATGTACAAGGAAAAACCCTCCATCTTCCACTGCTTATGTATCATGGGGCAGCAAAATTATCAGCGAAGACCAGTTATAGTTCAAGTGTTTGTGTTTGTTTGTTTATTTATTCTTTGAACTACACACAGTCATGATTAAAGACACGCTATTGAGTCTTTATTCTGTTATTTTCACAACCCCCCTTACCTCTTTTCGGCCAGAAGCCTGTTGTGGTAGAGCTATAGGCAGGCCTTGGTGTTTGAGGCCCACCCAAACATGTCATGATCCAGTCAGGATATTATAATGTGATGACCTTATTATTTCAGCAAGTCTCTTGGAGATTTTTTTTTTTTTTGTTTCATTACGAATGGAGTTTTTTAATAAGTTTGAAGACACATTAATTTTGAGGAGGTTTGAAAATTTGCACACATTTAGTCTGAACATCCAGCGATGTTACTCTATACCAATGTTCAGATTATGAGAAAATCGAATGCTGCCTTTTCAAGTTGGTTTGGATACACTTTATTTCATGTTTTAGATACAGTTGTCCAAAATAGATTGGAACTTTTATTTTTTTTGTCTGGCTTTAAATGTCTGGATTTTAGACCTTGTTAAAGGTCGAAAAGATTTTTAGATCTTTAAAAAGTTCATCAAAGATCCTCCTATGGCACAGGTGTGTTTTTAGTGCTGTTGTCATCGTGGAATCTCACCTGCAAATAAACGGTTCCCTGAGGGCAGCTCCAAACACAGGAGGCTTCACACTGTCAAACCACCTGCTGGGCTAAGGGGAAAATAGTGCTCCATCTGTGTGTGTGTGTGTGTGTGTATGTGTATGTGTGTGTGTGTGTGTGTGTGTGCGTGTGTGTGTGCGTGTGTGCCTCGTCCTCGTCAGCTGAATATCTGACTTGTGTTGTTTGGTTGGTCTTACAGGTGAGCAATGGGACGGAGACACAGAGTGGACGCCATTCAGTGACAGTAGAGACTCAGGCGCAGAAACAGGAAGACGACAGAGACGGCTTCCAACAGGCACAGAGACAGTACAGCTCCCTGCCTCGGTGAGACCTCCTCCTCATACTCCTCCTCTTTGTTCATCCTCCAGTCGCTGTCTGTCTCTTCCTCCCTTCTTTGTGACTTATCACGTTCTCTCTGCCATTTCCACTGTTTGATTTTCATTCTTTTCGTTTCCTCACATTCATGTCTTTTACTCCGTCTCCACTGTCTTCAAGCGTATCCTTTTTAGCTACAAAGTCACTTTAACTCATCTCCAGACATTCAAACAAATCTGAGGAAAACTCTGAGTGAAGTCTCTCAGAGTGATTGTCTGTTTTATTAGACTGATATTGAACCTCATTAAGTCAATGTTGACCCTGAGGAAGGGGTGACTTTGTCACAAACATCAATCCTTGTCTCCATCATTCCCCTTAGTAAGAATAGCAGCTCCATCTAGTTAAAAAGGAATTTTCCCTCAGCAGAGTCAAACTCTAGACCTCCAACTGATTCTCTTCATCTCCTCCATCTGTCTTTTTCCATTCTTTGCACACAAGTCAAATAAATGCCAATAAAGCTTACCATATCTTAAATCTGGAGGCATCAGGGAGAGGAACTTTAGTAACTCCATTTGCATTTCCTGCTATCATTCTGTATGTGTGTCTCTCTCAATCCTCTCAAGCCCTTTAATCACTACAGAGTCAATTCAAGTTACAAAGCCTGGAAAAGTTTCACATTTTAAGTCGTACATCCCTAAAAAGGAAGAAAGTGACTGAAAACACACGCACCAACCACACACACAAACACTTTCTTTACTTTGACTGACTGACACACAGGTTTAAAGCTAGTTATAATATAAATATCATTTCCTCTCTCTGGAAACTGTTTCCACATTGAAAACACTCAACGTGAGTATTAGAAAACGTACTTTATGTTCAGAAATGTGAAAATGAATCAGGAGCGAAGTCTGATTTATTTAAGTTTTGCTCCTCGGCCAGTTTAAACAAAGAAAGAACACTTAAAGAGTGTGTGTATGTATGTTTCTGTGTGTGTGTGTGGTCCTCTCATTTCCTTGGCAGGAGTTACTCTGCTCTCCTGTGATTTCAATCTCTCCCTGCACAAACACCAATCACTCCTTCATAGCGTTCTCTTTTACTCTGCTGTCTCTGAACAGTCCCAGCCCGGTCGATTAAAACATGTTCCTGTCTATGGCCATGGATTTGTGGTCCACATGGACACATAATCAATGTAGCTTGTATAAGCCAGTCCAATCTATGCATTCCCTTCATAGGTGTTATCTTCTGGCATCTCATGTGATGTGACAGTTGCCTGCAGTATCACCCCCCTTCTCCTCTTGGTAAAGTCCTTCTCTTGGGAAAGTTTGTCTGGCCGCTCTAAAAGCCAGCCGAGGACGGCCTTTGATATGCATTCCTTCTCATAATCTCATAGCGTCATTTAGCAAAGAGTCGCATGAGCTCAGGCTTGACATATGACCCCGGTTGAGGCTTTTCAGAGCTTGTGTCTCACCACAGCTCCTCATTAAAAAAGCTAAAGGCTTACAACCCAAGATTAATAACCACAATTCCCTCCAACTCCAACCACCTCGCTCTGGAACCCGCTCCATCCTGTGCTTCCCTTCCAAAAACAGGAAGCCTGAGCAGTCAGCTGAAATGGGACATTCCTCCACAGTAAAACAAAAAAAAAGAGACAGTCTCCTTCCCAAAGAGCTTCCAGAAGAAACGGTAGTCCTCTGTTATCAGATGACGGCCAGGCTTAGCTGGCTGTCTGGGATGTGAGGATTGGAGGAGCCCTAATGAAGGCTTGTTGTCAGAGCTGGATTAGCCCACTGTCCGTCCCCTCCCGACACCCCCGGCCTCTCCTTGCTCACACAATCACCCTGGTGACTAATCGGGGCCTTTCTCTTCGTGTGTGTACTGACGCCAGTTCTATTCCAAGAATTACCACCGGACTCACCCGACGGTCATCGAGAAGGTAGATGGGCACTTCGAGAACTTAAGAAACCGACTTTGTAGTAACAAGGTCACGATAAAGTAAACATTATTGCAGGTTTGTAGAAAGTTTATTTAAAGGAATAGCAGGGATTGTTCCATTGCACATCGCCCGACTGTTTTTCTCCCCTAATCGTTTTGTGTTTGGGCATGTGTATGTGTGCTTTCTCCTCCTTCTCATAAACTCTTATTCATCCCAGCTGTTTTAAAGAAACACAGCAGCCACAAATTTTTTGGCGAGCCAACTTCCTGGCTTTGTTTGTTATGTTCTGTCAGTCTAAATTTACCCCAGTCTTTGGTATGATGTACTTTCCCATCCCCTCCCTTTGTAATCTACTTTCTGACATATTCTGGAGCAAAAGTAGAGGTGATAAGAGTTCTTGCTCCCTTGACACATCGATTGTGATTACATTCCCCTGGAGCAGAGCCATTTGTTCTCCCCCTCTCAAAGACTTTGCCCCTAAACCTTCCTTCTTCTCTTACCTTCTTCATAAACTAAAAGGTCACTCTGGAAACGAAGAGCGCTGCCTCATGCGACAGGCGTCCCCGGATTTCTAAACAAGCGTCTCCCTCATGAGTGGCGCTCTCTGCTCTGTAAGCTGAGCCGGGGTGTTAATGCATGGCCGCTCGCCCAGACAGAAAAACCCAGATATGGAGCATGTGGTGGGGCTTTCTCTGCAGTCTGTCTCCACATCTGCCCTTCTGCCAGTTCCCCTATGCTCCATGCGCATTCATGTATGGCCAACACCCAATGGAACAAGTCACTATGTTTGTATATACAGTCAAAAACTGCAGACTTTTTACACGTGTGAGTACTAATGTAGACCCTCACTGGGAAAAGCCCTCACATGACGGTATTTTCCCAGTCCCACAGATAATGTGGATCACAAAGACCACCATTTGTGAAACTGAAATGAAGGCAAAACATTGCTGTCGGTAAAGTTTAATTTTCTAATCGATTCATGAGACACTACACTGACGCAATCTTGATTAACATTGATTAAGTAAAAAAAAACAGCAACCTATCAGCTTAAGAGGACAGGGGATCAGTCAGTAATAACTTTCAACTCCAAGAGCACAGTCACGATGGCCATCTGAACTGTGTTGTACTCAAGCATGATTGGCCTCCAACTAGCTGTTCCCCTTGTGGCCAGTACCATTCATGGTCACACTTCTCCAATATGAATCAGACTTAAGCCAAATCTGCCAAAACTCCCATATTTCCAGGGATTCTCCCGTATTTGAGGCCCATCTTTGCCTATTATTGTCATTTCTCTCCAGAATCTCCCCGAATTTACACCTACCTGCCAACAAATGAATATTATAATAATATATGGAGCAATGTCATGGCTGCATCACTCAAAAGTGTAAATGTAAAAAATGTGATAATGTGTATTGAACATAGGCAGCCATATGAACAGTTGCAGTCTAGATTGTAATGTTTGTGGAGGAACAACAAGAAGAGGCTAACAGCACTCTGGGCCCTGTTGAAAGTGCAATATGAAAGTGTAACCCCCCAAATTGTAGACACAAAAAGAATGATCAATCTGTTTTTTATTATTCAAATCTACCACCTTTCAAAGCTTAATATGCAAATAGTAGCACCAGCATTACACTGGGCTCTAAAGGCTTAAACCTGCAACAGCATAACTTCAGATTTTGCTGCCATTGTAGGCCAAACTAGTCTGCACTAAATCTGTTACAGCTGACATTGCACAATCTTACAGAAGAATAATGTTTTAATTACGAGAGCACATCAGGCACCCCATAAAAATAAAGAGAAAAAATAAATCCTCATTCTTTTCAAAGACAATATGTTGTTGTTAAGCCTTTCATCAGAAACTTAGATGCATTGAGCGAAATTGTCCCGTCTCCTTTGTTCTTCTCTTGAGTGAGACTTTGCCAGGTGACACATGCATGTTTTTGTCTTAAAAGTGTGCTGCTGTCCCGTCTTCCTCAGCAGTCTCGTGCACCATGAACTCAAAAGCCTTTTAAGAACACAATGGGCCAGTGAGGTGTGAATAGGATTCTGTTCAAACCTGAGGCACAGAGGATACAGTCACAGGTCGTCCATCACAGCAAACTTAATGGATCCTAATAATGGAGCAGCAGACTCGAGCCCAAAACCTTGCTGTCCCAAATGACGGGTTTCCTGGAGGCTTGGTGTGCATGTGTGTCCATACAACAGATACTGTTTGCATCATGCATCTGCCCCCTTTAGTTTAAAGTCTGGCAGGTGGACTGCTGCTAAGTAGAAGACGTGTTTCTCCGTGAGGCCTGCTATTTTCTGTTCTGTAAGTGCACCTGCATGCATCTCCAAAAAGGAGCTAAATGCTTGAAAGAGAACTTTCTTTTTCCTGGCAAGGCTGTAACATTTGTGTTTGTTTACTATGTGGAACTAATAGTCCCGCAGGCATTTCAGGCTGGCACCATTTGTTTCCCGTCCCTTTCATGCTTTGGCCTTTGTGTTACAGAATTAAGTAATCAAGCACAACCAAAGACAGATTCCACTTTGCTCTACTCAGGTTGCTTTTAGCATTTTATTATAAATGCTACCATCAAACCCGCTTTTAATCTCCCAAAAATATGAAAAGTGGATGCATTCTCCTCTGTAGTTGAGTTTCTTTTGAATTCCTCTGAATAGTGCTAACCTAGGGGCAGCTACAGAAAAAGCAATCCTACCAGAGCTAAGTTAGACACTATTATCCTCATTTTTTGTAGGTTCAAAAGCTTTTTAGGTGAAGTTACTCAACAATTGACCTCTCTACTTTTCTCTGTTTGCTTAGCCAACCTTGCAAGAACCCAAGCATGGCATCACAGGACTCCTGGGACAAGGTGTACACACCCGCAGAGGGTTTCCAGCCGTCCAAGGAGAACCCTCGCTACTCTGGAGGCCAGGGGTCCCATAATGGCTACCTGGGAACGTCCAGCTTCAACGCCCGCGTCCTCTTAGAGACCCAGGAATTACTGAGGCAGGAGCAGAGACGCAGAGAGCAGGAAGCTAACAAGGCAAGGCCAGCCCCTCCACAGGAAAACACAACCAGCAGCACCTACGACCACAACGCTGGGCACACTCAGGCCCCAGGATCTGTACCAGTGCAGGCTCCGCCTCTTCCCAAGGGCCCCTACAGACAAGACGTACCACCATCGCCTTCTCAGCTCGCCAAGCTCAGCAGGATTCAGGGTTCAGAGAAAGGGAGGCTGTTTTACTCCTGAGACGGAGACATGGACTGGGTAATCAAACCCTCCAGAGAACAGGACTGATGCTGTTGAGCATTACCAGGGAAAAATACAAAGAGGACAGTCAGTCTGCTTTGAATAAAATGCTAAGATACAAAGATTTTTATGGGATTGTTCAAAGAAAATGTTTGTATTTAAAAAAAGAAAAAGATTTCTAATGATAAGAAATTTTTCCCTTTTCAATTATATCAGAAAAAGTAATAATAATAATATGTTTTCATGTCCAGCACCCAGATCATGTAACTTTATATGCAAGTGCCTGCTAATCCATTGATTGTTGAATTGAAATAAGCCAACACCTCTCCCTTCCATCCTTTTCTTCAGGCTCACAATCACTGAGCATCTTTGATTGCATCAGTTGAGCAGATATCACATCAGACCTTAACGTCACAATTAAAAACACAGGACACAATCTCTATGTGCTTGTGGACAGCTGCAGTGAATGTGAGAAGCTCAGGATCTGAGTTGTTCTGTGTGTGTGTGTGTGTGTGTGTGTGTGTGTGTGTGTGTGTGTGTGTTTGTGTGTTTGTATATGGATGAAACTTTTTACTGCTCCCTAAACTGTTGTTCATTTGTAGATTTTGCAATTATGAGGGCTTGAAATAAATGAGGAAAAAGAAGACAGATTTATAACACTATAGAATCACACCTTTCCTAGAAACAGCATCAATACCTTGATTTGATTTGAATATTATGGTAACATTTTACTTCAAATACAAAACACTCAAAAAATATACAGTTAAAAAACAAAGATGAAGTATTCAGAGGCTGTCGTGACAAACTGAGCATATTTCTACTCTACATGGTCCATATTTTGATTGTGTACAATTAACAGGAGACAGAGCAACATGAATCACTTATTAAGTTACTTAATCTAGGAAATTCCCAATTGCCTTCAGTCATATGGCTTCAGTGAAATGATGTTATGTCGGGTTTTAATGTCAACATTCATTCGTCAGCCCTTGACTAACAGTACGTGAATAGTCTTCTAGCCAATAAGAGTGGAAATTTGGGTTAAACCGGTTATGTGAATGTTTTCGTAGGTGTATTTGTGTGGATGTGCGTACATTTTGGTGGCTATAGCATCCTTTTCCTACCTTTCCTATCTCACAATGAAAATAACAGCTATCATTAGTCTTAATTTCCACTGAGTCCTGCCCAGCAAGGAAATCAAGTATCACAATTGAGGTCAAGTCCAGGTTACTAATTAATTTCATCATTAATAATGAATGAGCTCCCTTTGTGTGTGTACATGCTGTCTTGTTAGGGGTAAACAAAGAACCTTAAAGGCATCGCTCTGGCCTAATCTTGACCAAGAAATATGTGGCTATGGTTACCAAAGCTGGTTGGTGTGTGAGTTGTTCCTCGTTGAATATTTCATCAGGGTGGTTACATTGGAAACCACATCAGATCTGCAGTGGGTGGCTTTGGCGTGTGACTGCTTATCAAGCAGTCAAACACAATGAGCCTGATTTTGTGATCATTGGTGGTAAACCAGACTGGATTTTTATTTTTATTTTGTTTTTTTTTTCTTTTTATTTTCTGTTTTGAAGTCTCGTGATGGTGGTGACCATTTTGGTAACGTTTATTCAGCCTCACTCTGTCACCACACCACACAGGCAAAGTGATGTTAAAGCAAGTTTTCAGGATCCTGTCACCTATTACTCAACTCAGCTCTGCCACTAAATAGTAACATTAATGTACATTTTGTTTTTTCTCTTCCTATCATTGCATTAAATGAAAGAAATCACTCCCATTCAGGAATTTGCAATAAATAAATGAGCCATGGACCAAATGTGTTTTTTTTTCAACTGGGCTGCGAATGTATACATTTCTGCCCTAAAGTTGGAAATATCAACATGGGACTGATTGAACTTTTCTTTGCTTTTGTGCCCATTCTCAAGGATGTGCTACAGTTACTGCAGTTTTCTGTCTTTTTTTTAAATGTTTTGCCCTGGCTTCATTTTCCAACACTGGAGATGACAGCTTTATTCTGATACCAAAGTTCAAATGCTAAAATGCTTGATCAGAAAATAATTTATCCTTAAGCCTAGCACTTAAAGCATGCGTCAAACAAATATCTGTTCCACCCAAAGTCTTCAAACATCAGCGCTTTGTTTGGCCCTGAGTTCAGTGTCTAAACTCTATCCAGCTGGTACACAATGCAGCATGAGTTGAATGTCTATGAATAGCAACTGTTTTAAGTTTGTTTTTTTCTTGATGCCGTCTGTTTGAGGACGTTTATACTTTTAAGTATTTTGATCATTTGGAAAGCAAATCTTGGTGCTGGTTAATCTGGTAACTTAGAGTTGACATTTTGTTTCTCCTTGGTGTAAATCACTATTTAATATGGTATTATCTCCCCACACTGCCATCCAAACAACATCACTCATTCGTTTATCTATTCTGCTTTCCATATGCTGGTGAAGCAGTAGCTCTGTGAATTAAATATTAAATCTAATGGGTTTACACTGTAGTCAGGTGAAAGCATAGAGGATCTTCTTGTGACCTTTAAGGGTCCATTGAGCGTCTGTATAGGAGGAATAAGATTATGTAGGTTACATAGGAATTACAAAGCATTACTTTCATAGGTAGAGTTAGGAACAGTGAATAAGAGCAGCACAGAGAGGAAGGTATAACAATTGGATGTTTTTTTATCTCACAGTATCTGAGTCAATATCAAGAAGAATTTTTCTCTAAATTTCTGAAAAAATGAGTCCATGGTTTGTATCTGGCATGTAATGGTGGGAATGTGTTAATAGAGGGATTTGTGGTGTTCTCTCTCTCTTTCTCTCCGCACACACACTCTCGCAGTCACACACAGATATATTAAATACAGTGCTAGTGTGTTTGTTCAACTGCCAATGTTTCATTGTGTTTGGTGTGAGTGTGTGTTCGTGTGTGTGTGTGTGTAGGTGGACATGTGTTTAAGTGTCTCTAAGCGCTGCCAGTGACTGGATTCTCCAATATGTCTATGAATATGTCTTGGCAGCCGTATGAACCACTTGGCTGCTGAGTGGGAGAGGAGCAGAGGAGTGGGAGGGAGAGTAGATGGGAGGCCTGACCTTGCAGATGATTCAGTCAATGGAGTAATCACAACTATTCCTCTGAGTCTGCACTACAAACAGGAGGTTACTGCGCTCTCTCTTGCTGTCTCATCTTCCTCCGCTCTTCATCTGTCTCCGATCTGCCCAAACATTTTCTTCAGAATAGTCCTGGCTCTGGTTGTGCTGCTGTGTGTGTTTGTATGTTTGTGCATCACAGGTGTTGTGCTCTCACAAAGCAGCTGTTTTAACTAATGTTTCCATCACTTTATGACTTTCATCATGAACTGGGGAGGGGTCCAAGTGCCTGCAATATGTAATGATTTTTCTCATCACATGCAAATTTGATAAAATCCCATAATGCACGTTTATTATTTGTGTTATGTAATTAATGTTAGTGCGTGTCCCTGTGACATATGGATTCTTACCATAAAGCTATTGTTTCTGAGATTTTTTTTATTATCCTGGGAAAAATGAGAGATATATTGTTATTGTTTCATTGTGTTTTTATGACCATCCCTGTAACACAAAATAATAGGTGTTTTACCATGACACCACCACTTTTTTACTGATTATACATTCGTGTCACGTTAAAAGGAAAAATGTTAGCACATAACAATTCTAAACTAAGGTGGGAGCAGACATGTATGTCATAGTTGAAAAAGTCACTTATTTAACTCTCATTAGAGTTTAAGAACATTGTTATTAAAGGGAACTAACCGCTGCTTTAATGTTCACACACCTTTTCCAAACTTAATAACACATCAGTGACATATTTGCAGTTGAGTACGGAGATGATTTTTCTCAGAGCAGCTTTTTAGGATGTGAAGATTTAAGGATTCAAAATGAAACACACGTTTTTGAACTTAAAATGAACTCAGAGGCATCTTAACCAAAAACTTGATCCCTAATGGTATGGTTTTTACACCCTTTTTTCAAGATTTTAACTGCTTAAAATAAAGTAGAGTCAAATGAAAATGAGTTTTCTGAGTAGTTCCTTTTAAAGTTTAATGTTGATCAAAGTTAAGCCAGGAACTGGTCTCTTGGGCAACAGTTTGGCCTCATGGTTGTGGCATGTGTCCAGTATACAGACACTTCTGTTCCTTTGTCATGTCACATCCCTCTTTCTCTCCAACTTGTCTTCTTTATCCTCTGTGCTGTCCTCTAAATAAAGGCACCAAAGTCCAGAAATAGACCTTAAATACTGAAGTGTGTCCCTAATCAGTGGAAGTGGTATTGAAAACAACCATAAAGCCATTTCCCCCCCCTCCCTCTTCAAGTCTTCGTTTTATATCCACTGATGACTGTCAGTTCAAGCTCCTTTCACATTCTGTGGTAACTTTGACTTCACTATACAAGGTTAAAGTTATGATGTTTGATTACAAGGCAGAGCAGGAATTGGAATTTGTTCACATTATCATCTCAAAGCTCCAAATCTGTTTCACTCTGAGGGATTCAGAGGTTTTTAAAAGATTTGTCCTGTCAGAGTGGAAATAGACCAGACAGCACCAGCAGAAGGGTTAAAGACAGCCACTCGCCTCTGTCACCTGTGGGGATAAGGATAAAATTAAGGTAAAAAGTAAAGAGGAATCCTGACAGTGAAAATCTGCCAGACTTTAGGAGGGGAACAGGGGATGTTTCAACTCTGAAAAATCCATCCAGAGAGAAAATTATCTGGAGTAACTATATTTAAACAATCATGTCAAGGCCACAGTCCATTGCCGGCAGTTTTACCTTTCACTCTTCACATGGACCACTAATAATGGGAATGACAGCTGATTAAAACAAAACACTTTGTGTGAACACCTCAGTCAAAAGAGATAAGTCCAGTACAGGCCTCACAGTCATCTGTTTTCAAAAAGTTTATGCAGTAAGTCAACCATTGGGGTCAATGGCTGTGTGAACACTTCAGACAATATTTTTTTTCCGTCAGGGGTAAAAGTATTCTTACTGCAGATGTCTAATATTTGTTGAGTTTACACTGATGTGTTGTTTGTAGAATGACTCAATGATTGTAGTGATAAATTCCTTGTTGGTCAAAGTAACATTTTATATTCTGTAAAATACATGCTTCATATTTTTATCTTCATTATTTGTAAAAACTGCACTGGCCTGATCTTCAAATTAACCATCTTGGAGGTCTTGGTCTTATCTTGGGCCCAATTCCAATTCCTTTCTTAACCCTCAATCTTAACCCTCAAGCTCAACCCTCAATCTTAGTGCGGGAGATTTGGTTCACAATTCCCGATAGAACACTGAATCTTTACCCTGTGGGGAATTTACGTTTACTTTAACAACACCTGACAGACAGTCAATAAGGAAACCAATCGCAATAGTTTTTTTATAGACATATTTATTGTGTTGGTGCCTGTATAAGTCGACAGTGTCGTTTGGTATCAAATAACTTTCCATTTGTGGTCGTTTAACTATCGTTACATAACTCTGCGGCTACAGGAGATGACATCAGCCCGGTCATCTTATACCATTATCAGCACAAGCATGTTATATAGGCTGTTATCTTGATAAAACAATTACATTACCACGGAGAAAAATGACCATTTTGTAACGTTAACTAACTTTAACGATAGTAACATTCAGGCGTGGCCTGCGATAACTGTTTTCTAGCATTTTATTTTTATTTACAAGACGTTGTTGCTCCATTTATTAGGTATTTTACCCAGATTTGATTCTATTATGTTACCAAAAGCATTATAAATATAGAGGTAATTGTTTCTTTTATGATATAAACATCGAGCGGAAGAGACGGCGAAACCTGCGGTACAAATAAATGAGACGATACGCAATGCATTCTGGATGTCCCTTAATCCCAAGGGTGGTGTCGGAAAATCTCAATATTGAGGGAGATACAGCCTCAATCTTGCCCCTCAACCTCAACTTTCTGAGAATCGGGACAGCACTTACACTTCGCGGGAACGCGCATTTTGAGATTAAGGGTTAAGATTGAGGGTTAAGACAGGAATTGGAATTCACCCTTGGTCTCCACTTCTCAAAGTCTTCGGCTCATTGCGTTCTTGAAACATTGTAGTCTTGGTCGTGACTATGTCCTCGTTGTCCTCTGTTGTCTTGATAACAGCCACCAAGATCTCGGAACATGAGTCATTGACATATCCCTACAACCTCAGTGCACTGGTTATTTATTTGACCTCTCCATTGGAGCTCAAATTGGACCAAACCATTTTTTAAGACATACCTGTAGATAAGATTGCCACAAGAACAAACAAAAAAGTTGCATGCAAGATTGGTTGCCCATTTCAACTGTGATGACCGTTGCAGATAAAACTGTTATTCATAAGTGCTTGGGGTAAACACATGCATACTTGAGTTTTTTGGTAGGATCGACCCTCAGTGAATCCAACTCTCACTCCATCTTGTCAGTCAAGAAAACTACCCAATTAAAAACCAAACCCAGCCAATATTGTCATGTTGAATAGACCCACACTCTGTTTAAATGAGCTACAGGTAAGAACAACACTGACACTACACACAGATTAGTGCAAACTATGTCCTGTGCTGCTACAAGTTTACCTCCCACACCTACCTGAATCTCTCAGTTACTACCACCCTTGAGGTGTCCTGATCTGATCCTATTTAAAAACCTGTCTCCTACTTTCGATCTGTGCTTGTTATGGCACCATGTGTAACGTCCTTGGGACAGACTAACCTTACAACCTCACCATTTGGTCTCAATGTTGGTACCTGTTCACACAGTGGGCATGATGGGTCCCCTGCTACCCACCATTTCAGGTTCTATGGTGAAGGCAGCACACCATAAGTTGCCCCCAGCAGGAAACTGATACAGTTATCCTCCATGCCCCAAAGGTCCTTCCAGGTAAGCTTCCTCTTTGCTACATTCTCCCAGTCACTGTCCCTGCTGAGCTTGAGCCACTGCCTTTGTACACCAAACAACTTCCTCTCGCTGACACATCTGCTCCAGCACCAGCTTCCCTGAACTAAGCCACAAGCCCCAGTATTGCTTCTTTATAATCTTTAGGTGCCAGAGAGTTGCTTTTACTTCCTGTCCTGTATTTCCTGGATTTCATTTCCTACTTCCAGTTGGATTTGGTTTGACTTACCAACCTACCAACAACAGCTAAGACCAGACAGTTGTGCTCATGCTTCAATGTGGATGCTTACGTCCCACCTGGGTGTATGGGGATGGATAGAAAAAGCAAACATCTGGCAAAGAGAAACGCAAGCTTTAAAATTCATGAAAACATTCATGCTGAGGCTCTCATTCCTGTAAGAAAGGGTTATTGCATTACATCATCAAACTAAGCTGACATCAGACACATGAATCAGACAGACATATTCATCGAGGTAATGTGAAGCCATCAAAATACAATTGGTCTCATCCAAGCATGATACACATCCCAGTGTGTAACCTGCTGGGTACCAGCGCTATATCATCTTGCACCCTTAACACTTTGAAGCCTGAGGGAACAGTTAAGCTGTCTGTGGCCTCGCTCTGTACGATCATTACTCACACAGAAAGAGCTCCACTGAGTCTTTAATAACCTCCTTTTGTATTTCCTCTATCATAATACTCTATAATGAAAACCTGCTGACATTTTCCAGTGATCAACAGCAGACTCTGTCATTTGGCCAGTTTGATTTCATCACTCCACTCTGTCCTGTTGACCCCTGCAGGGCAGACCCATAGACCCTGTGTTGGCAAGTGCAAGCGTGTTGATATGAGAAGCAGATGGGATTCGTGTGAAGTGCCAGTAGATAAAAATGCCTTGAGATTTGGCAGATTGTATTTTTACCCTGTTTGCAGCCTGCTGAGGCCTAGCAGGAGTCACCTGTTTTAGGTTGAAGAGCCTGCTCCCTCCTCTGATCTCTGAACTGCTGCCCCACTGGGATTTCGGAAAGAGGAAGCTCACTTTGTTGTTAGAAAAACTACAGCTATAAATCTCACAGATGTGCAAGAGGAGCCAATAGTGTAAGGCTAACATGAACATGCACACAAGCACATACCTGGGGGTCCACTCAAAAGCTTTGGGCCACATCTGGTGAGTGTGTATCAGAGGAGAAACTGGTCTATTTCATGTTTTTGTGTGGCTGAGACATAAAAAGAGCCATGGGTAAAATGATGTCTTGAAAGATGACCAGATGAAGAGCTGACTGAAGACCTCATCGCCCTCTCATTGAAATTACCAGCTAGATATTCAAGAACTTTGTACTGCAAGTTCTTCAGACCAGTTCATGGAAAAATATTTCAGGCTTAAGAAGTACAATAAAAACTGACATAAATCTAAAGAAATTGTGCATATCACATTTGGAAAATATGAGTGATACTGAATAAATCTGAGACACATGTTTATACATTCAGAGGAAGACAGTAGACTGTAAAACTGCTCTTCTCAGGCAAGTATCAAAGTATTTCTTCATGTGTTTAAAAAAAACCTTAATATTTAAACATTTTAAGACTGAAACTAAGCTGAAAATCCACATAAAAATTCCAAACCAGATATTTCCATTTACTGTTCACATGCATAGAGTTTTGTTTTAAATACAGTGTCTGGCCCCAGGCAAATCACATTGGGAACAGAAACGAAGATTGTGCAAAAAGATACACACAAGCTAAATGGTTGTTGTGAAGGCCATTCTAGTGCAACTATTTTCTAAGTTGTGTGAACTGCACTTTAATTTATTGATGTAATAAATCATGTCTTTACAGAAACCATTGGCCATTTTGGCCATTTATGCCACATTGATTTGGTGAATTTAGCAAAGGTAAGACAAGATGTTCCTCCCTACAGGTTAATGTCAATGTACCTGTTGTGAGATTGTATGTTAAAGTAAACAAATGCAGCTTTATTGCGAATAGAGAAGTGCTTGATTTAAAAATCCATTATAATACACAACATACTTTGCCCTTAAATGTCTGGAGGTATAGGCATGTGCTAATGTGATAATTTTGAAATTTATGAGCCAACATTATCAAACGTATCTTCTGTGGTATCTGAAGCATTAAAAATATAGATTATACATTTTCCTTTGTATGAAAAGTTATGGCCCACCCTGTATTTTTGCTCAGTGCACACTGCCATCTAGTTTGGGTTGGACTGAATGGTGGTTTGGGGGTTCATGTTTAGGATAAACTATTACTTATGCTATGATTACAATGCCATAGCGACCAGAAAAAAACAACCAGTCGATAATTGATCACATAAATAGTAAGAATGAAAACAAAACTAATAAAAAAAAACCATGCAGTCTGTGTATATCCATTTGTTTCAATTTAACCAAATTATTTTGGTGCATGGACATAACTAAAATAATAACTGTAAATCAACGTTGTAGGAGTTGTAGGGTCCCAATCCCCGAATTAACCGAGAGACCGTGTACAATTATTAGTTGGCTTTCCAGTAGCCTAGTGTGGTCAAATAGGTGAGACTGTAGGGACTAGGGTCAGTTGTGGTACTTTAATCCATAGGAACTCGATATTAAACGAGGATAGTCCGATGTTGTCAGGGGACTGTCCGCACCTCTTCCTGTGCCAATTAAACCTGAGGCCTTTTCCCATCCTGCCACCCATGGAGCGTCACACACTCCCTGGGACCAGCTACAGCCCTGAAGGCGACAGGGGGGAGAGAACTTCCCCACAATACAAGAGAAACAATCCAGATAACAAGCCTTCACATGTGCTATGAGTCAGCCTGCCTGTGAAGCTGGGCTTGATGTTTTACTTGAACATTTTATTGATACTGCAGTGGGATTTGAGGTCGTCGTGAAACCTGCAGCAAAGTACATGAAACAGTCTTTGGGGTTTCTGCTTAAAGCTATGATGCAACTTCATTACGCAGAAAAATGGTTTCATTACGCTCTGTCTCCTCTGATGCCTGCCTGCACTTTGTATGATCACTACTTCATGCTGGTGTAATTTGAGCCTGTAAAAACTGGTGGTTGTGTTTGCTGTACAGCAGAGGGGCACAGAGGCAGATTACCATTAAAGATATTACTGTGAAAGCAAGCTTGTAGGCAACTCACAGGGCTTTCCCTGGAGAGATGCACTGAAGGTAATAGGAGCTGTCAAATTCTTAACTCACACACACACACACACACACACACACACACACACACACACACACACACACACCAGAGGGGACTTTCAGCATCCTTTAATGTTCAAATATGCCGTCAAAGAGCCGATTGAAAGCAGGAGGTGATCTGAGGGCTTTCTGATTGGCAACACATGTGGGGAGAAACTTTTAGGAGTGACAGAAGAGCCTTTAATTCTTCAGATGGTGTCCGCTCAGCATGAGGTGTCTTCTTCTTATTCATACACTTATTTTACCCAAGTCATGAGAGAGTCAGCACAAGTTCACTTTGCAAAGATAAGCTGATTTATTGCTGTGTGAAGGCTGGTAATTATATAATGAAATAAAGCCAGCAAGCACAGTTTTATCTTGTTTTCATGGAGGGAAAAGGAATTACACATACTTGACCAGCTTTGAAATGGTAATGCATTGTTTGAAGTATTCTGGTAAACAAACTAACACAACAAATGCAAATATGTGCAGCTTTTTTGATCTAGTAATAATCTCTTTCCCAAAAATTCAGGTTGTTTCTGCATATCTACTCATGTGATCGCATCTATAATAGTGTTTTTATCCTTCCCTGCGATTCTGCATCATCCACCTTTAAGCACAGATATGATTATGTTTCTTTGATGGGCTTTTTGCCCTCTGACACTGAACAAAGCTCTGTTTTCTTACTGAAACAGTGAATGCCATGCAGCACACAGCTGCCTCTCTGCCTCCAAACACTAAATATAACCTATACTGTGCTGTCATTCCCGCTGACACTTCATTTGTTTGCCTTGACACACTCACATTTGATCGCTGTGTACTTGCTCTGTCTCACTGTCCCGGGGAATAAAAGGCACGGGGCTGCAGCACTGCTGAGTATTTATGGATTTATGGATTTATACAGAACATCCCAGGCCACACGTTCAGCTGAAAGAAACAGAATGGCTCCAGCAAAGCGTCGCCGTTGAAAATCTACATGGAAATAAATCCTATAATCTCTACCCAGTTTGCACACTAGACTGGCTGAGAGCAATTACTCTGACAAAGAAAAGCATTTCTTCCCTCCTTCCTTGCCTTCTACCATCCTTCCATGCCTTGTGTCAAATTAATCCTCTGAACTTTCCTAAAGATCTCCGTCTCTTCCCTTTTTCTGCCTCAGAGTGCAGCCACTCTCTGTCTTTTTCCCCCTCTTGTCTTCCTCAGATATGGCACACGGGAGAGGAGATTGCCTTCCGAATGAAACAGCTGTCAAGAATTCCCAATGTCTCCCTGCGCTCTCTTCCTTTGTTCTACCTGACCCCCCCTCCCTTCACATCCCAGCCCCACTCAGAGAAAGAGAGAGAGGGAGAGAGGGAGCTACGGAAAGGCCTTATCTCCTCTCTGTGGGATCTTCACAGGTGCTGAGTGATGGGAGAGTGGGGATGTGGGGATGGGGGGGCTTCAAGAGGGAGAGGGAGACGAAGAGAGGAGGGGTAGCAGCGGATTAAACAGAGGAAGGATGGGGTTGCTTTTTGACAACCAGGGGGAGGGCAGGCGGGGCGGCTGCTGGTGATTATTTAACGATGGAGGAGGGGGTGAGAGCCTGACACCTGTGGGGGAGTATGCAGGGAGGGGGGAGGAGTCTGAGAGAAAGGGGGTGACCATCTGTTGCAGTCACAGGCGATGGAGTTGAGAGGCACTGGGAGCCTTCAACCCAGTCCAAAAATGTTAATGGTGTACCGATGATGCATATCAAACACACATCTGCGCACAGAGCCGCGCTCCACTTCTCATTCTTAATACATGATTCATATCTGCTCCGGCAAGCTTTGGATGTTTGTTTTATTTCCGTAATTAGCATTATTTCCTTGGGTTGTTTTATTTCCCCTCTACATGTTGCCAAAGTTTCATTATTGTTTCATTATTGTATTATTGATTCTTGCTTTAATTGACCTGGTAGCTTAAATGCCCTCAAACCAAACAATCCATACACAAAGTGACTCTCATTTGATTTTTGTTTGTTTGTGTTTTAAACATTAATCTGAATTTGATTGGGGATGCAGTGGAGCAGGGATGATGAATTGTTTCTTTCACAATTGCTGCCATTTGGCAAGGTTACAGGTTTTAACTTTTAAAAAGGGAAACTTGGGATCACAATGTACTTGGGGGTTGACAGGGAAGATGATGGCTGGGAAATACTTGGAATAGTCCTTTATCCTCCACTGAATCATTGAAAACATTCCCCTCAAGCAGGTGAGAAATCAGGATTATTATCATTATTACATACAAAAAAATAGATCCGAATTGAATCCACGTCACCTTCACTATGGGCATTATTAATTATACATCGCTCCCCTATTGACTTCTTATATGGAAATAATTCCCATGTTGAGGCAAACACATCTGCACAAAATAATATCCTGTTCTTTGAAGAAGGAGAAATAAGGTCACAACATTTTTCCCTCTCGTTGAAAGAATTTTTGACTCACAGATCAAATAAGCTGTTCATCAGTGTTCGTTACACGATATGAAGGGAAATCACTGGCTAATCTCATCTGCCAGAAATTAGATTAAACAGTAATAATCTGATCTTTGATGTCAGAGTATTATAATAAAAAAATAAAGTATTTGTTGGCAGGAACCATTTTCAGTCATGTTCTTTATGATGTTGATTTCTGAAATATCAAGCGAGGACATTCACATTGAGTGTTTAGTGGGAAAATATCAGTAGGGTCATGTTTCTTTTTGTATTTGATCCCTTTCATTCAGGCAGATGTCCATGCAGAGTGATTCAGGGTTGGATAGTTATTACAGTTACTGTTATGAGTTTGTTTTGGGGGTTTTTTGTGCTGTTGAAGCATTTCTATTCAGCCATGGTTTCTGCAGGTGAAATCAAGGATGAAGCGGCATCAGTATTATACACATAAGTTGATAGCTCTTGCCATGCACATTCTGTTTTAGACTTGAACACATCATGAAACAACCTGTAAAGTCTGAAAATCACTGTCTGTTGTAGTGATGGGAAGTGCGGCTCTCTGCAAGGAGCTGATTCTTTTGGCCCCCAAAAAAAGAGCCAGCTCTTTTGGCTCCCAAACGACTCCTTATTTTGTAACTTGACAAGAATGAATGGGTAAAGAGCCTTAAAATTTTACGAGAAGCCACATATTGCCTCATGTTGTGCATATGTTGTGATACAAAAAAATAAATTAACAACAAAAACCTTACTGCTTTGTTTGCAGTGTCACTCACATTTTTTATTTATTTTTATTTGCAGCACAAACAACTCTCCTCCTCACCCTTGTTTCCTATCTCACTCGCCGAAGAAACTCTTAGAACTGCATCTTTTCAGTAGGACAGATCACGTCTGTTGTAGCACAGCTTGCACAGAGATGGTGCAAAGGCCACTGTACATTATATTGAACCAAAATCCAGGCAAACTGCACTTAATACCAGCTACCTCTCCATGCACCTTACCGCTGTATCAACTGTAGATTTGATATGTTGTGCTCCACAGTTACATGTTGGCCTATGCTCTTTGTTGACATATTCTACTCTAAAGTTTTTCAGTTTTGGCTGAACTTCAGTCTTTCATCATGGGCCATGCTTTTGCCTGGTTAGAAAAGGAAAGAGCAAGCCACAAGGGTCTAAATGTTTAAATTTAGCTCACCAATAAAAACCCAACACACATCCTCATGGTAACAGTTTTGTTCAGTGTGTAACTGGATTAACAGTGACTTACAGTGGAAGTACAAAGGTGCATATTTTCCTCCTTGAAGAAATGGCTCAAGCCACCAAGATCTCAGAACTGCCACCAAAAGGAAATCTGTGTTTTTACGAGATTTTTTTGTTGTTGAAGATTTCACGAACTATAATGTGTTCTACTGAAGTGTTAATGCAAAAGACACAAAAAATCTCATTGCCCCATATTTAATGCATGTTAATGTAAACTCATGTAAATCCATTCTAACCACCTAAAAACCTGCTTTGCATGTTTTGAGAATTATCTTCAAAGCTTAAGGGCATAAAATGATAAATTGTTCATTTAAGGCATTACTTTCTTCACGGCCCTCTCGCTTGCTTTAATGCTTGTAGCATGTGTTCCCCATCCCAGTGTCGACCTGTGCCTGCCTTCTCCATAGTGACAGCAAGTATCTTTAATGGTGACGCTGTTTTGTTTCCCCGTCTCTGGGGACAGATAATGGGGAGCGCTCCCCCTGTGAGGCGAGCGGGCCAGGAGAGGCTCTGTAAACATGGGGGAATGAAGATTAATCACACACTAGAGATGGTGTTCCCACTTTAATAATCAGTATTGATTACTGTCACCTTACATCTGCACCAACAGCTGCTGTGAGGGGGGCCCGTCGCCCAAGGCCAGTCCGCCTCACACTTCCACAGTTAAACCAGGCTGCATTCAGTGGAAAAAAGTGCCGTTAGCATTAAATACACTCCATAACTGTTCTTTATTGTCTATCAAACAATAAAACTATACAAGCTTACTTTAGCTTAACTGCAGCACAAGATGGAGTCACCTCAACCTCAGGAACAACAATGTTTATTTAAAAGGCCCAGGTGAAATCCCACTGCTCTCTTTAGTCCAAATATATTGGATATATTGGATTTAAAGCCTTTCCAAAGGCTTAGAATGAAACCATGTCATGTAAAGCAATACTGAAGACTGCTTTTAGCATTTTTTCTGACCCTAATTTCTTTAGTACTTTGTAGCAGTTAGATGGCATCAAATATTAACATCTTAGGCAGATGAAAGAGAGAATGCTGTAGTGCAGTTTAACGTAATTAGAGCTTCCAGTAAACTTTAAGATGTTTAATTCAAGCTTATCAAAGCCCAGTCAGATTAGTTACTAAGGCATGAAAAGAAAGCACAGGAGTAGAGCGAGAGATCCCATGACAGCATCAAATATTAAGTAGAAATTCCATCTACTGTGTTTACGGTGTTTCAGAGCTAAGACAACAACAATAAACAATATCTTCTGAAGGTTTCCAGTGTGTGATCATTTCTCAAGCTGCTTGATGTAATCCCCTGAGTTGAGCTCACTGATGGCTCACAGTTGAGCTTCACTGCAGGTTTATTTTTTTTTCCCCCTGTTTGGTTTATTTTCTCCATTCATTGTACTTACTTTTGTTGAACTCCTGATGAACTTGTATTGAAGACTGTGTGTTGAATGTTACAATAGTGATCTTCTCTATTTTCTTAGCTTCTTTAAATGACAAAGTATGTTTTGGTGTGGATTACTGTCAGTTTAAACAAACCCACCAAATACAAGCACACAGCTCAGAGACAGCATACTGGAGGCTATTATTTACTATTTTACTGTCTGTGCAACCTCAGTTTTCATACATGGAGTCTTAGAAGTCTTATAATGGCACTGATATTTGAAATTGATTGAATTAATATGAAAAAATAAATACTTCAAATAACTTTGAGTTGTTAAAATCCTCAGAGCGTGTAGTGTACCATGTGATATGAACATGCAGAGGACTGACCATAGACTATATAATGCATGAATATAGTCTCAACTCATTACCCGTCTGTTGCTGATGCAGAGTAATAAAGCCAATCGTCAGCTGGGGCCATGCTGGAAATGAGGCACTGATCAAATAAACTCGCAATCTTAATATCTTCTAAGCCTATGACTTTGAAAAAGATTCACTCCCTATACAGTGCATACAGAAAATAAAGTTAATAATGCAGACTCAAGCTGTTTTTTAAGCAGGCTGTAAATACGTTTTTGTTTTTTGTTTTTTCCTTTACTGCTGTAAAAGTCTGTTTTTTTTCTTGGTGTGTATGTATGTTTCCAGTCTTTTTGCAGCCAGCCTCAAGCAGATCATCAACAATTTTTATAACTTGTTGTTTATTATTTAAGGTTCCCCATAGTTGCCATCAAGGTGACAAGCTAATCTTCCAGCATAGAACACAGAACATAGCAACACATGACATATGACAATCTCATTTCACATAACTAATGATGCAGCTCTAAAAACTTTAAACAATATCACCATCATTAAAACATAGACGTCAGCAGAAAGTTGTGAGCTAGGTTGCAACATTCAGAAGTCACATCCATCAATTCAATAAACATACACTTTTTTACATACAGCACAACTAAATAACATTCAATTCCCTACATACAGTATTTCTTCATATTAAAGTACAGTCTTCTCAGCTGGTGGTCTGACAAAGATGGTCTGCCACTCAATTCATGTATGTTCAGGGGGCATTTTTTCCAACGATTGATGGCACAGTAAATAACTGTCTTCTTTGAGGCATTTTACTTCAGATGTGGCAACATAATCTGGCCACCATCAGCTGATCTGGTTAAAGGAGATTGGAACTGACTGCTTCTGACTGTTTGTTTGTAGAGAAAGAGACTGAGTAGAAAACAAGCCTTTTTCTACACAGTTAACCATAGAAGATGACGGTACATATGAGCAGTGTTTGTTCTAGCCTGGCAGCTCTGTTTTGGGCAGTTTGCAATATCCTCAGTTGACCTTTAGATGCAGGAAACCATGCAGGTGTACAATAATCCAAGTGACATAAAAATATTGATTTATCACCTGTCCGACAATGTTCAAAAGAAACATAAGAATAATAGAGGCTTTTTTTAGAACTGGATGTTGCCCCTCAGGACTAATGATGAATAAAATCTGTTATTGATAAGCTTCTCTGCACTAAGACTGTTTGAGCGCATTTTCAAAAATCCTTGCAGCAGTGCAGTTTTGCTTGAAACCTTTCATGTATGCTTAATCTTGAATACACATGCCAAAATGTCTTATTTCAAATGTGCATTAACATTTTTGTTTCCACTTTCACAATGTACTTTGTGTTGTCAATTACAACCTTGGCAGTGTTTTTCCTCTCTCCTGCAGATGTTTGAGAAGTTCTGGGAGCAAACAAAAGGCTATTCATCCACCCTCTGTGGTTATTGGTCTCATTCCTCCTCTTACACAAGTTTCTGCTTTCTGAATAAATAATACAGTCTTCTCAGGCAGTCATGGGACACCAAAGTGGACTCAAGTTCCTTTGAAGATGAGCAAACAAATCAGATATGTATTAAGTCCCATAGCTGTGGACGTATTTACCATAACACACTTTGATAATGTTCTCACACGGCTGTGGACGAGAAATAAATAAATAGAAACAACCTCAATAATACCTGACCTTTGATCTGAGGCTGAGGCGTGTTGCACAGACCCAGGGCTCGTGGGTAATGAGAAAAGAACAGCAGTGGGGTTTCTCTGAATGAGAACATGAAGCCTTGTGACCCCGGGACGGCCTCTCTCCATCTCCAGAGCTCGGGGCAGGAGGCTGGTAGATTGAGAGCCAGAAGGGACCGTTTGATTGGCATCCACGGCGCCTGGATGTGAACACAAACATGAAATCTGATGTGGGATAAAACCTGCTGAATTCTGCAGAGATAAAGCTCAACATGGGGATTGTAAATGGAAACAGGTTACATTGTAGATAACAGAAATTAGACTGTAGGTGAGAAAAAAAGAGCATCGATTGGAAATGTATCAGCTGAAATTAACAAGTGAACTTAATGACTGCTGTTGAGACCGGAGCATTTGGCAACAGGGAGTGCTACGCTTTGTCTCACACTTATTGTGCTGGAATAATTACACAATCATGTTGTCATCCGTAAGTACAAGCCCACACGCTCAGCCAAGGTCCATTAAAACTATTCAAAGAGCTACACCTCTCAGATAATTATGTGGCAAAACAACAGATCGATAAAACCATTTGTTTGGAATGGCTTTTAAAGTGGAGTTCATTCATGCATTTTTGCAAACATCGGGGAATGGAGACCAGGGTGTAGGACGTGCTGATTGTTGCTTTGTGTAGACAGTTATGATGACGACGATGATGATGATGAAGTCCACTCCGCATGCATTTATCGAACATGTGCAGTTTTCCATATCCTGACAGGGCAAACAGGTGAATCCACTGAGGACTCTTCGAAGGAATTCGTACAAAGACACGAAACAATTCTTCTGCTGCATAGAGGAAATTATCATAACCTCTGGGCATTTGGCATGAAACTGTAAATGTGATACTGGCAGCAATAGAGGAGGAAGAAGAGTAATGCATTTGGACACAGAATGATAAAGTGTATCATACCTTACCATTTAAATTCAATTTTGGCAAAGACACTCTCTTTGTTCTCAAATCTATGAAAACAACATGCTTCTTTTGAGTGTTTTATTTTATTACCTAAACTCCACATAAACTCCAAACATACTAAATAAATTACCGCTGTTAGTTATTTATTGAGTAAAGTAAGAGTAAGGATGCAGCGATAAGATCCCTGTGTCTGGTACTGTTTGGATATTGACCAAAGCTAGTTAACAAGACTGAACAACTCTACTCCAACTCCCACTCTACCAAGGATTAGATCAAATAGGTTTCCATTCAAATCGATGTCAACTCACTCTGGATCCACTCTATTGTGCTAGTGCAGGTCACACCCATAGACTTTAATAAAAGGACAGTGTCTGCAACGTCACCTTTCTCTTCCTGAAACAGGGTTTAAAAGCAAATTGGCTGGTGCTGCCATATTGAAAATGGGTTGGGTGACGAGTCTCCACAATAATAGCTTTTGGTTGCCACCAGTCACATGATCTTGAGCTGTGCCTCTGATTGGGCCAGCTTGTGATCCTAATATCTTCCAAACTGTCAAGTTAGAAAAAAAATATCAGTCATCCCCTGTACAGTGTGTACCATTAGCAAAATTAGACAATTAATACAAAAGGCATATTTTCTACCAGGCTATTTTTGACTTGGTGTGTGTGTGTGTGAGACCTCTGGTACCTCCAGAACCTCAAGCAGACACTCAATGAACAGATTTTAGCTCTTCTGCACTGTCTCATATTTTCAGATTGGATGTTGCCACTTGGTTGCAGCATAACAGCAACAAACCTATTTTTGCCAGATGCCAGGGCTCTGAAGTGGCAATTATCCCAGTCAAGACATGAAGTTGTGCATGGGAACTACCTAAAAAGATCAAGTGACCTTCAGAATAAAACAAAAACAAACCATGTCAAACCAGATCTTATTTAGATTGACTACAACAACAAACCGACAAAATGAGCAGAACCAGACCAGGAGTTAACAGGGTTGGAGTTTTACAGTCCACACATGTATGAGAAGAGGCTCCTTAAAGGACTGGAATAAGCAGAAATTCCTTATCCTCCTTATTCGTGGCCCCAGCTGTGGTGACAAGGTGACAAACGCAACTCGTGGCCAGTGAGTTGTTGTACGCAGCCAACGAAGCAGAGCCAAACTGGAGATGCATGGGGTGAATTCCTGCTGTACGATCATGTTTAAAGGGATGATGGTGGCACAACAAAATATAATGCAGCCAAAAATGTTAAACGTATTTAGAATTATCATGTCAAAGAATTCAAGACATTGAACCACAAAAAAAAAGTGCTTTATTGGAGCAGTGGGTGATAGTTGAAGTGCAGGGATACAAGGGACTTAGCAAGGGTGGTCTAAAAGAGAGAGTGATGAATGGCAGAGAAAGTAATTAATTCATCTGACAGGGCCAAAACCTTCTACAATGGTTTGGAGTCTCAGTGGTGTCAAAAACACATGTTCAGAGAAATGTATAACCTTCTGGAACAATGTACTTCTCATGAAAGGCACCAAACAGCTTTGATGTAAGTGATGCACTGTACTTGAATTTAAATGGTTCATGAGATTACTATACAGCACAATGACTCTAAAAATATTCATCCAAGTATTTGCTAACTTGATGATTATTAACTCAGTTGAAGTTCATTTCAGCTTTCGCTACAGAATTGTTTTCCTATGCATGCTTTAGAAAACTGTCTTTAGTAACAGATTCATAAATAAGAGTAAAGAAGCTGCTCCTGTATTTAGTGGTGAAGGCAACAAATAATGATGGGTTACGTTGTGAGAAATGTGACTGAGCCAGCTATTACTCATATCAGCAATGTATCTCTGATTTTAGGTCAATGCTCCTGACAACACTTGCTTGTCTGCTCGGGTTTGGAGGTGTGAAATGCTAGATGATTGCTGTCAGAGCGGGGCCGTAAGAGAAGGAGGAGAAATGAGAGTGTAATTGTGTGTCATTTCGCTCTGCTTATCTCTGTTAATAATCGTGTCCATGTGTGGATGTGTGGGACTGTGCTCCTCAAGTGTCACAAACATCTATCAGCATGTCTAATGGACTCTCCGGTCAATGAAAAATGCATCGGCTGATTCAGATGTGAGGGGGCGAAAACACAAGCCTCCGTACTCAGAATTATTTATGGAGGCCTCTCTGTGAAGCAAAGCAATCATTGGAATTCATTTTCCACATTTTCAGTGACCCACCTCAGCTGGGTGAGACATCTCTCACAACTGGCGTCTTTCTTGGTTGTAACTTTTACTTCTGTGTGCTCTGCTTTCACTGCTCTCACCAAATGGCTGAGACAACCTCCAGGTCCAACAAAAAGACTCTTCTGATGGTAAAAGACAAAACTGCAGTGTCTGAAACAAGCACTTTAGGCTGGATGAAACTCAGGCTCCATCTGACCCAAAAACTAAAATGCCCATCAAGATGAATCAAAGTATTTACAGGCTGGAATAAGAAGAGAGGAAGAGGCTGAGTCACCAAAGAAGAAAACTGTTATGTCCAACTTCTCAGCACAGGAAAAGGAGTTCAAGTTGAGTCCTCATTATCAAAAATAAATCACAAATGAAGACAGTTTTTTTCACTGTGAATCATTTGCTAAATGAACCTCCACCATCTGGATGTGTAAAAAAACACAATTCTTTAATGTATCAACTTGAAATTCTGGCTGATTCCATCAATTTGTCTGGATATATAAGTTTATGAAAGAGTTTCAGTGCTGCATATTGTACATAACTATTAATAGGACCATGTTGGACAGTGCATATATGAGTGATTGGTTGAGTCACTAGGAGGCTCATATTGTTAGGCTGCAAAGTTAAATCCACAGTCAAAGCAGGTTTTTCTGTTCTCTCCTTGGTGGATTCTTTAACGCCACTCTCATTTGCTTTAACAGGAAAAAAAAGTATGCGTTGTGGCAATTTTCTTAGTATCTGGGCGAGAGTTGTTGCTGAACAAGGCATGTCGACGCTATGTAGATGCTCCTAACCTATTCAAATATAATCCTGAGATTACAGGAGGATAAAGGGGGCTTTATGACTGCTGCCCAGTGTGGACGTCCTTTGATAAAGTTATCTTCCTGGAGAGCAATGTGTAATACTAATGGAACCTCAAATTAAGGGCATGCATATCAAATGTTACTGAAGTAATTTATCTTTCCTATTTTGGCTTTTCCCAGACTCAAAGTTTCTTATTCCGAGTCATGAAGTGCCACTTGCAAATTTGGAACTCCTCAACCATTCATGAACAAGCAAACCTGTGATTTCCAAAACTCCAGAGGGGGGGAAAAAAATCAATTTCCTCTCTTCACATCACTGTTTTCAAAACTAAAAGTACTGAAGCTATTGGAATGGTTCAAATGAACCTTAAATAATCTTTAATAGAAAGTGGTAATGCTTTATTACTGCATTTAGATTAAAGCAGATCGTAAGCATAGCTGTGGGCTAACACATCAGTGAGTCTGTCAGCTCTGATGAGATACTTATATAAATTAAATATGAGTCCTACCTTTGAGGCTATGATTATTTCAGTAATTATCAGACTAACACCAGAGTGATAAAAAGTTCCAGTGTCCTTCGTAACCACTTTAAGAACAAGCTAATGGCCAATACCTTTTAAACCAGATGAGGATTAGCATCCGTCTCCATCTTTGCTCGGAGTAATCCATTGATAGGTGAGGGCGATCAGATCGTATCACACGGGCTGAGTAATCCACTTTGCATGTCCCTTATAATAATTTAAGTCAGGTAATCAGTGATTTGCAATGGCTTATCTTTTAAGAGTAACCCCGTCAGCCCTGTTAATCTATTACGATTCACCCTTGTGTAATTTCACATTAAACTGGGTGACAATTCATTAGTTGGGAGCAGGGGCTCCGAGTGCTCAGCGGGCTGCAATTACAGCCCATAGAAGAGGGCCCTGACCTGGGAATGGGCTGCAGTCACGACAACCAGTAACACTAATGGAAGCAGAAGAGTGAGCAGACAAGATGGCAGTCATACTCTCAGCGATGGGGCCTGACCGCCCTGACAGGTGAGAATGGGTCTCTGTAATTATTTAGCGAGGACACAGAGTAAAACATTAGAAATGACCGCAGGAAATGAAGATCAGATGGAAATTGAAGTGAGCACATCGGCGCAGTAGAGGGGTGTATGTTGTGGAATATGGCTCACATGCTTCATTTGGTGCAAAAGGTTTTTTTTTTTTCTTTTTTTAATGGGTGCACGTCTCTTTTGGCCTGAGGGTAGAGTATGTTAGAGCGGGGTAATATTTAAAATGACTTTCCTCATAACAGCCAAACCCCTTGAAAGCCAAGATTGATGAGCGCAATAGAAGTTTTATTGCCCAATAAGATTAAGACATTACAACACCTTAACTGTGATAATTTACTTTTAAGTAGAGCAGTATTCCATGAAGCCAACAGATCATGGGTTTTTTTATGTGGATCGCAGCCTTTAATTTCAGCAGCTGAAAACGCTCCAGTCTTTTTTTTTTCTCTCTCTCTGTTTTCTCAGCTGCCAGGCCACACAGAGTAGAATCCAGAAAAATAAGTGAGATCAGAGTTTGGAGATGAGAGCCCAATCCTGCAGTGATGGATCGTAGTCACTGTGTTAACCAGGATACTTACTGAAGTTAATAAACAGAGGAATTTGGAGGCTTGAACAGATTTATCTGACCAGCTTTTATCATGATGAAACTTGATTCATTGACAGCATTTAAAATTCCCTCAGATCAGTGACTCCAAAGACAGGGACACAGATGCTCCCACTTTCTCTTGCAGGATCAAACCTTCTGTTCTGTCTGTTTAAATTTTGAAGGAAGTTGATGCAAAACAGGAGTTACAGAGTCTGTTTTGAATTGTGTCTTATGAAATGAACAAAGATGACAGCTTTGATTTTATTTCAATAAAAGGAAAATAAAACAGAAAGCAAGACAAAAGGATGTCCATAGAGGAAAAAGATGGCTCCATGCAGGGCTTTCAGGTTGGTCTGAGTTTTTTCGCTCGCTCTCATTATTTGCCAAGTTTTTCCTGTAAGCATAATTAATTTATGGATAATAAGCTAACAGCTAATTGTCTTTTTCCCAAATGTAAGCTTCCCTACTATTGCACATCAATAAAACACAGAATGAATATCAAGCATTGTGTTGTGAATATGTAAATGATGCTCCAAAAGTGATCTGGAATTCAAGGATGTTTCCAAAAAAAAACAAGAAGGAGGTCATTGTAGCTGTATCATGAAATATTTAAAACATGACAAAATGAGACCAAGTTCCAGCTCAAGCCAGAGTTTTAAGTTTGAGACTCAGGCATGAACAAAAGTTTGATTCTCAAATCAGATACAAATTTGCAGTAACTTCTCAGCTAATAAAACAATAAAAAATAAAGCTAAACTTATTTACGTATTTATATAAATACGATTTATATATGTAGGCAGGACAATAATGGCAATAATGGAACAACACCTCCATTGAAAGGTTCAAATGCTTATACTGCAAATACATCTAAAAAAAACAATAGATAGAAGAACAAGAAACAGCAGAAAGATCAGTTTTCATTTAAGTCAAGATAGGAAATCTATTTTTGCATATACCTCTCAATTTTCAAAAAAAAATATAAATCCATTTCAAAAAGTTTATTGAAATTAACTAAAAAGATGCCTCTTACTTTTTTTTTCTTCTTAGTCTTTTATGCGGCCAACAGTTAATAACTTATAGGTTTCTAAAAACAACACCCTATCATTCTCTTCTGGTCTCATGAACCTGAAACACATGCACCTTTTTGTAGAACTATGATGAATCCATAAATGAGTTTTTGCCGAGCTAAGTTTGTTTCTCACTTGTAAATTGTTTCACTGCAGCAAAAGCAGCTGAAACAATTCACCAAGTCATTAAAGAAAGAGAATAAATCTGAGAAAATTGCACCCGAACTATCAAGAGAATAGTGGGAGAACATGAAAGCTGCTTCAAGTCTTATCGCTGATGGCAGCAGTTACTGACACAAGTTTAGTTTCCACCAAAGTTTAATTATATTCAAGCAGGCCCCCACTGGGTAAGACGTGTCAGAGCACCTCAGGGGGTGTTGAATCTCACAGGTTAAACATAGAGCGAGAAGCGTGGGCCGCCAATCCACCTGCTATTCTCCATTTCACTGAGCAGACAGCATCAGAGAGCGAGAGATGGACAGACAAAAACACACAGCGACAGGCAAGTGTTCATGCTGTATACACAAACATTTACACAAACATACAAGGAAAGGATTTCTCTGGGTATCAGCAGGGGGTTGAACGTCTCTGCTTTCATTTCACAGTAAGATTCCCAGCACTCAGGATTGGCTAGTGGAGAAATGAGAAGGTTACTGTCCTCTCTCACCCCAGACCCCTGACGGCTGTCATGATCACAACATGTAGTGTGACAGTGGAGAAAATGGAGGAGGGGGAACAGAAAGACAAAGTGACAGAAGCAGAATGAGACACAGCACATATTCAATATACTGTCAAGCAACTAAAATATGTTCAGAATAAAAGCGAAACCTCGACTGAGCTCAGAAAAGCTTCGATACTGTTTGAACATCAGGTTGTCTAACGGTGTAGACCCACTGAAGCTGCCAAGACGGTCAGAGACTCACTGCCCACTCTGGCTGCTTAACTTCTAGTCTTGAATTGAGGAGTCTTAAAATAAAAGACAAATGCTCCACAAGGTCTGTGTACTTAAAAGCACGCCACCAATCGCTCTCATGTAGGAGATAATTTATTATCAGGCAGTTCTGTTATCAATTTGCTACATGAAGAACAAATACAAGTATCCAAAGATTTTTTTTTTTTTTTATTATTATTATTATTATTTTTTAAATTGATGGTATTTGCGGTTCCTTGTGATAATGTGGCTGGTATAAGGTAGATTCACATTTTTTTGTCTTCATCTATTTTTCCCCAAGATTGATAAAAAAAAATATTAACAGACAAACTAAGCAAGCCTTCTCTCTCTTTGATCCATTAACATGAGCCTTGGGGGGGGAAAAAAAAAAATCAAGCAGCTGACATGCTTCCAATCAGAAGCACAGGTACATCATTAAAGTAGCTGACCACCTTAGGTTAGACTTTGAAATACTAAGGGACTGATCTAACAAAGCTTTGTATAAAAACGTGAGAACTTGATAGCATGTACGAAGCTGATTTGCAAATCAGGTGCACTGTAGATTGCGTCTGTCAAATGAGTGAAACTGAATACGCAATCCACTCAGCCTACCGGCCATCATGAATATGAGAATACGTGCAGATTATTAGAACGTGCAAACTACTGGAAGGAGGTGATGCGAATGTTATTTAGCATCCGCAATGTGGTTTGCCAAACTTAGAACTGATGGAAGTCAGTTTTTTTGCGTCAGTATTTAGCATTACACACAATTAGCTGAGGTCATTGTGGCACAAGAGATACATAGGTGCAATAACAAACTAGAGAGGATAAAATATATATATATATATATATATATATAAATAAATAAAAAAGTGCTATTGATTGTGTCTTTTTTTTTTTTTTTTTTTTTTGATTCCCTCCACCAAGATCTCCAACGCCATAGTTTCTAATGTCATTTTTTTGCATTTTTTTTTAGCTTGCACTCACAATTTAGAGCTGGTTTCTGGGATCTTAGTGGCTCCCCTAAGACCCGTGAATGACTTTAACCAATTGTTATGTTTCTGCAAGACTTGGAGGTGAATGACAGTGATCCAAGTCAAGGAAACCAACAAAAGAAACACACACCTCAAATAAACAGAAAATAGCCACTGGGGTCTGAAAGATGGAGTGGAGGTTTTGAAACTCCTCCTCCATCTACTAATTCTACCAAAATAGTAGACAAACTAAAATAAATTACCTACTGAGATTTTAAACTCTCAAAACAAAACTCTTAAACACTCCTTCTTCCCTCACAACACCCACACAAAGCCTCACAAAACACACATACATACATACACATAGCAGCCAACTTAAGGTGTTGACTGTCTGTGTGTCACACACTGAATGAGGGAAAGAAAACCCCTTTTAAAAGTTAGCCTGGCTGATGAGCAAAGGTGTGATGAGGACAGGTGCCCTCAATGATGGGCTCGTTAGGAGTTCTGAGAGTCAAAGAAAACCTGGAGACTACCAGGCCCCATCTGTACGACAGTGAACTGTGGGGAGGAAACAGTTGAAAAAAGAGAAACTTTAATGGCATTAATGTCAAGGTTTTTTTTTTTTTTTTTCATACAGTTTCAACAGTTATAAAAACAGATGATCAGCAGGATTGATAATGTCTTTCAGTTACCTCTCTGTCACTCGATAATCTATATAGAGAGTGTTAGCACGTTGCTGTGCTGTGTTGCATAAATCAATGCCCGGTATGCTGAAGTTTTCAGATACTTAGCTTTAAACTCTACTTATTGCATACATTTGAATATGTTCCAGGTTATGGTATGAGCCTAATAGCAAAGTTTCCCCCTGCATTACAAACTTCACCCAATTTGTCTGAAAAAAAGTTTTATAGTTGACAGTGGCTCAAATTCCCATCTTGATGCACCGTGACAGGGGTGCAAGGGATCGCTGATTTCAGAGGCAGTAATTTTCAAAAACTTATGAGCAAATCCATCATGTAGATGTAGTTATGTTTTTTACTGGGTTATTTCCAGATGATTCAAATTCAGAGCCCTGCTTAAGTCCCTCAATATCACTCTCTAGAAATCCTGAATCTGTGAGCAAATTTCAAAGGAAATACACCTGAGAGATGAGACATTCCAATCTGGACCGAATAGGTTTGCAGACCATCGACTGACATTTTCATCCCCCAGAGCACTTCAGCCAGTCCAGCTGATAAAAATATATTGAAAGATTTATATTCAGAGGGTTTGGAGATTTGTACAGAAAGTGTCTGCTATTTTAATTTCATGCAGCACTTTCTGATTGGCTGACTGAGATTTTGTCTGATCCTGATATACCGACATCATGTCCTGGAAGTTATAGAAGACAGCAGCAGCAAGAGCAGCAAGGATAATTGGCTTACTCAGCTTTTGGCACAGTCTGGTTGGAAGTACAATCTTAATTCCCGGTCAGTGATGGAAACCCAGCTGGTGGGGCTTTTTTTTTTTTTTTTTTTTTTTTTTTTAGAGAGAGAGTTGACTGCAGAGGAGTTGGAGAGAAGTTAATTTAAACTTTAAAGAGTTTCCTCCTCCACTAAAAATTCAACAGTGCAGCAGGTGACAAAACTCAGGTGGCAGCCAATGACTGAGCCAAGGTGTGTGAAATGTATGCTGGTCTTTGCACCAGAGAACTGTGATTGATTTAGGCTTCAGAGAAAAGGTAACCTAAACCAACTACAGGAAACAACTGAAACACAACTTTTTATGGATGTCAGGAGACGCCTGTTGACATGTGATAGCTAGTAGTTACCCTTGTTTTGATAGTCTAGCACAGTAAAATGAGGGAAAATCTAGAGTGGGGCTCACTTTCAGCTGTCTTCAGGAAAGTTAAATTACAGCAAAGAGTGTGGCTAAGTCCATCATGCTTATAACCATGAGAGACAGACTGGGGTTGAGACCGAAAGCAGGAGACATTGAAGCCGATGAAACTTCTTCACTCATGTTTCTGAGCCCCATTTGTCCAAACTTGGGAGTCATGTGGAGGGCTTAGGGCTAGCTGCTGCAGCTAAGCTTCTACCACTGTTGATCTGTCTAAGAGCAACAAGACGGCAGCACGGAGACAGAGGGAAGGGAGAGAGAGTTGGAAGGGGGTGTCTATGGGGGGAGTGAGGCAGGATTAGGAAGATGGATTTAGATGCTGGTGAAGTGTAGCCAAACGGTGAGAATTAAGGGAAAACAGTGAGCAGTAAGGCTTATCAAGGCAAGTGAGATTTAGAAAGGCCTGAAAGACGCTGCAGGGCTGTAAAACCTGTCTGCTTCTTCAGCTGAGGCCCAGGAAGGAAAAAGACCCCCATATGACCTTACCTTCCTAAAACTAATTCAACTTCAAGTCACAGTATATCTACAACACATTTCAGTTCAGGAACAAACTTTTTAAAGTTGTCAGTGACTTTAAAATCAATGCTGCCTGTCAAGTTTAACAACTTTAGTTTTGAAGGAACCACTGGTTGTAGTGTCAGCTGGCTTGACCGGTCCTGCTTCTGAATGGTTTATCATAGAGATGCCCAACCAGTCAATCACAATTGACCTGTTGATCTTAGACAAATAATCTGTTGATTGTGACACACTGAAAAAATATCAATACATTTTTTTCCCCATCTTATAATGTGGCATCATTTAGAAAATATGTGCCATGTGTTCCAAGCATATTGTTAAACAACTGAACACATCACATAAAAAAAACCCTAACCTAAGTACATCACAGGTTAGCTATTTGCTACTACTTGTGCCAAGCACTTCGAGTATGTTACCTAGCAACTCAGAGTCAACCTGGTGGAGCATGGGTGTGGTTGGAAGGTGACAGCTGTCCATCATTGAGTTAGCAAGCATCTTTTCCACGGTGTGAAAATTGCAGGGTAAATCAGCAAAGACGTATTATTTTCACCCCAAGTAGTATGAGTGGTCTCGCCAAAAGAAAAGAACTTGGGAGGTATTTTTGAAGAAGCCCTCAAGTGCAAGGATATGGACCTGTGTCAGTCACATTCTTACTTATCACAAGAGGTCATCATCCTTCAAGTACTGTGATGCTGTTTGGAGGCAATTGTTGAGGCTGCAGGTTCACTTTTTGATGACCTTAAAAACAAAAGCTGAGATCATGGCAGCTATCCCAACCTCAGAAGATGTGCCTTACACCTGACAGCCCTCTTTAGATCAATCTATTTCTGCAAGTCTTTCTCCTCTCACATAAATATCGTTAACTTAAAGTATGGATCCACAATGACTGATGAATGCTCCAGCCTAGCAACCTACTCCAACTGCCCTGCTTGTGAATAGTTAGCTTTCGCCTCCCAGTGCCAGATAGCCATTTCGTTTAAAAATAGGACTGGTGCGTGTTACTACAGCTCAGCTCTGCAGGTTAGGGTTAGGGCTCAGCATTTCAACATCCAGCATTTGCTGCAGGGAAATGTCCCCCCAGATTCCAAGTTTTCCGCAACTGCAGACCTGAACCTCTATGAAATGTCTTATATAGACCTGACACACTGACAACTTAAAAAGTAGAGATTGGTTCAAAAGGTTTAGCATCCCTGGTTTGCATCACAACTTAAAGAAAGAAAGTCTTCAATCAGTTTTAAATTACTTTAAATCAGACATGATCTACATTTTTTTCTTCTTCTGTTCACCATGACAGGACTTTTCGCTCTTAACTTTGTAATTAACAGCACAACGAATTAGAAAATTATCATAAACACTAGGGGAAAAAAGAACCCAATAATAACTGTGGGACTCACTCATGGGAAAAGCACAAAATCCTGTTTGCAAATGATGTTAGTGCTGTTGTTATGAGAGCACTAAGTTCCCACGTTAGATTTGGTTTGATCTAAGAAAGTCTGTAGTGAAGCAAAGAGAAAAACAATTGACCTCTGATTAAGTCATTGGGTCTTTCTTCAAAGCATCTTTCATGTTGACGTCAGAACACTGTCCTGTACAAAGTCAATTTGAAGATCTGTTTAGAGTTCCCTTTGTTCTTATGAGAAAAACAGCACATGTTGTACTGGCATTTACACAAGAGAACAAGGAGCAGAAACACCCGAAGGATTTTATTAAATTTATTTTTTTGCTAGACATCCCTCTTTGACTCTACAGATTTGCAGAATTTTCAGACACTGCTGTCAACCTCAGGGTATTAGTGTCAGGGCAGCACGATGCGGAACACTGACCCTTTCTTTCCTCTGGCATAACAATACGGCAAAGAGGGCGTCTTAAGCATGCAGGATTAGTCTCATTTAAATATTAAGCACATGCTCTGTTTTTTCTCAAATGTGGGTATCCAACCAATGTTTTACATAATGCAGCCAAGTATGGCCGACAAATGATCCATAACCATGGTTTTGTATGAGAATCAACAAAATACCAGTTCAAGGACTGGATTTTAATTCCAGATGCAATCCTCTGACTTAAATCAAATGCTAAATTTCCCATGTCCTGACTGCTGCATTTCAGGCGCTGCTCAAGCAACAAGTTTTGAATTCTACCCACGAACCATGGCTCAAAAACATGTCTCAAAGTTCTTTAAATTAGACGATATTTTAATGCTAAAGGCTTACAACTAACTGAAGCTGTCAAACTCATCACTCGTGGTATGCAAACTAGCTCGTCTTCCCAAGCAAGCTTTTATTTTCACCTCTCTTCTTTACTAAATAAAGAGTTTGAGCTAATACCTAGAGGCATGCAGGAGAATAATTTACACCAGTGAGATGAAAAGGGTGTCAGAGAATTAATTACGGTATTAAAGGTGCAGATAGCACCAGTCTCAATGCCTGTGAGAGAAGAAAACAGAGAGGGAGAGGAAGAAAGAGGGAGATCAGTGTGTTGAAAGTTATCTCTACCCTGCAGCATAATGGGAGTGTTAAACACAGCTAAACACTTCAAAACCCATTTCAGTACAGGGAGAAGCGCTAAGCAGAACGACCTCTACTTTACATCTGGATGTGAGTGAGGTTATAGATCACCTCCACTCCCTCTTTACCTTCCTCTCCTTTTCTCTTTATTCTTTTCGATCCAACTTCAGCAGATGTGGCAGAGTTCCAGTGATATTTTTTTTCTTAAAGTGAAGGTACACAGAAAGCTGATGCTTTTTCATCTCCAGCTGATTGCTGGGACGTTATTGCTTTGACTGAGGGTGACAGTAGCTGTCACGGCTGTCAAACGGCTCGGCCTGCAGCATATCAAACCGCAGGTTATAGTGTGACTGGTGACATGCTCAATCAGCCATTAAAGAGAAATCACTGTCAGCCATACATGGCTGCTGACAATCAGTCATCACAAGGAGGAGGCTCATCCACCCAATTTGTCTCAAGGTGAAAGCAAGGAAAGTTTGTGCTGTGAGGTTCTGTTGACACATGAGTTTTATCATGTGCCTTTAGATTATTGGTATTTTGTTGAATATTGGATATTAGCCAATCATGTTGCTCTCCCCAAATATGATGAATGTTCATGTCAGTCCTGGGCCTGTTTAGAAGTTATTGTACATGTCCTGTGTAGTCTCCTGCTGTCAGAGCAAGTAGAGAGGAGATGAGGCTCAGCAGTGGGAGTATGTTCTACCTCACTGTTCACCTCCAGAGGGTCAATGATTGAAGAAGCTATCGCTGCATCATTTCAAAGAAATAACTAGAATAGACAGTGGAATAACTCTACAAGCAGATGTTTGATGTACTTTAACATCTTGGAAGGACCCAGACACATAAAAGCAAAGAGCCAATCAAACTTGTTCAACTGACACCAGTGAGCCTTGCTAGTTTGAGACTTTAAACGCCTCTCATCTCATCTGTTGATAGAAAAAAAATGCTGTCTTCAAAATCTAAATTTGCTGTATATCTCCAGATCATCATACTTATCCTAAGGATTAATGTGGTCCCTTTATATCCATTCTCTTTGCATATTTCATCACAGACAGTAACACATAAGCACGTCTGCCTCGAGACAGCCAAACAGGTAAACCCACCGCTCACATGGCGATAAACATTGCTGTTGCTAACATTGCATTATACACATTGTTAATATTAGAATCATTTTCACAGGCTTGAGCATAATATTCTGCAAACTTATCCTTGCTTGGATACCTTTTCCCCTTGCTCTACTCTGTTCTCACCTCCAGCTGCAGTAGTGCTGGATAGAAAGTTGAGACTCCAATGTTCATCCTCCAAAATTAAGATATTTGCAGATCAGTGTCACATTTTATGGGTGCAATTCCACTCTCTTATAACGGTGTGCAAATGTGCTGAAAACTAGACTTTGTGTCTACATTAACTCATTCACACATTTTAATTTTATATAATGTTAAACCTTTGCATAAGCAAACTTTTTTTTTACGTTATGTTTTGGCCTTTGGTGCCTTCAATCAGATTGGAGAAGACAATAAATAGAGCAGGAAACAGGACCAGAGCATAGAGTGATGGGCAGGACAGAGGCCACGGGCTGGACTCAAACCCAGGCCACCCAAGCAAAGGCGAACCTCATGGAGTGTGACCCAGACCCAGGACCATCTGCACTCCTTGCATTGGTAACCTTTGTCTCTGGATCCTCATTAGCAGATGCAATTACTATTGATGCAAAGAGAGGTGCTAGCAAGAGCATTGAACTAAGACCAAAGGGAACATCCTTGGCTGCAGTAGCACTGAAAACATTTTAATGCAAATTCAATCGTTTTGCAAATAAATATTTCATTTCCCAGCTTGTGTCCATCTCTCTGTTTTGCTACAATGTCTCAGCCTGTATGTGACAGAAGCAGTAAACAAGTAAAGTTTTCCATAACCACTTCATAAAAGTTTTACATGGAGGCAGAAGGGAGCAGTTTGGGGTCACACACATATCCAAACCAGTGCAGAGAAAACTGATGTAAGACTCTGAAAGAGTCCAGAGAGGAATAGCTTCAAATGCCAGGAGCTGTACTCAGAGATTGAGTCCAGGTTCTTGCACAGTGGAAGAGTACAGTTATGTAGTAACCCTTCACACAAGGCCATACTCCCTATAAAACATCAATTGAAACTTTCCGAATCACCCGTGACTTACCCGACAGGTCAAGTATGAACCTGCAGAGCCGGGTCTTTGAAACTGAAGGTTTGGTGTTTCAATTGAAGGCAGCCGTCACGCAAACTTTTTCAACATCAAAGCAACTCTGGACGGAGGCAGGTGGAGTGTCACGTACCCCCATGCCACGAGTCGGTAAAACACGAGGACAAGAGGTTATGTGGAAACAAAGCAGTGTCCGGTCACGATTGGTAAAAAAGAAGAAAGGAGCTGAAGGGGGGTCCCGTCTTTATGTTGTACAGACAGCTTGTGTAACGTTCCGAGTATTTTCGAGTAAGGTCTCCAATTGTCGACCGACGACGTCCTCCCCCGACCTCCATTTCACTCCTACTCAACGTCCACCTTGTCTCCCATTTTCGCTGGTTGGAATTAGGGGATTTGAAAGAGGACTTCCTTCGTGAAAAAATTAAGGTCACTCATCCTTCCCTGGGGAGGGACTGTTATCAGCTGAGTCTTTCTTCCTCCCTCTCCCCCTGTTTTCCCTTTCCCCTTCCCTCCCTGCGATGCATCTGCCAGGTGTGATAAGGCAGACAAACATTACCTTTACAGCGCTATTAAAACCGTTTCCCCCTGCAGTTTTGAAATGATTATCGCCTTAGGCCCACGGTTACAGGTTAGCTGATAGCTCACCTCCATCTGCCCGTATCTGGGCGACTCTTTGAGGCTTAGGGCTGGCTGGGTGGTTGAAGATTATATGCGTTGCTTAAACGGCTTGAATACCAGGGGAAAACGGCCAAGGCGGGAGGGAAGAGAAGAAAAAAGGGATGGAAGGAATGAAAAGAGCAGGAGTCCTGACATCCACAATGCTGTGGCGGATGATAAGGGATATGGTGACAGCTCTGCCTCCCTCTGTCTGGGGCCTGGTCTGACTTTTTGTGGCACACATTGTCAGGAAAAGGGCAGTTGCAGTCAGTGTTGAAGGAAGGTAGTGATCTCTTTCTGGCTTTCAAGTATTTTCTGCATTGTCAGACGATAAATTCTTAATTGGTTCTAAATTGGATTAAGGTGTCTTATCAGTTCTCTTTTGGCAGTGATTTTAGGAGGGAGAAAAGAGTTCTTTACACAGAGTATAGTGAAATAACTGAAAAGACTGAAGCTGTCTCATTTACAAACACTTAAAAAGTGCTTACAGTAGACATTTGTTTGCCGCTGAGACAGCTACTGTATCAATCCCCCAGCTTGGAAGCTTCCTGCCAGCCTGCAGCGTCTCCCAAATCCGCTCAAGCATCACGTCTGCTCCATAGAGATATCACCACCAACGCCAGCCGCCGCTGGCTTCCTCCCATTACCTGCTGCTCAGTTATCTGTCTGTGTCTGACTGATGGTCTTTATTTCCTGCTTTCCATTAAAATGTATCACTTATTGGCAGTCATATCTGGGTCATATTTGATCCTGTTTCCTAAAACCATTTTTCTGAATGGAAAATGCCATTTTTAAATGTAAAAGGTTTGTCTTTTAATCAGTCAACAGGCAATAATGAGTGACTGATGCAGAGCTGAAGTGTTCATTAACTCTGCTGAGGTAACAACAGCCCTCTTTTGGCCACTCTGAAACCTCTATAACTGAATAATCTGACAGCTGAGACACTTAATTGAGGCAGGAACGAATACATATTAACATTAATTTAATTGCACTCAGAGATTTTCCTCTCTAATTGACCTCAGCACCCTTACAGCATAATTACCTGGAGCATCACTTTTGCTCACCACAGCCAGACACATCCTGTAAGGTCACTGACCCTGCAATCTGCATAAAGAATTAAACAGGTGATAAAGCAGGGCTTACAACCGCCTAATGACGAATTATCAGTCGCTGGAACCTGCAAATTCATTTTTAATGTAAACCCTGATAACAAGTCATGAGGGAAGCTGTAACTATGTGGTTAATAAGACCAACAGGGAGGCATAAAGGTTGCTGAAATAAAAACCAGCTGTCGATTGTCTTGATGCATTAGTGTACGCATATTAGGCCAAACAGAGTCTGCCCACGGCTGAGGCCTGACATGAGTCACAGATTCATGGTCAGTGCTTAAAGCCCAAATTACTTGTTGCCTCGTCAACAGGGGATGGACTAATTCCTCCTTGAAGGGCAACATTAACATTTAAAACATCTAAATAAGGACTTTCTTTGTGATCAAAACTGTAACTGTAAGCTATATAAGGTAAAATTCAGCCCACTAAGCTAAAGTCGGAAAGTGTCCTTTATCAAGATTTGTCTCTAGAGACATCCACAAATGTGTCCCCTGACCTTGCAACAGGCACTACCTTGTTATTTCTGTACAATAACGTAACAAAGCACCTTTGACTGGAGTGGCTCTTTTCACCAGAGGTTCTTGCCGGCAGTCCACCGGAGGTGATTGGAACTGCTCAGCCATGCAGCCGAGAGCCTGCCGAGAGCTTTTCACCCCGGCGTTTAATGAGCTATGTTCAGGTCCACTCCACATCCATCCAGTCCATTATTGGCTCCAAAAAGCTTTCAAATTGTCGTTTGAGCACTCAGTCTACTTAACCAGTAGCCTATTCATAAGTGTGCCAACGGTCCTTCTCAAAAAGAGCCATTAGAATAGTGAATTACACGTTTAAAAAAATAAAAAAAAACCCTTGGCCTGTTAACTCAGTACAAGGACTTGATTGATTGCTGAAATTCTCCATTCTGGGAACCGGGTTCACAAAAGAAAAAAAGATCGGAGCACAGATCTTTTCAACTGTTGGTCCGTGGGTATAGTCAGGCTTTTTGACAACTTTTGATCTGACTCTTTAATCATTTTGTATAGAGTAAAAAATAAAAAAAGAAGAAGAAGAATTAAAAAAGAGACTAAAACAATCTAAAAGATGAAGTTGAAAAATGAAAATTTCCAGATGATGACTGATGTTAATTCAGAAACTTTTGTAGCAGGCACAAAGATCTAAGGGCCATATGCTTATCTTTACACTTTGTGATACCCAGAGATCATTACATTCAAAGGCTTTTGCCCAGTCATTATACATATTTGTGGCTGAGTTCAGAATTGCACATCTTTCCAAAAAGATTTTAACCAATTCATTTTGAGCAGGAGTAACGTGCTATCATCAATCTAGACTAGGCATGGCCCACAACAGTTGGCATGGAAACAACATCACCTAGCATGAGTGTCACAATACAATAATCCTGGCTCCTGATACTTTGCCATCCAAGCTATAGCCATAGCACTGCTACTGACTTGATGTTGTGTTTAGGGTCTGAAAATATAAGACAGTGTGGAAGTACTTAAATCTACTGTTTGAGTGTCTGCTTGAGGTTGGCTCCAGAAGTAGCTCACATACACACCAAGCTAAGAAAAAAAGAGAAAAACAAAACAAAACAGCAATAACAACAACAACAGCAAACAAAAAAAAAACTAGCAGAAATAAGCATAGGGTACAAGGTACAAAAATGTCTCCCCTCTGGATTGCTAATTTTGCAATCGGCACACGCTGTACAAGGGGTGTTTTGTTTTATTTTATTTTATTTTACTTTTTTCATCTCATCAGGTTAAAAGATATTAAGATGTGAGTTCATAAGCCTGCCCCATTTCCAATTTGGCCATGCAGCCCTTTGGCTTCAGAACTCTGTTTCAGAAACAGGTCACATCACAGAGACCATGTCCATTTATTATGCTTCCAATGGTTGAGGCTTGTTAGAGCCTAATACGTAAGACATGAAAAGTAATTAAAAACATGTAATAAAATCCAAAAGGTGATGGCTGCTTGATAATCTAACAAAAAAAGACCAAATGTAATAATAAAAAAATTGTGGTAAAACTCAAAATGTGAACAAACTAAAACTAACTAACTAAAAGTTAGAAGTTTAAATTTTGGGATCAGCATTAGTTACATTATTGAATTTCCATTATTGTCAGGTCATTGTTACAAATCAGGCTTGAACATCATTTGTTAATTTGTGAGTTTATACATTTAGAGACTTTGCCCTCGAAATGTCACAGTTTTTACCCCCACATTCCCAGCCCCACTCTTTTCTTTGTAATTTTTCTAGTGCAATCCATATTCTTTCTATTCCCTGTACTGACCTCAGTGTTACTTTGGTCTTAATTACAAGTACATCAATTTAACGTTTTTTTGCCATCCCTGACCATCAATGCAGTCTAAGTACAGGGGACTTGGTAAAGGTATTATACTTGTGAGTTTTGCTCATATAGGGGCACAGCTGACTTGACTGACAGGTGGTTACCCTGTAGCCGTCTGCAAAGAGACTGAGGGCCTGCCTGAAGGTTGAGTTCAGCATTGGTAAAAGGCTTCAAAACACCATATGAGAAACAAATGTTGGATGTCATGCACAAGACGTCTATATATCACACATTCTGTGGATTTAACATGAAGTGTCAAGAAACCCCCGTGATCATAACTTGAGACGACATCATGTTACAAGATTCCTCTCAGAGACATTTATGTCTTTGTGTCTGGTCGTCATGGAGAACATAAATATCTCAGGTTGATGTGACCATAAATCCAGCTTTCATTGTGATTCTCAGTGCCACACTTTTAGCTTGAACATAGTTTTATCGAGAGAACAGAAACCGAATCAGTAACATGCTCCCAGGATTAATTGGAGACCTCATAGGTGTTTTAAAGCATCCGTTCTCCTGCACCGGAGCCCCCAGGGGTGTTGTTTTCTCTGCCAGGGTGTTGAGAGGAAATTTCTGGTAATGAAAAAAAAAAGAAAAAGAAACAAGGGTGTGAACCTTGCTTGCAGACCTGTGCTGAGTCCCCAAGGAGACGAGCAGATCTTATGAGTGAGGCCTTTCAATAATGGAGTTCACTATTAATCATCTCCCTCTCTGTCCGCTCTATGAGTTTTCTTTCAATTTCACTATTTCATAGAGTAACCATTCCTTTCAACATCCTTCCACTGCCATTAAAGTACTCTGGCTCATAAAAACCAAACTATTTAGTTATTTCATTTCCAGAAAAAGATGCAAGTAGATTTTGAAGGTCGTAAAAGGACAAAAAGACAAAAAGACAACCCAAATAGTAAATCAGATGTTTGACAGTCACAAATTCAGCATGCATATTGAGGATGTCTTTTATGATTTAAACTACTCATTGAAGGGGGAGACAGGGGAAAATAATATCAAAACACTTTGTTTAAGACTTCCTTCCTTCATTACCCGTCTGTGTTTGCTCTTTGCGTCTCAGCTTAAGACAGCAAGAGTTTTAAAACCTAAGCATAGCACTGAAGTGTTATGTCCCACAAACACATTATATTTGCATCCATGAATTTGTATTTCTAATTTGAATTTCAGCAATAGTGATCATGGTTTTTATTACAATAGTTGATAGAACTTGTACAATGCTTTTCTACATGCTTAACTATTGGATCTTGTAGGTCTTGAATGAATACCAGCCAGCGAAAGTGCTGAGAAATGTGTATGATGCAAACTCTGTAGCATGAGTGGGTGATCACGTTCCAGCCTCACTGTTTTGAACAAATTGTACTTTTAGTTTTGGTAAAGTTTTTGAAGGACAGACTGGGATGCTAATGGACTACTCTGTTCAATACTAAGATATTTTGGTGCTAACTTTGGTGCAGAGTATAAATGTTTTATATCAGAATAGTTTTATATTCCAGAAACAGTTTGTTTTTCTCAGCATTGCGGTAACCGTCCGTCCTTAGAATGGTGTGGCCCAGTGTTGCAGTGTTTAGCACCGATTGATCATTTGGCTGGGGCTGCATTAGGTCAAGCCAACAACACAACCCAGCATTTCATTTTATTTTAATATCACCTTGAATACTCTGGGTAATATCATACATTTGTAAAATCTCAGCGAGGTTATATAAGTTCAAAAAGGTGGATTACAACTTTTATAAAATGCAAACAGCACATTTAGTAAAAGCAGTGAGCTCACCTCATCGGTCTCTTTTCAGCACTGAGGGCTGAATCGACTGAAGCACTGATTCAAACTGTGTGAGCGTGTGCCAACCAGCTCTGCTCATCATGACTTATTTACATTGTTTACTCTCACTGTTCCCCAAAGAGGCCAACAAGGGCAGCACTGCAAGAGGGAGGGGGGGCTGGCTGAATGATTCACAGGCTCTGAGCTCAACAGGAGTCCTGGAACATGCCAACGGTTTTACATATTTATAGAGTCAGAGGTGTTGCTGGGCTGTTTGTGGCACCCCAGAGGTCAGGCTACAGTAAGATCATGGCATCTAGTGTTACCTTGTGTATGCTTTGTTACCCTTTACAAGCTCTCAGAGGCAGAAACAGATCATGTCTTTGAAACTGTTACCCATATTGAATGCATGAAAAAGCGCCCGTGAAAACATGTAATTCCTTTGTTAAATCTATTTTGGACGACCACAGTGGAAAGAATTTTGTAAAAGTGCACATTCATAATCATTTATCTTTGGAAAACCAAACCTAATTCACAAAGAATATCAGCCAAAAGCACACTTCTGCTGCCAAAATCAGAATGTTTTTCTATCACATTTAATAGCTTACCACAGATACAGCAGTCCCACATATGTTCTTTATGTGCAGAGTGCGTGCCAACAGTTAATCGCACTATTTCCTGTAATTCCAGTCCCCTGGTGAGCAGATGACTGACGCCCAGAGAGCAGACGTCTCGTGTCGGAAAAAAAGCATCAAAAAATATTCACAACTTAACTGATGGAGAGCACATTTTCAGAGAGATTGAAGTAAGGAGGAGCGGCCGACATCAAAAGCTTCTGTTCATATTTCTGAGCGGAGGAGTTATATATCTAAAGGATTTCAAAGTTCTGTACGTCCCCCGAGTATGTTTATCTGATCAGCTTCCAAAAAACTGGATTCCATCAGGGATCTTTGAGGTAATTTTGAATGAGCTTGAATGATTTTGCTTTTTTTCTCTGAAGGCTTCGGCAGCTACTTTAAAGAGTCTGAGCTCATGTCCTCTGTGTGCTGCTCCTGCATGCTTCAAACAGAGAGGACGAGTCAATTCTCAGCTCATTTCTTTTCAATTCTCTTACTTAATTTGCACATAAAATGATTTCATGTGTTAATGCTTGTGTGGGAACTCTGTATCTTGCACTAGTAAGCAGCTTTGGTTTTTCATCAGCTGACGTTATACCACACTGGTATGTGTTGTGGCACTTCGTTGCATGTTTATAAGTCTTTTAAAGTTGCTCTTTATTGTGGATGTTTGTTGTAAACTTCATCTACATGGTTTGTTTTCTTTACAGGGCAATAAAATTTCATTTAAATGTAGATGTTGTGTTACAGAGACCGCTCTACATCAGAAGTGAAATGTTATTTAGTTCATAAAGAGACATGTTGGACAAGCTATTTCGGGCGAAGGGCTATTCAGATCATATTTCCTAATTATCCTGACATACTCCAGACTGCACCGTGCTAATCAGCACACGAGTGTTCAGGGCATGAAAGGGGAGGGAGAAGAGCCTTGTGGATAATGCTCACCTTCTTATTACCAAAGGTTTATTCTCAGCCGTTGTTGCCTTGGTGAGTCTGTCCCTGCTGTGAGCAAAAGCATGCTACATTATCAGTTCAGCAGGCTTTGAGGAGCTGCAGCCTCACACAGAGCTCAATAGGCTCCCCTCTTAGCGTACAGATGGCTGTGTCGGGGCCCCGGTGGAAATAACACTAAATAAAAATTCACTGAAAAGTCTCTCTCAGGATGTGACAAAAGAAAGTGGGGCTACCTTACCACCTGCAACGTCTGGCACCTCTCTCTCTTCTCCCCCAATTAAAAGGCTGAAAAAATCACCAAGCCTCAGGGCTTAGTTTTGCATAATAACATTTGCATAAAATGAGACCATCTGTTTAGAAACCTTTAATTTTTTTGACTGTGACTTTAATGTGTTAATGCTGTGAGCTCTGATTTGCTATGCTGTTGATTTCCTTGTGGGCACAGCAACTAAAGAAAAAAATGAAAGAGGTCTAGATCCTCATTTAACACAACACAGCCAAAGCCACAGCTGAGTTTGCAACAGCATGGCAGTTTGGCACATAATCCTAATAAGACAGTGACCTGATTACTTACATGCAAATTATGTATGTCAATATTGGCTCAGAGAAAAGGACATGGAAGTCTAGATAATAGTCTTTATAATTGGCTACTCTGTGTAAACAAAATGTGTTAAAAAAGGTAGTTGAGGTTTTGTCTCATCTATATACTTTTGACCATTGTTGCATACAGGTTATTGTGAGATCAAGATCATCTGAGTTCATGACATTGTGAAAACAAAGTCTAGAGGTACCAGATGTATTAGATACTACATGATGGGACTGTTATCAAAGGGCGTAAATCTGAGGTAAAAATTAAGTGAAGGGACAGAAATTATCATGAAATTTGAACAATCAATCAGCTAGCTAACCGTTAAGCTTTCATCATTTCCCCCCAATGTTTGTTTTGTGCCTTAATATGTGTATTATTCTGATATAGAAGTCTGTTTTTTTCCCCAACAAAATGAGACAAAACTACAAAGTTTTGCCTTAACATTCATTTTTTAAGAGTACCCCTTAGTTTTCTTCGCACACACTGTCAAAGAGCAGCATCACTTGACTGGTCCACCTTGCCCTGGGTCTCAACTTTCAAGAGACAGAAAAGTTTAAAAGTATCTCATACATTAAAAGTAAGTTTCGAAACAGAAACAATGCATAAAGAAATCTTAAAAACAAACCAGTTTTCAGTCATTAATGTTCATTGCATGGTCTTTTTGGCCTTCAAAAGCACCCAGCTACAAACTTAAAAACCTCATTTTTCTCTTGCATGACTGTGTAACTTCTGGCCTTTGTGAGTGTGTTTTTTGTAATAATTTGAGCCTGGAAATGGCAAAAACAGATCCTTCTTCACAGAAGAACATTACAGCCTTTTATTATGGCTTTAGCCTGAAGCAACGGTTCCTAAACCTTTTAACCATTTGGTGTAATAAATGCCAGATCTGAGTGTGCTAGATTTTTCCTATCATACATTTCTCTATAAACAAACACTGTTTGCTTGTCTGTTTCTGAATTATGACTCAGCTTTAGCATTGTGCTGACTCATCCGTTGTCCTGACATGGAGAGCACCTTTACATCCAGAGTGTGTTACAAACGTAGCTTCATTCACAAATTCTTATCCTCCTCTTGGCATTGAAAACTCTTGTTTATAAGCAGCCATCAGCCAGTGAGCCACTTTTATGACTGATTTAATATAAATGAGGAATTAAACCAGTGACAGAGTGGCATGTCTTTCAGAATGGCTTCAGCTAAAGGCCTGAGCACTGCCATACTTCTGCCAGGACCATCTTGAGTGCCTTCCAGGTGATGGACATGTGGGAAAACTCTGTCTCACAGCCCTTTCTGGTTAGTTGAAGATGCACAGTCACACTTTGCAAAGCCTCAGATCTCTGGTACTTATTGTTTAGTCTGTTGTTCTTAGTGGACATGTCCCTTCTCCTTGGCCACAGAGCGTGTGCAGATAAACTCCAACATTCATGTGCATCGTCTTTTTCTTCCAACAGGCTGTCAGTCTTCTAGTTGCCGTCCCTTCTTAAGGCTTGTTTGCAGATTTCACTTGTGCTTTCTCTCCTGTCACAGCAAAAGCTAAACTTCATCTCTTTCACTTTACCAGGAGGTTGCCATTATTGCAGAGCTTTTATTTGTTATTTCCCATACCACATCTGTAGCTTCATGGCATATTAAATATTTCTTATACACACATTTAATTGCTATCATCTGGAAATCAGGATTTCAGCAGTAAACTCACAGTTCTGGTCCTCCAGTTCCAGCTCGGTGGTACCGTCTCTATTACTGACACCATTTACCACCGAGGTGTCTCGCTGTTTCATTCAATGGAGTAAAAAACAGCTGCACCACATTTCCTCATGGTCCCCTGCAAAACAGTTGTTGCCATCCCAGTAATTATTATAATAACAATTAGACGGGAGCTTACTGGGCAGAAAATAAGGATGTGGGCCACACGGTGAAGCTTCATCAAAAATTCTGAATATGAGATTGACTTATCAGGTGGCCTGTTGGGTGCAATTCAATTATGTCTTTGTTTTGCTGCGGGGAACGGAGGGGAAAGATGGAAGAGAAGCACACAGTGAAATAGCAGGAGACTGCTGGTACCGATAAAAGGTCAATAAAAGCAACAGCGTGAAAGAGAAAAGTGATTAGCAGTAAAACTAATAGATTGTGAAATATTGTACTGAGGGAGCCATTTCAACTGTTTTGTTTCAGTTGAAAATGAGAGTTTTTAGGGTATTTCTTCACTAGTGTCTTTTGGAAACAACTTCAATTCATTTCTGATGGTAAATTGCTGTTTTCCTGCTGCGTTTCTGGCATTTTGATGTTCCAGATCACAAGTCTGGATTGTTTTTTTCCCCATTCAGTTTTACAAGAGCTTCTTCAGAAACTATCTTAAAGTAACTTTCAACAACTTGTTCTGTATCTCACTCATTAGCCAAGTACTGAGTCAAGAAAGAAGTTATATCATCCCTGCAATTTCTCTCCGAGAGCTGATGTTTTGAGATGATTTCTGAAGAAGAGAATTTTTTATGCAGCCATCATGAAGAAAAAAGAATCAATTTGAAACAGATTCATCATGTCAAAAATGCATAACCTCACTATCCATTATCCCTTCTTACAACACAACAACAAACTACATACACAATCAAGATTGGAAGAAGCTGTAAAACTCACCAGGTTGAGTCTGTTTTTTCTTCTGTTCAGTCATTGTTGCTTTGATCTGCCACTGACCACAACCTTTAAGTTTTGAGCTTCTCAACTAGATTTCCTCCATTACATCACTTTGGCACATTGTGCAACATCCTCGAGTCTATTGGATTGATATGATATAATGCATTTAACTGAGTTGTCCTAGATGTTGTTCTTGTATTTCAGAATTACAAATGGATAATGTTGAGTGTCGACCAATAACAACAAAGCTTTAACACAGATGAAAAGATGAGTCAAAGTGTGCACAGCAAATGTCTTCAGACTTCGGCACAGGTAGTAGCTACTTTCGTGGGATCAAGACACAATGGTGCTTATTTTTCTTGTGTATCTGGAGGAACAAAATGCACAGATGACCGAGCCGTTACCCTAGCACAAGCTCCGAACTGATCGCAGCTTCAGAAACGGAAAGGTGCTCCGTCTCATTTTCTTTGCTCTTCCCAGAACTCCGGTCATCTGCCAAGAAGTCTGATGTTATCTGAATCCACTCTCCAAATGCAGATCTCATTCAATCACCCCTGTGATTGTCTCCTCTCCCCTTATCTCTCAGAGCTTTTCTCTTAGAAAGCCCTCAGGAGCAGACTCTGCAGCGCTCACACAGATAGCGAGGAAAGGAAACAGAGTTTACCTTTGCTGTATTGTGCCACTGTGAATGAATTCCAATTGATGTCTTGTCTGGGAACGGTGGGCATATGGGACACCCTCCTCTGCAATGCAATATTCAAAGAGGTCTTACATAATTCATCCTTTTTTCCCTCTGTTTTTTTGGAGAGCCATCCTCAAAGTGTCATTGGCAGACCCTTTTAATTTGACAAGCCTGTGAAGCTGGAGTGCAGAATCTTGACGGCTTGGCTCGGTAACTTCTCACGGGACGGGCTGATATTGGGATGATAATGAGGCACTCTTTTCAAAAGAATGGATGAATTAATAACCAGTCATCAGTCTGGGAGGAATAGTTCAAAGGCCGTCATAATCCAGTGGCTCATGTAGCTGCGCTTCCAAACGAGAGGATCCATGATTTATTCAGGTCATAGACAGACTGTTCCTGAATAAATACTGATATTTTTGTTTTTGGGAAACAAACAGAACACAACACGACCAGAATGAGTTCAGACAGGAGTCGACGTACAGCTGCTGTAATCTGAGACAATGAAAGGACGACATATTTATGACCTCCAGGATATGTCTTCATAGGATTGTTGATTGTTCTTGTGTGCTTATCTGGAGGGGTTTATGGTTTTGTTGAGTAGTTATATGGGCGATATGCATTTACGTCACTTTCCCCTGGGACACGCCCTTCTCAAATAGGCTGGATGTATCTCACTCAACGTCTCTGAGTGAAACAGAAAACACAGCAAGATTGAGAATAATCTGGAATGTGACAGGAAAATGAGAACAGTTGGACTGAACATTGATCCTTAGGAGCTACCAAAGAACAAATGGTCCATGAACTGTGACATATGACCAAAAATCACACATCCTGACATTTATGACGTAAGGGTTCATAGTGAGCCTCCTTCCATCCTATATCTATAATGTGCTGTTAAAACCTTTATTTCAAAAGCTCAATGCTGTCTAAACCATTGCCGACCAGAAAACAATGAGAAAAAAGCTACAGACACTTTCTGGGCTGAATTAAGGTTCAAGGTTCAAGGTTCAAGGTTACTTTATTTCTACCTGTAGGTAGATTTGTTTTGCAGCAATATGGTGATGACATCCACTTTGATATTTAGTCACAGAACAAAACAATCAGATTAGTATTATCAGAGGACCTATGTGTACCTCAAAATATGGTGATTTTCTCTGGAATTTTTACATAAAATATTACAGACATGTTCAATACACACGGGATTGAAAACCAAAATATCCTCCACAGTTGTAACAAATGATGAGAGCTCCCAAGGTAAAACTAATCCCATGCAAATGGGGCTGATGATGGGGAACTACTGAACATTTTTGTAAAGCCCAAAATTACTGATTTCTGCTTATGAACTGTTACTTGGTTCCTCATTTTCCTTCTGTTAATATGTTTAAGATTTTTGTATTAAACCAAGGCATTATGAGACTTTTTGAGTTAGCTTTCCTTTTGGCTATTTCCCTACACTGTTTTCATGTTTAGCTTGGAAAGTGAGATGTAGACATATCTAGACTGACTTGACAGTTGTGTCAAAACAAGTTAACTACTTTTCAATAAAGAAACCCTTTAAAATGTGCAGTTTATCACTTTTATTTGTCAGTATTGCTTTAAACATTTAAATTTGAGTTGTTTATGTGCATTGCAGCATTGCATCTGCTTTTCTTTGGCTTTTGGTGACATCTAAACTACTAAACTTCAACTACTTTTCAAACTTCTATGTATCATCAGTCACCCAACACCCAACTCATTACTTTGACTTTGATATGAAGTTTAGAGGGTTTTAAGGCAACTTCTCATCTTGCTCTTTCTGCCTCTCTGGCAGTAACCACAGTGGTTTCTGCTCGCTGTGATGTCATGTGAATACCCCCTATAGTGGGCACTTGCATCTAAAACTGAAAGTTCCTTGTTTGTTTAGTTGAGAGGTTTTCAAAACATGACTGAAAACTGCAAAAACTGAAATCTATGCAAGTGTTTGAATCTTGTTTTTAGTAAAAAAAAAAAAAAGAGAAAGAAAGAAAAATAATGCCTTATACTTGATGTGAGCCACATGTAACGGACAAGTCATGAAACAAAATATTAAAAGTAAAAAAAGAATAAAGAAAAAAATGGTTGATAAGGTAAGAAGAAAGTTTGATTGTCAGGTTCCTTTAGATTTGAATAATTTTCTAATTCACAAAACTTTTTTTTCACTCCATTGGCAGATCTGTTTTTCTTGTTACGGGCAATTCAGACTTTGTTTTTGTCTTTAAATAACTAGAGATAAGACATGTTTCTGGACTGGTCTGGTGAGTATCGCTCGTATCAAGTCAAAAAAGATGTTTTTTGTAGAAAAAGAAGACACAAAGACTTGCTAAGATATCAGTTTTTACAGTGCAGGTGAAACTCAGTTAGTTTTATTAAGGGTAATTGCCAAAAAAGACAAAAGTGAAATACCCACTACCACTACCACAACAACACACATAGGGCTTGAATATATAGTTTATGAATATATCTTTGGAATTCCTCCACAATCATTTCATTTCACAATTATCTTAAAAATACAGAACATATGAGATACTCTCCTAAGACTAAATCTGTCCTGAATGTAACCCTGTCATAAAGACTTTCATATGAACTTCCTATGACCGTCCGCTCATACTGAAAAAAGCTTTCTTCTGCCTGTGCCAAGTAAATTTCACTCTGAATATTTATTATTCCACTTTCATGCCAGTGAGCCACATTCTGGTGTCTTTGCACTCTTGTAATTAGATTGAGTTGGCCACAGAGCCAGCAGTGGTGGCTGCAGATTATGATTGTCTTTCTTTCCTTTTGATGATCTTGGAGGGTTTTTTTTTTTTTTTTTTTTCCACCAAGCATGTACCAGTTATCATTTTCATTCCCATCTTTCTCTCCCAGTTATCTACATGCATAGTTTCTGGGTCACATTGTGGTGAATCCCTCAGATCTGGAGCAAATGTATTTTCAATCCTTCCAACTTTTCAATCATGCATCATCTCGATGGAGCCTGCTCGGCACACTGGAAATACATTACATGTTTGTTAGCCAACGCCCCAGCTGGATCCCGTTTCTTCCCAAGCGGTCCCAAAATTAATTTGTCGTGGCCAAATAGTGTGCAGGGGAAAAATGTGAGCTGTTGTCTGGACGCAGCGGTCCCCACATGAGCCACCTCTATTTGTCTCAGCTCCCCCAGACAGCTGCAGCTCTCACAGCTGGGAGAGAGGGCCCATTAGCAAGCAATTTCACCCCTCCACTCCCCATGTACCTCCTCCATTAGACAACTTCCTTCATGCCTTCCTGATAGGCCACTTTTTAACTCCTGAATCCACATTTTGCATACTAACACACTGAAACCAGAGGAATGCATGCCACAGTGATATAAAACAAGTCAGACTGATGTGAGTGAGGTGTGCAGGGCATGAAGCCTGATTCCATATCAGTGGTTGCTCGATTAGACACAGGAAACTGAAGAGGCTCATATACAAATCTAACCTGCTGTTCATCATATTATTAGAGTGTCATAATTCTATTGTGTCTATTATCTGCCGAGTAGGTTCAAACTTTCAAACTCATCCTGAGTCCCACAGAACCACAGAGATAAAGCAGCAAAAACTTTAACATTATACAACTTGATATTTGTATTTATTCATTTTGGCTGGTGACCCAAATGCAAACAATTTATGATTGATACAGTGTCTGCATCTTTCCCTCTATCTTCCTCCCAGAACACTTTTTCTTTATTTTCATGCAACATATTATCAACACTCAGACAACATGATGAAGGCCTATTACTTCACATGCACTTTGATTTGCAGTAATGGTAGGGTGTGGTAGCTAATGGAAGACAGATAAAAACTTATCATATCATGGCACTCAATCTTTCTTCACTACTGTGATTTGGTCCAAAAAAACTAACAAATAAAAAAAAAACAAGATCAATGTATCCTCCAATTTGGAGCGTTTTAAGACATGTATATTGGCTATCAATATGTATGGAGAGCTTTTTTCCTCATTCAATAAAATGCCATCCAAATAAAAGAAGCCTAAGTTGTGCCATGCATAACAGATGGTGACATCCTGGGCACATTTTACTCATTGATCAAACAACTTAGATCCCCCAGGTTAGATTACTGTTTTCAAATTCTTTCATTCTGCTCAAGTCTCTCCTGATAGAATAGATAGCTGGGCTCAATAGGACCAATCAGGTTAAATAAAAGTTTAACAAAACAAAAACTGACTGTGATGAATGACTCTGATGTTAGTTTAATTTCTATTTCTTGTCCCTTTTGTGTGTGACCTGTCTCACATAATGAAAATCCCTTCTTGTCATGTTCCATCATTAAAACTGGGGGTACAAAAGGGATAAAATAAGACTCAAGATGGATTCAGGATAAGCTGTTTGGCATTGGCAGAGGAGATTTAGCAAACTTTTCATGAATGCAACACACATACTTAGGTCTGCCACTCATCCAACAAATGATTATTACTCATAAATGTGGCTCCATTGAAAATGAAAATGAACAGGCTTTCTGAATGTGTAAGCTTATTAAAAACAAAGAAATAATCTGCTAAACACTAATTACCATATTTCTTGTGCTGTTTATATATTTGAAATGTATTTTGATTTCTGTAGTTTGACCCATGTCCCATTATGTTACATCAGTTGAGGTCTTGGCTCTATGACCCAAAGAGTAGCCAGTTAACAGGGGAACGCTCAAGGTTTCCTGTCACTTTTGTGGGTACCTGCTGTGTCGCCCATGTTTTCACAAAGTCTTAGTTCAACCTGAAAGCAGAGCTCATTAATGTGCAGCTGCTATATTATGAGAGAAAAATAAACAAACCCATCTGAGAGCACACAGTGTTCTTTAAATGTACTCTTGTATAACAGTGTATGTTTTGCCAGTATTTCTTCTGTCTATAAATTCTGTCTGATACCCTAAGAAAAGACACACATTGGTAAACAGTAGCTCTAAAAAGTGAAACGGCAAACTAAACACCTCCTTTTGGGAACAAATACAGAATCTGATAAAGACACCTGAGGTAAAAGTTGAAATCAGTTGTATCACCTCTTATCTCTGCAGGGATTTCTGCTTGTATTGAGTTACTACACGAAGTAAGCCTGCTTATATTGCATCTTGAACACGCCATGGCTGTGTAGAGCTTTGAGAAATATCATATTTGTTTCTTAGATTGTTTTCAGGTCCACTTATCCTGTATAAATTCAAACAGACTTAAGTATTCTTTGTGCGGAAAACATTTTCATCCACACTAGGAATTTCTTCAACAGAGTGATGAAATACCATGGGACTGTTTGTGAAGCTTTGAGGACAAATGTCATCTTGCATATTGGAGCATTTTAACAATTCACTCTCAGGCAGCAAACAATAAGCCAAAAATAAACAACCCAATAGGGAAGAGCGACAGCTTTGTGCACACTAAGCCGTCTTTCAATCCACCATAATTGAATATCTGCACTATCAAGCACATTCATCCCACATCCTCATTGCTGACTTATTGTTAACTCAGTGAATGAATGTTGTTGATACAGCTACATTTTAATTCACTGCTGTGCTCATGTGTCGCTCATGGACATCGTTCAAATAGATGTGGGTCTGCAAAGTTGTGAGGGGGTCTGGCTTAGAGCTCAGTGGCCATCATTGGGCCTCTCTTGGTTAATCATTTCTGGTTGTGAAGCAGGATACTTGGCTAAGGATGGCAATATGAATGGCCGTTGGGTAGATAAGCTGGAAACGCAGTTTCTCTGTCACAGTGTACAATAATCCCAGCTCTGCATCTATCACGTCTGCTATTGAGATGAACAGATGGACTCCCACACATGCAGCACAGAGGGGAAAGATAAAGCATTTCTCTGCGTGCTGCGACAGTTATTTATTGACTGTTGGGTACAAAGGAAGTAGTCAGTACAAACATGAAATAACTGTGCATACTGTTCAGGAAACACATCATGAAACATGCAATATTTTGCATATAATGTAATAAGTATAATGTATAATCTAATAAGTATAATCAGATCTAACTCTGCTTATTGCATTAGCTTTTTGGATTCCATTGTGACACAGCAGTCAGCAGCCATCCCATGTTTCAGAAGGGTTGTTAAACCTGCTGCTTCCATCCACGCAGAGATAGCCACATGCTGATACTGTATGGTACAACAACCTACACCACACACTAAGTGTAGATCATATTTATTCATCTCTCTCAACTCATATCTGGCCCTGAAACCAGTGCAGATTTATAACTGACTTCACAATGACCACCCTGCAGCCAAATCCCCTGGCAGGTGTTGTTCCTCATTCCCTCTCTGACCTGAACTCACCCTCGCTCTCTCACACTGGGAGCAGCGTGCAGAGGCTGAGTCAAACTCCACAGGTTTCTCTGCCGAGGCAAGAAGCTTAGCAACAGAAAGTTTGTTTGAGATATGACTCTGATTGAGGCAATTTACACAATTGAATAAGAATCAGTGACGCACAAAGCTTTCCACCCCTCATGAGTTTTACTGGTAGAGATGTTTTTGAATATTTTCCATGATCGGCATGATAGGTATGATTTCTAAAATGTAACAGCAAATATGAAAACCTTGTGTAAATATAATCATATAATTTTGCCTTAACAACTCCACAGAATCTCAAATTTCCCAAAATAGGTGAATAAGACTCAAAAAATGCCAACCACCTGACACCAATCTCAGAATGGAGACTTGGAGATATTTTAATTCCATTTTAAAAAAACAAGACAGATAACCTTCCACATTTCAACTTTGAGAAATGTGCCAATTAAAAGCAGAGTTTTGTGTTTACCAGGGTTCTGTTAGTAAGGTGCATCAGTAAGGATTTCAAAAACATAAATACATGTTAATCTTGGGTTTTGTTAATGTTGAAATTAACTTGCTAGAGCTGACATAGCTGGTTAATTATGCTCCATGTTGAATCCATCACTAAAGCAGATGGGTTAAAGATGTCCAGTTGCAAAATGAAAAGAAAAACAGCCAAAGCTCACAGATCACTCAAAACTCTGGTCAGTCCAGCGAGAGTTTCAAACTAATTGGTCTCAGTCTTCTCTTTCCAGTTTCCAGGAAAAACTCTGCAGACTTATCAATTCAAAGTATCCAAAGGACAACTTGCAGATGTTGCAGCACAAATGTTGACTCATGGAGTCTTTTATCACTTTGTTTGCTAGCAGTGTCAGCATGTGTTTGTAATGGTGCTCATTAGTTCAGAAAATATCCGTCACCACCGTGAAATTTCTGGAAATTTAACATCAAGCTTTTCTGATGGGCTAGACTTTACTGAACCTGTTACATTATTAAACACTCCTGTTGCACTTGAAAGCAAAGATGTATTTGATTAAATGGTGACCTTGCCTCTTTATACAAATATGTTAGTGTTTTACATGTCTTCATATTTTGACTCGCATTGATGTTCTACAGTTGGCATTAAGCAGTAGGATGTGTGGATATATATGCTGCTTATCAATGCTAAGACATGGTACACTGAAATAAGATATTTGACACAGCAAATGTTAAAAGGGCTACATATTCAAAGACAAATTAACAAAGAGCAGAAAAAAAAATACAACTTCAAAACTGCAACATTTATTAAATGGTTTAACATCAGTATTAGCCAATAAGAAAAAAGAGCTTCTTGAGTTGCTTTGAACTTCAGCAGAGCTGGATGAAAAGTTGCACATATATGCAGATGATATGTTGCTGTCCTACATGCTCATCATGTGTTTTGATAATGTTTTGGCTTTTTATTTGCAAGTAAACCTTCAAAAAAAGCAGTGTGTTGATACTCAGACCTGGATACAGGTGACACATCAAGAGTGATGTCACATTTAACACCTGGATAATAAAGGTGATCTGAGAGCTGGTTTACATAGAGCCAACAAGGTAACTGTAGAAAAAAACAACAACAAAAAACTCTTTTTCAAAGCTTGTATTTGAAAGAAGGCAGTATGTGGACGCAAACAACAGTGTTTAGTGTGTGTAGCTTTTACAACTGAACTAGAAATATCCACAACTTGTTGTTTCAATATCACACTGTGTGTACAGAAAATAAAAACATCTTATAAGTTTAAAACAATGTACCAATATGAGCTTATCTGTCAGCATCCTCTGCTTCATGATGATGACTCACGCAGACATCACCCAGCTATTTGCTCATCTTCATAGCTTTCATCGTGAAACAAGAACATGATGTGTGTGTTTGATGATGCTTCGTATTAACTGATAGGTATCAAGCACCCACTGCGGCTAGCTTCTCATGGCAAAGGTCACGACTGACGCTCGGTGGAGTGCTTATTCATGACATTTATCTTTTTTACTGTCAGTTAGGATCACACACGCACAATGCTACCATAGGTTATCCAAACCATTAACTGGAGACACAGGATCGACAGGCAGCAGAGGCTGAGGTTGTCAAAATGAGCTGATGTTTACTGGGAGGAGAAGACCAATTGGAGGTTGGGGATTGTGGGATGACGGCAGGAGAATTGACGCTCAGCTCTGGGATTTGTCTTATATTTCCTTTACTTTGTCCTGGAGCACTTCTTCTTACCATCCTCAGGGTTTGGAGCAGATCTGTTTTCTTTTTTTTTTTTTTTTTTCTTATGAGCTCTCTAGCTGGATATTTATAAATTCATTTGTGCTGCCGTTGGTGTCTGAGAGGGGAGCCGTGAAGTGCATCACATTAACTGTATTGACATAAACAGCTTGGCGGGGCGCGCTGCCTCTGCCTTTGATGAGGGTTTAAGTAGGAAGCCATTCAGAGACTTATGGAGAAACGTTCCCATGGGATCAATAGATTACAGACCCAACTAATCTTAGTGAGCTAGATAGCAGAGCTCATAAGGCAAAGACGACAGTCGTATCAGTAACACATGGTGCACCATCACTCCTCTCTGCCCTCAAACTGTAATTATTCTTCACCCTAATATGGGTCATGAACGAGTACGAACCAGACAGTTGTTTTCCATTTGTTCGGTCTCCATTCAATAAATGTCTCTGATTTACTTTTGCCTCTTTTTTGACTCTTTGTTTAGTCATTGCTGGATTGTAAAACTATACAGTATTTTAAACTGGAGGAAAGTTTGTGTGACATCAACAGTCTTTGTTGTCTTTGCTCCACATTGTAGCTGTATCATTAGATCCACCACCTTCCTATGGTACATTTAACCTTTAAAAAATGCTCTGAACTGTATAGATTGGTCTTTTGGTTTTAAAATAACCAATTTAAAAGCTTGATTCTGATAGTATGAAGTGGATATTCATTTTCAAAATCACAACACAGAACAGGTTTAAAGCAACAGTTTCTCTTGTGGTTTGTGTCAGCACTCTGCTGATATGGGGAAGCAAGGAAAAAGCCACATTACAAAACCCCCACAAGAACACTGATGAATTAAAATGATCAACTTTTATGTACTAATGAGTGTTTAAAATGCGTGTGAGAGGTGTTAAAAACTTAGTAGGGCTTCTGATGTCAGTCCTCAATGTACTTAAGTTTGGCATTATTGTTTGTGAAACATTGCTCTCATGTATTTACCGTGTATATCTTTGAACAAAAGGTGGTTTTCAGACAACACTTCAAAACCTGTCTACATCAAATTCTATTTTCATCAACTTTTACATGGCTAGGCTACAGTTTAAAGCTTTTATATGCTTCAGTTTAACTTATATGACTTAAATGATTCTGTAGAGGCAGCAGGATGATATCAACTGTTGTTTTCCAAAACATTATCCTGAAGTGAGTCTTCAGGCTCTGACTTAATGACCTATCTCTGCAGGGACACTTTATGTTTGGAACCCCGAATATTAATCTGAGCCTGTTTATTGACAAACATTTTAATGGAAATATCTTAAAGCCCCCTCCCCATCAGGCTACCTGACTTAAGTGGTCAGAGAGGTAATGGATCCAAGGTAAGGCACCCAGAACAGTGGCCCAATTAAACTGCTCTGTGGGGAGTGAACCTCTGTTCCATTCATCATACCATTTCAATTAAAGTCATCTAATAAATGATTAAATAATCAGCTGCCGGCTAATGGAGTCATATATCCTCGTTATGGGGGGACATTGGTCATCGGCTTGGGAACGTCTGGTCTGTGCCAGATGTCGGCAACACTGAACAGCAGAGATGGACAATAGAGAGGGAGGAGGGTGGAAAGGAATGAAAAACAAAGAACGGATGGCAGTAGATTTTTTTTTTCTTTGATGCTGGGGTAGAATCTAAATGGAAACTGAATATTTTTAACACTGATCACATTCTTATCACTCACCTTGCCTGTGTTTATGTCACTCACAGCTGCTGCGTCCGACAGAAGCAAAACAATGAGGTCAACAGTCCCTCACATACATCAGCGGACGGCGAGAGGTGAAAGAAAATGTCATGAGTTTGTTTGTCTGTGGTAATGCAGAGTCCTGTCCCTGTCAGCTGGCTAGTTTCAGTACACAAGTATGAAGCTGAACAGTGGGGTAGAGAGAAGCACTGCCCTGTTTGGGATGTTGACAGAGAAACACACAAAAACACTATTTTGTGGTTCTGATCACATGCTGATTAATTCCTTTTTTAGTGTGTCATTTTTTCTTCTTTTTTTATTGCGGCACAATAAAAGGGAAATTGGATTTCTTGATATGATTTGCAATAAAATCAAGAAAAAAAACGCAGGGAACTTTGGTAAACCTGTTTCCTTTTTCATTCAGAGGTTGTCAACAAACAGTCACTTTGCACACACTTTGTTCAACCATTCTTCTAAAAACAATTCAGACTGTAACTTTTACTTCAATGTACACAACTTTTGTTACGACTTTGACAAAAAAAAAAAAAAGAAAAACCTCTGAAATGATTCAAGAGTGGTAGGAAAACAAGGTGTCCTACAGTTAACACAGTTTAAAATAGACTTATGAGTCAAAGTTGTGTTATTTATACACACCTGATCAAAATTAGACCCGTTGAAAGATTGCACAAACTTATATTTTGAACTGTTGGATCTAAAAAAGGTCTGAGTAGAGGAGTTTCAAAATGAAAAAAAGAAGAAATGAGAGTAAGACAGAAACAATGACTAATCAATTTAATGAAAAAAACAATCAAAGTGAAATAGACTGTTCATTGGCTGATCAAAATTTTAAGGCCACGACCTTTAAAAGTCAAATTTTGAGCAAAAATGAGGAAGAAGTTATATCAAATGCAGGTTTACAGCCCTGAACATTTTCCTGCACAACACCCACTTCATTTATTCTGATGAATGCTTGCACTTGTATAGTTCAAGAACCTTTTATTGACCATGCAAGATAGTTCCTTTTCACATACAGTATGATGTTTCAGATATCAAACCCAACCTTGTGAATTCCAACTCTTGTACATGTGCACAAAGCCATTCTGATGTGTTGAAAAATCCTTTTATGCAGCTCTCTAAACTTTGCAAGTTCACTTTAGAAATAATTACAATTTCTCTTTTGAAGTATTCCACATGATACTCAAAAAGGGGGCCAATATTTCAGAGTTAATCTTCAAATACAGACTTAATAATGCAAAAACATCACACACATACATAGATAACCCTGTACAGTTAAACCGGTTGGGTTAAATAGCCGTCATTACCGTGCTGGGGGGGCTGTGGAATGGAGGTGACCCTGGACAGCTCTCCATCTTCCTGCTCTATAGCTGCACATTAATGGTTAATTGATGTCACGGGGGACTGCTGATCAAAGGCTTTCTAACCACTCCCACTTTTCAAGCATGCTCCACTGCTATTCTATTAGCAAGGCAGGACTGTCAGACTGAGGGGGGGTGGGAGGTGTTGGGAAGGGGTGACAGGAGCAAAGGGAATGGGGGGGGTTGTTGTTCCCATCCCTCTTTTCTAGCTCATCTCCGTACAAAATAGATACCCCCCACCTCCCCACTCCACCCCATCACACAACCTACCCTGCCCTCCTTCCTCCACGATAATTAGCCCCTGCCAAACAGACCAAGCACACACACACACACACGCACACACACACACACACTGAGCTGCCACCGTATCTGCAGCTTAAAGTGCTGCTGTTCTGACAGCCATCAGCAGAAATAGAGGCAAATCTTATTTACCTCGCTGGGTTTTCAATTTTTCCCCCTCTCACCCCCCCACCCCCCAGCCCTTCCATATTTATGCCACTTTCATGATTTCTCTCCTCACATTGTCTGTTCACCCAGATTTCCTCTCAGCAATCATGCTAATGCTGCAGGAAAGGCTCTTGTAGGTGATGCTTGGCTACGATGATTGTCGTGGTTGAAGAGCTGAATATTGTCAGAGCCGCAGAGATGATGGAGATTTGTCAATATTTATCCGTCAATCAAAAGACAATGAGAAGAATCTGAAAACTGTGATATGAGTAAAACACTGTCATGGATATAATACTTGAAATATGATACTAAATGGACATTTTTCATTTATTTTGTTAATGTTCATATCCAGGTAGTTGGTGCCTCTCAGTGACTGATTCTGGTTTTAAAAGTTTGCTGCCTTTTTCTGTATAAAGAAAAACAAACAAGATAAAATTGATATGTAATTTTCTTTCTTTCTTTTTTTTTATATCAACAATGTCAAAAAGTTCAAGTACAAACGTATAGATCCTTTCAACAACAACCTTCTTTTTCTTCTTCCTACAGACTCGTTTGTTCCGTCTGTGATACTGAAGAGGAATGCAGGTGCTTCTGTGAAGGTGAACCTGCTTACTTTGTAGATGTAAGAGGCTTGCTCTTTGTGAAGGAGAATGAAGGCAAGTTTTGTTTTTTCTTTGGTCAGACAAAGCTTTAAAATTAAAAGAAAATCATCCAATCCATTCATACTTGGAATAGAGATAACTCAACTGTCATTGTAGCCTAGTAAGTAATTGCTGTGAACCATATGGGGTCAACTTTCTTTGTGAATATGGAGTGTAATCATGATAAATACATTTGGAAATAAACTGCAGCCAATGAAACTGAGGCCTGTGCAGACATCTAGATTCAGTCGCTTTTTTGGGGGGGAATGCAACAAGTTACTATGACTAATTACTTTATTTAAAGGTGATTTGCCCAACACTGCCAACAATACCTGTCATTACCGACAAATGAATGCACAACATAAATCTTCATATAATATGTCACCAGGATCTCTTGTTTCTTTCTCATTGCAACTCTACAGCAGCACAAGAGCAGAGTTCTGCCATTACTGTCCTTACACATTAAACCTCACAACAGTGTAACATAAGTGTCCCGCTGTGAGACTCAACATCCCATTAAGGTACTGTTCAAGTGCAAGAGGTACGGCTTGTGAACACAGTTAGAGCACCACATACACTCTCTGGGATTTCTATAATGCAAAGTTTAAATATAGAACAGTCTACATTGAAACCTGCATTGGTGATTATTTGGAATTCCCATTTGGACCCGAACCATTCACTAAGCATGAAAAAGAGCTTGTCAGTTGTGGTCACAGATATAAAAATAAAGAATCAGCAAAAATAATGTGTCTCTAAACTCTGCCCAGCTGTCAGAAGAGAGATATGTCAGCTGCTGGTCTTTCAATGAGAGGAAGCTGATTTTTTTTTTCCCGGCCTACATCATAAATGTGTTTGTTTATTTATTTGTAAATTCTACCCTCCTCTCCTTTTCTATAAGTTTTTAACAAAGAAAAAGTCACTAGGGATCAGTTAAGTCTTTGGATCAGTTCAGAACAACGGAATGAAAAACTTAGAAAATGCTACAGTGGATGTTTTTACTTTAACCCTTTGGGCGCTGGAGTTTTTTCAAGAAAATATCCAATTTTGAAATCAAGATTTTAAAAGGCTATAACTTGAAACTACTTTGAGATAAAGATATACTGTCAATGAGAAAGTTGTTCAGTATGACTCAAAGTTTGTGATAGGAGTGAAATTATTTATCTAATTTGCATATGTGTGACGTCACACGAATGCAGCCATATGGGAAATGTTCAAGTTTGATAACAAGGTTTCAAAAGGCTATAACTTTAAAGTGTTTTGAGATCAGGGCATACTGTTAAACTGATTGCTGATTTGCTCCTTTTGCTGTCAAACAAAAAGGGATTTCACCTCAGACAGATGATGAAATTATCATGAAGCCCAGCATTTATCCAATCACCGTCCAGTTTTGCAGTGGAGCAACCCACTCGATGCTTCCCCAGAGCTCAGAGTACATATTTCAGCATTTTTTTAAAATACATTATATGAGAAGATGAGCTTCCCCTGCAGTCTTAGGGCAACTGCCACTGGTGTCAATACATCTATATTCAAGCACCTGATGTCTCACCCTGACAGTTTCTTGCTGCACACACCGCACCCTCAAAGCAGAATGGCAGCCACACCATGTAAACCAGAGCACAAACACACGCACTAAGATGGCTTTGTGAAGCTGTAATATTGAGGATTTGGCGGGCAGCCTGGAATAATTAGTGTTGCCCTGGGTCTGAGTTACTGTTTGCTGGGCTCAGAACATTCCCTTGCAGGCTCTTTGGCTGCCAATTAACTCACACACGCACAAATGAGCCTGCATGCGCCCTGAGCTGTAATCTCATTACAGATTGGAGGGTACAAGCATCATCTTCATGCATCTACTATAACAGTTTGCCTTCTGATTTCAACAGCATTTCACTGAAATAGGTTTGTGTGTGAAAGTGTCATGTCACACCTCAGGCAGATTATGCTCACTCTGTTCAGAGAAGATGAAAGTCAGGGCACATCTGCAGACAAACAGTCCTGATGAAGAAAGAAAGGAAGGGGTCAGATTGTAAGCTACTATACTTTCATTAGCCTTAACCAAACACAAAACTCCTGCAATATGTCAGGTGAATAAAAGGACCTCATGTTTGATGCTTCTGAGCAGCTGCTTTGAAGACACGCTGTGCGCAGCAAGAGCGAGGCCAGCAGAGCCAGTTATGCATCACAGAGGAAGCTGGATAAACGCATCATCCTCATCGCTCTCGCACAGCGATTTCCCAGTAGTAGGTCTACTTGATGAAGTGCCAGATCCCCTCCCTGTTATTCTCCGAGCGCCAGCCAAGTGTCCACATGCATGAGTGTATTCATCAGTCAGGTGGCACAAGCTTGGCTTTTTTTCCCCCTTTTATTCTTCCTTCTTGCTGTGCTCAGGTGTGAATGGGATTGGGCTGATTTATCTCTTTTGTGCTGCTTATCGGTGAACGGTCCCCATAACTGAATGGGCCCAGGTAATGGGGAAACACACAAACATGGTGATTAAATATGTTGTTAGCATGTAATAATGTTTTGTACTTGCAGAGCTGAGTCTGCAAATTGCTCCCTGATCAATGAGTCACCCTGGAAATCCTATCCTGTAATTGATTGATGTGAAAACCAAGAAAGAAAAACATGCATGCCATAAAATACAAGGGGATACAAGTAATTGCAGTAGTCAAAAAAAAAAAAAAAAGCCTGGAGCTATTGGCACGCACACCAGACATCATTCACTGTATGACTTCTGCTCAAACCTGACAGTTACTTTGTGTTGGGTGTTTTAGGTGATTCAAGTGATTCATTGCACAGAAGTCAGGTCTTCACACGCAGCCTCCCATGGTGGTGTCACTCTCTTTTTAACACTCCTCAATTCTTGTCCATGCAACATACCTGTAATTACACAAAATCCTCCAAAACTGTAGGTTTAAACCTCAGGGAGGTAGTTCCAGAGACATCTGATCGTGCCTCAAACCTGCCATTACAGCCAACGTCACCTCCAGCAAATTCTAATCACACTCATTCACCTCCACACAAACCATGAACCCAAAACACTGTCAAATATTTCTCATACTATGCGCACTATGCCCCTCTCTCCCTCCCTCTCTCCCCTCTCTGCTCTTTTTCATCATTCAGGGGTTACTCGCTAAGCCATCAAGGGTTGAGCTAATGAAAATGCCTGGATGAAGGGTGCCTCTGATGAGAACTTTGGAGTTCCTCTCACATATCTTCAAAGAAGGAATTAATAGAATTAGCTGGTCAGTAGAGAGGGACTGATTGCAAATGTCAGATGGAGCGAATAATCTGCTGGAATAACATTTAGTGAGATCATGAGTCAGTGTGTGAGACCTGGACTTTAGAGTTTCATGACTCAAGTGTTGTGGGTCAAGTCTGAAATGGAATTATCAAAGCACTTTTCTTTTTTTCTTTTTTTTAACAGGGAAAAGTTTAAAAATCAGCAATATGTCAAACTATTTTAATGTAACAAAAGTTCAAAAATCTGAAAAGGAATGAAGATGAAAGTCTGTCCAACTACACAAGACAAAAACATGAACATCCTGTCCACTTTGTGCACTTACTGTACAATAAACAGAACTTGGTGCTTGGTAACTACAGAAAATGGCTGAAAAAAAAAATCACTTCCACATCTTTTCAAAACACAAGGTGCTTGAGGCTCTGCGCGTACAAAACCTGGGTCCGGCTCGTATGGATGGCATTGGTTTGTTTGTGGAGAAAGAGACACAAAGAGGAAAGCTCTGCTGAAATTGGTTCTCATTCAGGGAGGAAAGGCCAAGAAGAAAAGGTTGTAAGTGCACCATGTTCTTTGTGCTGGGAAGAAGCGCCACTACATCTCTATGCTTTCTCTTACTCATTCTGTTTGGTTCTCTAGGTTATCCCAAAGGTTGAAATTGGCGAGACAGCTTGCACTTGCCTAAGGCGGAAATCTGGGTATAAAACTCATATGAGGATCGTGCACTCAAAGCAGTGGGTATGATGCTATTGGAATGAGCTGGCTTGATCCTCAAATCAGAATTTTGTGTTGTGATTTTACAGAATTAGGAAGTTTTTTCATGACTCAGGGTCTGTCTGACTTTGGTTTGAAGAAAATCAAAACCTTCCCTCTTTTGAACCGTGCACAGTTTCACATTTACTCCTTTGGGCTGTGTTCTGCCAGTGTTATTCATCTCTAACCACAGAGCTTTCTCATAGTAAATCAACAAATACTAACATCATGTTGCATCTCTTTGGTGTCAAAGTCAGATCTTCGGGGTATCTTTTCCATATCTCAAATCTAAGCCTGAGGTTTCTGTCTGTCTGTTGAGAATTATAAAACAGCACATGATGTTGTCTAATTCTTTCCTGTGGACCAAGTCAAATTACAGGTGTGATCTGGGCGCAGCACTATGGTTCAAGTTCAGGGAAACAGTTTGAGGCCATGTCTTAGCGTAGTCTCTGGGAAACCGCATATATTTTTACACTTGCACCTATCATCCACACGAAACTACAGTTTCCAGTTTTGCTTCACTAAAAACAATCTGCTCTGAAAAGTCCGACCAAAGTGAAGATTTTGGAAAACTCAGGTTTCATGGTATCATGTATATGCCTGAGTTTTTGGATCTGAAACATCACAGCTTGCAACATTCATCCATTGGCGTCACCTATATGCAATATTTGTTCATGGCAGGCATGGATATGGCTTTATAGTTATTCAAGTACAAGTGCGCCAAACCAAAATGTGAAGAGCAGACTGTATGTATTTAGCCTTCAGTTAGCATTTTAACTCTGAATTTGAAACGTTTCCTTTAGGTCAAGGCAAACCCAGACAAGAAGTACTATGGTCCTCTGTCACAATCTGTCAACCCTGATGAATCATATTCACACTCTTGACCAAAAATGGTCTCCTCTGACTCAACCGACAACAAGCCAAACTCTGTGGCTCATGGTGCACGAACCAACGGATGAAGTGACAGTGGCGTCATCATCTTCCTCTGTACATCAATCATAACAACACTCAGAGACAGCTGAACTCTTTGAAGGACTTTTGGGCTCAACACAGCCTCCCTGTAATTATTAACTCACATGTCTACATTCAACACCTCATCTGTATCCTTGCAGTCCTCATTAGTGTTCAGTATCTGTTGATCTGTTGCATCACTTACACGCTTCAAGTCAAGGGCACCTCCTTTAAAGTGTGAATAAATCACTGAGTGAAGGAACCCGGAGACAAAGCACGGCTGGATATAAGAGCAGAGGATGTACATTTCTGCAGTGAGGACATCACAGGACCAACCCTCGCACTCCCATGTCTGCTTTTTGCAAGCTTTAATTAGACATGATCTCTTCATTTGCACACAGATGTACCACAAAGTCATTATGGCATATTTTCCAAAGACTGAGCAGAACAGAGCAAAATCCCCAAACTGCCTGTTGACTGGTGAGTAAAAATAGTTCTGCTAAAGACAGTGAAAGGCTGTCTTCTTTGAGTAAGACTTCTAGTCTGGCCTCTTGGGATGAGGCTTACTGCAATTTATCACAGTCACTAATTATTCGTGTTATAAGCCGCCCCTCTCTTGCAGGAATAAAAAAAGAGGAAAAGGCAAACAGAACAATGAAATAACCACTTGCATGAGCGCTGACAAAAGCACAGAGCAATGAAAGCACCATATGTCTGGAGTGTGTGCTGTTGGCTGATTATAAGACATGTGTCTCCACCAGAGGGAATGAAGACTTGTGCTATTTAAGCAGAGTGTCTGCTTCCAAAGCATGTTTGATCAGAGAGAGAGAGAGGGAAAAAAAGGAACTGTGATCACTGATTCTTTTTTACTCACTGTACCACATGTTCTCCCGCTTGTTTTTAATCACAGACTACATTACTGTTTGCTCGAAAGTTGTGTTCAAGAATTTATTTGGACTACATGAGGGAGAAACGCTTCATCTTGTGAAGCAGAGGAAGTGAAACACTCAGAGATCCAAACATAAAAACATACTAATTTTTGCTCTTTGAAAGCTAAATGAAGAGGAAGAAGAACAATTAGCTCAGAGATCCTCGCTCACATTCAGAGTCTTTGTGGTCTTTGAATGTATTTTCGCCCAAATTATGTTGCAGCACATTCACATTATTCTAGGTCAATGGCTCCATTGAAGACCTATCTTGTAGAGAGATCAGCACAGGAGCTAATTATGCTAATAGGCTCTGGCAAAATGTTTGATAGCAGCTGTAATCTTAGAGCTGATAGAAGACCACAAGCACTTGTGTGTTTTCCTTCACTTTCATCTCTTACTGAGTATTTGTCAGCTGAGCAGGCTACTGTCACAAACATGCACTGTAAAACCCAATCAGTGAATCATACTTAAAGAAAAAAAAAGCCAACCAATTGCCTTAAAAAACTCAGTAAGCATGGCTTTATTACCCAACTAATATAAAACTAATTTTGTTGAGCTAACTCATTCATTATTGCAGTCTACTTGTAGTTAAGCTAAGGCAACTAAAATTATTTAATCCAAACTACTTGATGAATTGTGTCACATGTACTTGTGACTTAGTACAGACAACTTAATAATGTAAAATGAACAGTGTTTTTCTATTATTATTATTATTATTATTATTATTATTATTATTATAACTATTATTTTAAATACACCTTAACACTTTTAGCAGTGCACTTTTTGTGAATATGTATTGTAGTCCAAGGCATGTCCAAGCAAGATCAGCCATAATAGAAAGCTTTGCTTCACAATTTACAATTTCATCTTGTGGACGCTGTTATCCAAAGTGACATACAACAGTGAATAGTTGGAGGCTTGACAGTTCAAATTATGCTAACTATTTTCTACCAACCCATTTCCCAATCTGGATCCAAGCAGGGAATTGAACCACTAACCCTCTGGATACCCTGGATACCAAGCTGAGTCCTTATGAACTGAGCTACTACAAGTAAATCTATGTTAGCAAAGTTTACTCTAATGCTAGGTAAAATCAGGTAATACAGGCATGAGTAAGAAATTCAAATGTGAAACTCAATGATGTAATCTGTCAGTGCCTTTCCAGCTGAGGTTGGTTCACTGTGTACTCTCAAGGTTGGGTATGCTTTATCTTTTCTACTTGTTTAAATTACTTCCTCTTGTATTAGTGTCACCTACTGGAAGTGTGAAATTGGCAACTTCAGTCTTTACAGATCAAGTAATTCAAGTAGGCATCACTTCAAAACTGGTAAAAAAAAAAAAAGCTTTCTTCATTCATTAAGTAACTGTTACTTAAAAGATCGAGCAACAACTGCAGATGTTAATAACTCAGTAATGGTGGCTCATAATTGTGAGACAAGAAAGCTATTGGGTTTTATAGTGTAGAAAGGATGTAACTGCATGTAGCTGGCATATGTAGAAGGGACAGCTCTGTGTTATCGACCCCTATTACTTTACTACTACTATCATTACAACCTCACAAAGGTGAAAATAACTCCAGAAAAATCCATGACCAAAGTTAACTCCACAGTGGTCAAACTAATCCTCACATAGAAATTATAGAAACCCTCATTTGTGTTTTCTCTCCTGAAGCACAAGTTGTATCCCCCACTGAGTTAATGACCAAAGAACAATAATCTCATTTGTTGTTTCTGCAAAACAATATTCAGACTTGCAGCGTTTCACAAGGTCATCTCACAGGCTCCAACTGTAGAGGGTGCTTTATGAATTTTTATCTCGTGCCCTGAGGTAACATATTTATATGCATAATACTTTTTTTTTCTCTTATACATAAGCTAAATATTTTTATCTTTTTTAGATTAGAGTGAGCGAGGGAGGTAATTATTGCCAATTTTCTGTCGCCCACCTTCTGTTTGAACATAAATCTGCCTCTTTGTTATTCAAATATTATTTAGATCATGTCAACACATTCATCACCAGGAGAAACACAGCTTCTCCTGTAGCTTTCTGCATATCACTTTCTTTTATCAAAGAGCACAAAGCCCAGAGGTAACTTGAACAGTGCTTCAGCAATAAAAAACCTAGCATGTGATTCTGTCCCCGACTCTGTTTGTTTGATTGTGCTTTATCATCAGTCAACTCACTCTGACTGCGAGCGGAGTGAACCATGTCTCAAAGATAAAGGTTGTGTATTTTTATTTGTTTGTCCCTGCCACAGTCACTAATCACCACACTATGATGCCTCACAAGCTTCTCACTCTATCACCTGACTTTAAATGTACCTGTAACCATCAGGTAGAGTGTTTCTTTAAGTCATCAGTAACTAGGCTACTGCATCTGAAGATTTGGGACTAAAAAACAGCCTACTATGATCTACCAAAGCCTTTGTTTTTAACCCTTGAATGCCATGGGAGCGCTGGCACTTCCATTTTTACAAGTGCTATTTAAATTACCATAACTCCCCAACCATTTGAGCTAGTGAGAAAATTCAAACTGTCCATTGAAGAAGAAGATACAAGCTTTACTGCAATATCAAAAGGAGTCCATATTTAATAATTTTCCAATTACAGGCAATAACTGATGCAAGCTGTTTTCATCACTTTGACTCTTCAACCACTTGGGCTGAAAAAAAAATAAATAAATCCTGAAAGAAGAGAAGTAAGCTTTCCAGGCATGACCTTTAAACCTTTTGGGCCAATATAACACAAAAATGTCCATGTGGCCTGTTTTAAATGTGGGTATTAACCTGAATGTGAATACTCTATTATTCAACCCCTCAGTTAATTTTCTTTGAAAATCCCTTTCACTTTTTGCCACTTTTTTTCCCTATTTATTTATTTAGTACAGTCATACCAATGTATAAAATAAAGTAAAACATTCGAAATCCCCGAAATGATCAGTTTTTACAGACTAGCAACAAAAGAACATCTACTTATTCAAATGGATAATGATGCGATAAGTGAAAACACCTTTTTTGAGAGGGTACATTCTGGTTAGTCTCCCTCTTAAACCCCTGTAGTAGCTTTTCATGATTCACATCTCAAAAATTTCCATTTTTACATTCTGGTGTTTTATAAAACTCTTGTTTCAACCTCTGTGTAAAATGCTTCCTTTCAGCTGCTGTCTCTTTAAGACTTCCAGCTACACAAACCCCCTTCCCTCTGATTGGTCAGCCATCTGGAGGCCTGTTTGGGGCAGAGCAGTAGGTAAACCTTGATGTTTGAGCCCCACCCCTCCAACATGTCATAAACCAGGAAGAAGGTGCTTGTGTGATGTTTCCATGTTTATAGTTTTCAAATAAACTTTCTGCTTTGGATAAATGCAGCCCTTTATGAATACTATGCTTCAAATGTGTGCCTTTAAACTGTTAGTGTAATTCACATACATTATAGTGCATGGAGCATAAGCTGTATGAGAAGAGGACTACACAGTGAAAACAAGAAGGTGAACTTGGATATCTTTATGTTACCAAATTTGATTTAATTTTAAAATATCTACGCTTAAATTCATAGGACGTCCATACCATGCCTCGCTACAACTTATTGAAGGAGACTTATCAGGTCAAATGTAGTCTGCAGCTGCTGCGCACTCATTGTTCAGCTCATTCTGCTGCAGCGATGCTGTCGAGAAAGTAAATTAAATACTTTCAATGTCAAGGCAAGCCTAATAATGAGCATAATACTCCATACACAGCATTGACCTACATGGTAATCTCAGAGCAAACACAATAATGATTAAACTGTGATAAGCATCCTAGTGGACACATTAGGCAGTGTTGTTATTTTAGCCGATAGGAGTTTACGGCCCATTTATCAGCATGTTTGATGTCTCTAGGTTATCTGGGATGGAGAAAATGGCTCAATGGAGCCAGAAAATGATATCATTAATTGAGTTTGTTGTTATTGGGAGTTAGATAATCAAAAGAGCGAGAGGCCCAGCTTTTCCTTTCATTGTGAGGTCCTGACATTGATTTTCTGTACTTTTCTTCTTCTTCTCTTTTTTTTTTTTGACTTCGCTTCAGGAGGAGACTTTTGTGTTCATTTCCTGGCTTCAGAAGACTGGTGGTCTGGTAGCTCTCCTGTAATTAATCTGGATAATCAATGTCAGGTGCCTCAGGCCCTGAAAAAGACATCTCTTCCTGAATCACCTGTTGGAAGTTTTATGCGTGTGTTTGTGAGAGGAGGCATGTGTATTTGTATTCATGAGAGGAAACCTCAGAGCACAAGTGTGCTTGATTCTGTGGGCATGCTACAAGACGAGAGAGTGTGTTCAGGCATATTGAGATAAGAGGAGCAGAGAGTTTGTTGAAATTCTAATACGTGAAACTCATTTTCCAAAAATCGCTCACTTTGATAGCGACTCCAGTTGAGGCCTGGAGATGAAGGCGTTTCTGAATGTTTCGCTGTGATGAAAGTTGCCTTGAATCAAAGCTGTAACTATGGAGACTCCTCATAACTCTCACTTTGCATAAATGAGTCAGGATAAATTAGAAATCCAATTTGTATTGTTTGCCATGCTCAGAATAGATTACAAATGTATCAGCCAGCTGATGCTAATTCTGTTGGCAGCGCGTGTTGTTCTGATGAGAAAGGAGGAAAGTGAGTGGGCGGTGCTGGTCGTATATGCAGCGTTGTTTGTCATCATCTTTATTTACCTCGCAGCATCTCCACAGGCTGCACACATATGGCTTATGATAATGAGAGTCCATATCATCTCTCTCTCTCTCTCTCTCTCTCTCTCACCCTGAGTCATTGTGTGTGATCCAGCACTTCTCTTTCTTCACTTTCAGCATGCACGCTCAAATCAGATACTAGTTGGATCACTTTGAATTAACATACAGCCCAAAGGTCAAAACCTCCCCACTGTATTCCTCTCTTCTTATTTTTCTTCTGTCTCCACTGAGAGGCTATGAATTCAGTAGGTGTTATGAATGTAATGTTTGTAATGTTAATTTTACATCCCAGAGGAGTCTGTTACAGCAGTTTGATTGTTTTTCCTCTCAACTTCAAGGTCTTAGTGCAAGGACACTGTAAGCATGCTCACCATACATCGCATGATTCTCAGGGCGAGACTTGTTTACCATCTACCTACCACCACACATCACATGACAGGGTTATACAGAGAGAAAGAGGGTAGGGCTGCTCACAGAGGCCCATTCATTCTCACAAATACCTCAGTGGACTTCTTGGATCAGGAATTCTATTAACAGTGCACTAATCAGAGGATTCTTATTGAACGCACTGCAGCCAACTAGAGATGTGTCCTTTCAGAGCATGGCCGGTGAAAAGAACCCAAAAACATCTTAAAAAGCCCAAGATCTCTGAAAGGAAACAAAAAAAGGGCAGTTTGATAATTGTGCCTCAACAGAAAAAGGACACAGTAACAGTCTCTGACCTTTGTGAGACTGCAGAAAACATTCAGACGGTACAATTTTCTCTAAAGGCTGGTGCAAAGGAGTTGCCAAATGTGTTATTAGTTGCTTTTGCTTAGTTTTGTATTTTCCTGTGTCCGGATTTGACTTGTTGTTTCCTTTGAGAGATGCTTCTTATGTGACTTTTTTTTGTTTATTCCTGATTCATGTCTCATGCTGTAGTCCTGGTGCATGTGTTTTCATTCATATTTCTTTGTTAAAGTAGCTGTGAGGACTTTCAGGAAAAGGTGGAGAGAAAGACGGATAGATAGACTTTACTGTCATTGCACAGAAAACATAGTAGTGAGATTTTTACAGCAAAATGTTGTTGCCTTGGTTTCCAGGGTAACAACACAGTAGGAACAGGTTATTTATACACTGTATTATATGCTGTATAAAAAAAAATAAAGTGTAATCTATAATCTATACATCTAGTGCAAACATTATGTATATATGTGGCACTGGGTTCCATGGGCTTCATTATTTCTCTCATCACACATGGCAACTAGAGAACTCAAACTTTCCAGTCATACTCAACTTATAATATTGTGAGTACTAAAAGAAGGCAATCATCATAATGCCACTTTTTTATGAACATGATGAACACAACCCCATTTGAAGGCACCAATATTTTCTTTGTTACAGTACCTCTCTGTGTCCCTGGTTTTCCTTGTGGCCCTTCTTTGTTTTCCTGTGAGTGTTTTGACTTTTGTAGTGGATTTATGTCGGGTTTTTTTGCTTGACTCTGTTCGTTTCATTTTTATTGTCTGTTCCTCAACAGGAAAATTTGTTATTCAATGAGCAAAGTCTTATCTGAACAAGTTTAATTGAACAGTTTGTCATAGCAGACGGAAAGCCAACCACATTTTTAGATAACTGTCTATTTTTATACCAATCCAGTGACTTTGTAATAAGGAAAAATTGTGCAAAAAAGCATCAAGCCATCATGACCCTTAAATGTGTGTTTTGTAAGAAGAAAGAAGAAGAAATATGCAAGGAAGCAGTACATTTTATGACTTATTATTTAGCTTAGAACCAGAGAAATCTGAGTTCTTGTTTTTCTTTCTTTTTAAATGTATTATTTATCAGACTATGAACCTGCTGCAGATCAACAGAGCGCTGGCTTTCAGATCACTCCAGCAGGAGAGAAAATGCCACAGTCACATCTTCCAAAGGCTGAGGCTCCCTCAGTGTGTCAAACAGAAGGACCTCCCTCTGCACCTGCTGCCGGCTGAAGCAGGATATCCACACAGGAAATGTTAGAACCTGCTATCAGAGCAGCTTGTGCCCTGTGGTCTGCTGTCATATCAACACATCAGGGATGCTGAGTGTGAACCTACAGACAGGCAGCAGAGTGAGATGGGAAGCATCACCTATTACCTCAGAGCTTTCTTCATCTTCTTCCTGCTCTCTCTCTCTCTCAGGGGCGGACCCAGTGGTGAGCATTACAAGTTTAGTCTGGTCCTTCTTTCTAACGGTGATATCACAGAGGTTGTGTTGGTTGGTTGGGTAAACTATGACTATGTGATCACCTAACCCAGGGGTGTCCAAACTAAGGCCTGGGGGCCAATTGTGGCCCGCCGTCTATTTTCATGCGGCCCCCAGCTTTTATTTCAATATTCATTTTGTGACTTAAATTAATCATGTTCTAATTCTGTACATTAACAGTTTCTGTTAAGAGCTTGAAAAAAAAACCTTAATATATCTGGTAACACCTCATAAAATTTGGACTGTGCATAGGCCACTTCAAAAAAAAAAAAAAAAAGACAAAAGACTGAATTAAAGTTATGAAATTGTGAAGAAAAGACAAAAGTTGATGCATAACATTGTTCAGAATATAGGATCAGAAATGTTTAGGGTTGCAAAATATTCTTTCAACTGTCTTATAAACAAATGTGATCAATTCCAGATTCTGATCCTGCCATAGAAAAACAACCGATTTTCCCAAGTTTTGGTTTTATCTCATAGGTCTGCAACAATAACACTGGTATGTTTGACTAAACTTGGGGACAGTTTTTTGTTTGGTTGTTTGTTTTTTTGCAGAAACTACCAAAACAAAATAGTTTCCAAATTGAACACTCATTTGTTACTTTCACTGTTAATAAACATGTCCGTCGGCCCTTGGTCATTTTCACAGTATGCAATATGGCCCTATCAGATAAAAGTTTGGACACCCCTGATCTAACCTGGCACAGTAATGAGCAAAAGGGTTGTGTACTCTGACCAAAGAATTCATCAATGTCCCAGTCTGGCTCCACTCCTGCTCACTCTTGACTGTTTTTTACTCCTTTTCTGACTCTTTGACCTGCTTTTCTTTATTCTGAAAAGACTGAAAGTTTCCATATCAGCCATTGTGTCTAGGCTGGCCAATAATACCGTCTCTTTTAGTGGGTGTATAGAATGGTTATTTTTAGATAAGGCACGATTCTGCCTCATGACTTGGCAAACGAGTTTAGCCAGGATCAAATTAGGACTTGGAATTGCCCACTAATTGGAAATTAGAAAACCCAGCACAAGTGTTGGCTCTGAGCTTGTGTCAGTCTGCTCAAATGGGATGTCATACACACAGTATCTGGGTTTTTCACTTTTCAATTCTATACGGAGAAGAGCAGCCAGGCATTTTCAGATGGACTGGAATTCAGACTGAACCACATATGAAAACTATTCAGAGTGCCACACATCCACAAACATCTGAAAAGTGTATAAAACTGTCGTCTAATGATTTTTCCACAATACTTCAGCGCAAAACTGCTTCCTGTCTTCAATCTGGTGCAGTTTTAAGTTTGGCTGTGCAGAGCAGGATCTTAATACATCTTGACAAACATTAAATTAAATCAAAACAGCATTGCTTTTCCAAAAAATGAACTGAAACAAAAAATATTGTCAGTAAAAAGCTTGAAAACATCATGTTGTGCAAGCATGCCTAATGAAAATCAGTTTTTCTTCCCTAAGAAGTATGACTCTCCAGCTATTAGTGAATACATTTGATCTGGATATGTGAAGCAGGGTCAGCTAAGGAAATGTAAACTTTTTTTCTCTGAACCCATAAGTGAGGACATAGCAGATTTTGATGGTGTATACTTTGATGAAATTGATTCAATCAAGTGTTTCTCAAAGACCTCTCATAGTTAAAACCCAAGGCATCACTACTTCACATATTCTGTGTAATCCTTTAAGGCCATTTAATATTATTATCACCAAGTATTCATTGAACAATGTCATTAAATGTTAACTCTTTGTTATGCTGGGATGAATCCAAAAACAGTCTCTAATTAAGCCACAAGTGATTGAAACAATAAGTTCTTCCTGTGCACAAAGGAGAGTAAAAATACAAAAGCAAATGTGTCCTTGCACTGAAACACTCACCACCATGTTTGCTGCTAGTTCAATCAATAATTTGCAATTCAAGTCTCTGAATGATGATGTGGGGAAATTAAATATGCTAAGAACAGAGGAGTTGGCACTACGAAGCTAAAATCATGCAGAAAGCTGCTTAAAGACTAGCTCTTGAAGTCTTCCATGGAATATGCACAAGGTGGATGAGTCTGCAAGACCAGTGACATCATACACTTGGCTTCAACAAACACCTGTTTTTAACCTCAGGCAAGTTTTAGATGAGAGAAAACTGACAGGGTTTTGCAGCAGTAGAGGGAGAAAAAAAAAGTCTTCCCTTAATACAGATGTTGCAAAAGCGATGTCAGGATTTTAAAGGTATCTGCATGCACAGCAGATTCCTCCCCCTGTAACAACATCACTGTGTTTCCCTCTCTTCCACTAATGACATTTTTCTGAGGAGGACAAAAATGTTCAGCGTTAATCTCTGTGCCATATGGGTGGACTGATAGATGCTGCGATGCTAAGTGGCCCGCTCAACCCGTGCTGGCACAAAATAATTATAATTTATGAGGCCAAACCTTCCGATTCATCACAGACCATGGCTTTTCAGACAGCCACAACACATCATTATGGGATATCGCCTTACCCTTCCATTGGCCTACTAATCCAATAGAGGAGTGGTTTTAGCCAAACCTTCCTCTGCATGCGCTATTGTCTTTGGCATTGCTGTGCAATAATGGCTTTGACCTGCCACGTGCAGCCGTCAGGATGCAGACTGAGGGGCCACTAATGAAGGTTTATGTGACATGGTGAAGACGTCAGTCAGACGCCATTAGGACATCTTTATGGCTCCAGTGATATAGCCTGGACACAGCACTTCCTGTGCTTTTAAGACCTAAGTATATGTGAGCAGGCATGCAATGAGCAACCCTTGTGTAATTACATTGTGCATTTCTGCGTGGAGAGTTTGAAGGCCTCATACATAGATTTCATTTAGTTTTTTTTTCTTTTTTAAAATTATTTTTCACTTCATCATATGCAAATAAACAGAATAAAACAGTACACCAAATCCCATAGAACCATTACGCCTGACCTTGTGGAAAATGTGCAAGTGCATCTTGGCAGCAAGGGCAGCATTTTACTCCATTCATCCAGACAAACTCTGAATTAAAACTCTTGCCTGCGCCAAATATCTTGGTGTAGCATAGCCAGTTGTCAGGATTGGTTGTTAGATAACCTTGTATAAGTTGTGTAAGACTTGAGTGTGTTGCCAAGACTGTTTCAGAGAACTGAAGCTGTGACCTGGTGAACTTGCAGCTTTCAGTCAAATCTGTCAGTGGTTGTTGTTGTAACACAGGCTGTAAAAACAGTGAAAGACACCTTTTGAATGCATCTTAATTTATTGACTTTTTATTATTGGAGACCGGAGACTATTAATTGGGGTTTCTCCACCAAAATAGTCTGACCGTGAAAACGTATCCACTTGCTAAAGTCTTCTCTCCACTAACATCCAACAGATCTGGAGGTTGTTACAAAATTGTTTTAGATTGCTACAACAATCTTGATTCAACTACTTGTGTGAAGGTAAAGCTCTGTATGTTCTGCAGAAACTCAACAGCTCCTATAGCTGACGTCTTTGAATGAATGTATTTGCCATCATGTGAAAATGTTCATAAGGACACAAAAAAGAAGTTAGAGTTAAATTATAAATGGAGCAGAAAAGATACTATTTGGTGCTTCAAGTAGTTCAGATTGCAGGATAACAAATATCTGTGACTAAAATGCTGCATTTAGCTAAAAACAGTCTTAAAAACATCATGGAAAAAAATCCAGATCAAATCCATTTCCTGATCCTGCCATAAAACCATATTGACATATTTTTCCTATATCCCCTGCTTGTGAAGAAAGTTATTCTTGGTCAGAAGCAGAGTTTTCTGATGTTTATGCAGCATGTAACACTGCAGAAATTGGACCATTTATCATCTGTTTTCAAGAGACACCTGAGGGACAGATGAGCTTTGATTTCATCAGTCTGTGATTATCGCACAAGGATGTTTGAGCACATTTAGTGACTGAATTTTTTAGAAATCACCAAAATAAATAGCTTATAAATAGAGCATTCCTGACTTACTACCACTGTTAACAAATGTCGGTAAGAGCTGCTGGTCCTTGGTCATTTGGCAACGTTTAGATACCCCTGACTCCAACACTTATAATTTTGATCAATGTCAATTGGTAAAGATTAATACTTAACTAAACTGTCTTTTTTTCAGGGTAATGTTTGTGTGCAACCAACACAATGCAAGGATCAGACAAAAAATACCACACACTCACACACACACATTAAAACAAAGTAGAAATAAAATTTACTAGATATGGAACACTTTCACACCAACGATGACAAACTCAGAGTATGGGGAGCATCACAAAAGTCTAAAACAATAATAAAGGTACGTGCTATGGTCAAAGACGACCTTACATTTAACTTCTGCGAGACTTTCAAAATGAAACTTTAAAGTTATAGATCAGATGACTATTGGGCATGCAACAGTAATATGATCTATCCAAAATCTAAATTCAGTTTCAGTTGAGTCACGAAGACGGACTTCATATACTGAGCCACATGACTTATATATGCTCTGTAGCTCCAAAAGAAGTCAGACTCCTCTTCTCTTTACAAAGCTTCTGCTGATTTCAACAACACACTTACATGCTAAGCTCGAAGACATTAAGTGATGCTGCAGACCAAAGAGCCACATTTGTCAGCACTAAACGAAGGACCGAGCCAATCCTGAATGAGGGCGGGGTGAGAAAACTGGCTGAAAAAGAGCAGAAATCCACAATTAGTCTGGCTTCAGAGTCATGTTCTTGCTCCAAATCCACAACGGGCCAAGATGTATGGTCGAAGGCCAGAAAACTTTACATCTGGAAAAGGATTCATGGAGTCTTTGGAACTGATCAACAATCAGACCCCGAGCTGGGTTCTCCACTGTGGGAAATTTGTCTTAAGAAAGTAAATATCACTGAAATAATCCCTGAATCTCATCAGAGCAAAAAGTGTTGTACAGACTGTTATCTGAATTATATGTATTACCATGGTACAGCTATACTTTTACAGAGAAGTAAGATACACTCAGTACTTCAGTCAGCTCAATATAGCCAGACAAGCACAGCACCCTGTATTCAAAAGTCACTGTAGCGTGTAAGAAACTGTCATTTATGAGGAGTGCAGGTGCTCTGAAGTGTTGGAGGGATGCAGTCTGCACTTGTTTTCCACTCCATCCAGCTTCCAAGCCGTGCCCAGACAGAGAACAACACCACTTGGCAGGAAATGTGTGTCATGTACCAGCCTGCTAACCTCCTCACCCAGCAGGGTGATGCCAGGGGAGTTCCAGATCCCCAGCTCCACCTCTGTGTTACCTCTGTCCTCTGTCACCTGTCCAAATATGTCTGTCTGCTGAGACGCAGATATGTAAAAGGGTTTAACACAGCAAGAAAACTGACATCTGAGCCAGTGTTTATGTCTCAGTTAACCCTTTAAAGCCTGACCTATTTCAAAAATAGTTAACCCTTTTAACAAAATACACAAAAAATATTGCCTTATCATTTCAGTCATGATATATTTCTTGTATTACATTTGACACACTGGGCAATTTTGCGTACTACTTTATTAAAGCTTTTATTAAATATGCATTTGTTTGATGCAGAAAACACTTATCCAAAAAAGAGAGTAACTATTTTGATGTTATTCTTTCTGCAACTTCTTGAAAATCAAGCAAATACGAAAATAAATGAGAGGATGATTTCATGAGAGCACATTTTTTGAAAAGGGCCAAAATACAACTTGGGCTAACTGTAGTGATATGACACTCCTCAGCTGACAATGTCGTCCTCAAGTTGGTAGAATATGTTTTTTAAAATATTTTTAAGATGTTTCTGACAAATTTATTTATCATGTTGGATGAGATAGAGGGCTTTGAGCTCATGTATCAAATATGATATGCTTGGCAATAAAGAGCTAAGTGAATAAATTCACCAGACTTAATATGGGCCACATTCACCTGAGAAGTCTAGAAAAATGTCTTGCTTTAAGGTGCTTAAAGTCAAGTTAGGTGTGAGGAATAAAGTCAATCATTCACATTTTTCTTGACTGACAGATTGATTGATAGACTTTTTCATTCCAAATTCGTAATTGTCACACAAATGGGGCTTATGCTGAGTTTGCTACATGCTTTTAAAATACATATACAAGTTTTCGAACCCACATTTTTGATTTTGCTGTTTTACTTAGTCATTTTTTTTCCTCATATGCACATTGCTTCAAAGCCTCAATGCTTTAGTATTCCAGACCTTGACTAGGGGAATGGTAAAATCCAACAAGTAAACATGAGAATTATGCAGTGGTCAAAACACCCTGTGGGCTGTATGCCTTAATCTCTGCTCTCCTGACTGGTTTTTATACAAAAAAAGTGTTTATATTCTTCAGACTCTTCTGTTTCATAACACACGATCCAAAACCACTGATTTGTTTCTCTCTCTGTCTTTTATTTTACTCACTCAGATCAGTTGCTCTGACACTCTGATATTGCTGTGGTTGTGTTTTTGTGGTGGTTTGTTGAAAGGTCACAGTTGTTCTTCTGCAGGAGTTTGTTTTAAAGTCACTGTGTGAAGTTTTCACATTGGATTGACTGGAGACTTCTTTGGATGAATGTTTCTTGGAATGAAGAGCGCTGTCATGCTCATCATAGACCTAGAGTGCGTGATTAAGTTTTATGAGGGGCTATATGAAAAACCTAAATTGTCATAGGGTCGCACCAACTACGACATGATCTTTATTTTTCTCAATATCAATTTGTTCCTATTGTAAAATTCACCTACCCCATATATTTTGATTGGCTGCTAATGGTAATCAGCAAAACACTGATGTTCTGTTCATATGTTAATATGTATAGGTATGTAAAATCTAGTGTCTTGGGCTTGAACATCTAAATCTGGATGAATGTCTGAAGTGGCTATGAAGAGCAGGGAGGTGATTATCAGTGATAGAGGATCTGTATTTGGATTTGTTGAACTGCGTTGCTTGTCGCTCCTCACGATGAGCTCATGCGCACAAGTTTGTCCATATAGAAATAATGGTAAAGTTTCACTTTTCAAAATAAAAGCAACATACTTAACATATTGCATGTGTGGCATACTTTTTTTATGTCCATTAATTTGTGACTAGCCTTGTACAAGCTAGATAGGGGCTCCCAAAGGGCCAGATGTGGTCCGTGGGCCATAATTTGCTCGAGTCTGCCATAGACATTTAGCTCTTTAAGCTGCTAACGCATGAATTGCAGAGTTTGTCCATCCAAAACAATACTTCAGCAGAGGGTGTTTTCTAATTCTGCTTCAACATCAGACATGGGTCAATAGAAAATCATAAAAAAATTAAAAATAAAAAAAGTACTCACTTCTCTTCATTAAACCAAACTAGCAGAGGTCTGAATAGGGAGACTAGTGCTGAACAGCTACTCAATTATTTAAGAGGCATTTCTGTCAAGAACACTGACTGCAACGTTTGGTATTCAGAAATAAATTTTGTCACCAATGATGACCCAGTGAAACCACCCTCTGAAATCACTCACCTGCCTGGAGTTCAAATCTTCTTTTCATCAACAGAGCACTGAAATAAAAATGTTCGGTCAGTGCGCTCAGTGTTAAAATTATGTCTAAGTTTATGATTTTTCTTTCTATGTGAATTAAACAGTGACTGTAAAAAACTGGACCAGATGGGCGTGACACAGCATACTATTTCCAAATCAGAGATAAGAACGAGTGTTGTCTTTTGTGGGTTTGGGACTCTCATTAGTCTCTGCAGCCCTACATGCATGTATCTGCCCTGCTGACACTGAGCTGAAACCTTATTATCCCGGCCCCTGGCCTTTTGTGATGTATGGGAAACATGTAGTTCAGAAAAAAAAAATGCACAGCTGGGCATGAAATAAGGCAGTGGTTGAACTGGACCATTCACGGTGTCTAACCCTGTGTCCCCTCTCAGCCTGATTGTGCCCAAAGCTCACCCTCTTATTGAAATCAGACTTCATTTTTGAGCAGGGGGAGCTGGGAGCTGTCACCAACCCCTGTGTGTAAAAAGGGCAATTGCATCAATTTGATTGAAGAGCTGTTGAAAATGCTGAAGGCTTCCGCATTCAGTGGCAGGCGGGCTTTCCGCATCGGTACTTCTTGTATTGCTTCCCTCCACCATGTTTTTAGCACTGATTACATGATCCCTCCCGAATGTCAGAGAAAGGATGAACCCAGACATCCACAGTCGGGCTGTCCCACTCTTTGGCTCACAGTCGATGTTCTCGGGCTAATCTTCTTGAAGGACAGAAGGGTCAGTGGAGATGAACCGTGAACTGCCTCCACCCCGTCCCCCAGTGCTGCTCCAAACGGGGCCTCTCCTTTTGGCATGCCGGCTATATTTCCATGTTAGGGAGCACCTGTCTCCATGGTGCATTTATGAGGCGCTGCACAGCTGTTTCTGAGCTTCTAACACACATGTTTTATAGTTGATTCATGTCTCCCCCCTCACAGCCCCTCCTCCTCGCTAAAGAGGGATCCCCTTTGCTTTTCATTACCTGCATCGCTACTATAGCCTCTTATATGGATGCAAACTCTTTTCTCACTTTCACCAAACGTAGACCTCATTTGGTGATCACTGCTCTGCCAGATGGTTGTGGTTGACATTTTTAACCTGAAGAAACTGACTGAGCTGAGCCGTGTTCACTTGTAGGAGAAGAGAGAGGTTAGAGGTGAGGGTAATTTTCTCCTCAGGTTGGTAACATTTTGATCTTTAATACGTGAGGTAAAGTGGGAAATGTGATATTTGAGTACTTACTGTTAGCGTAATAGTATAAATTACCTTATTTTGACAGCTAAGTGGAAAAGAGTGGTGAGAATGAACCAGAAGACTAAACTAAGGAAGCAACTGACCCTTCACTAAGTCAACCTTGCTCTTGAGCTTTGTTTCCTCACAAAGCACTTGATGAAATTGTGAATGGTTGCTTCACCCATCAGACTGTACCACAGTAACTTCATATTGTACCACAGAGTCTTTGTTTCACTCAAGCCAAACTAAAACAACTTAGGTCTATGCATCGTCAGATTTCGTTTGCATGCAAAAAAGATTTCCACTGAGAACTCCAGCTTGCAGTTTACATGGCAACAGTGAAGGGTGTTTATGAAAAATTCCACTCTGGAGGCCATTTCCAAAAGTTTCTGTGTTAGGTTGGCAAAAACTTAATTCCCGGTGGAAACGCAAGAAAAGCTTTGTGTTTCACCCTAAAACCATTGTTTTCCACTCCTCATGTTTTGACCCTTTACTGACTTACCACATTCCCTGATTTATTTGTCTGCTGGATTTGGTACCTGCATCTTCTCTGACTGATTTTCCCATAAAGACTCTTATTGAACACTCTGCCTGTTCCTGCACTTGAATCCTTCATCTGTGTCTGAAAATTTCACATTGAAGCTACTAGGTGTCGACTGAAGCTGTCTGCATGGTTTTCTACCACATTGTGTCCCTGAAAAAAAAATGGCACCAGCTAAAGGAGTGTCTGGTCAATAATTACGAAAGAAATAAAGAAAGAAAAGGGCCAAGTGAGACATAACCAACTTATTCAAATTAATAGAGACAGCAGAGTTCCTGTAATGTGTGGATATTGAGACACTGTTGTTAATTCTGGCTCTCTTATTTTGATTAAATGATCCCCTGATTTTTCTTTTTTGAAAGGAACTTTTTCAATCATGCTATGTTTTTTCCCCTTTTTTTTCTCTTCTTGCATTCTAAAGGTTCTTAATCTTCCCATCAGTAATTGTCCTCCCCCCTCCATGCTCTCTACTTTTTGTATCCTCTCTCTTTCTTTTTTAAAAGTAATAGAAAGAGTAACCTTGGTAATACTTAGTCCACTGTACTCACTCACAGAGTCCAAACAGGACTGATTGCATTAATAGAGAAAGCACTCTCAACTCGGCAATAACAGTGGTTATGTTTGAACTCTAACGTTTCATGTTTATTTCCATTTTAGCGTGCGGTCCCTGTATACTTCCTCCATTCTTCTCCATCTACTTGTATGAACCTTTACAGGGCTACACTAATGGGGCTCTGTTGTTATGGCTGCGTGGTTTGCTCCATCTCATCTTGGAGATAGGCCTCATCAGAGATTTGATGAGAACATACTAATAGGACAGATGTTTGGAGGGAAAATCAATAGAGCTTAGCTATTAGGGGGTAGAGGGATAAAAGGACACTCAAAGCCGAAAATAGCAAGAGTGCATGAAAGCAGGCAACTCTTGTGTATGATTACCTGCACTGTGCCCTCAAGAACATTTTAAATGTTTTTTTTTTTTTTAATATTTTCTGCTCTGTCCAACAATGAAAGCAATGCTCCTCTCCTCCAACTTCATCCCATTAAATGTTTCCAACTCTGAAAGCACTTCTTTTCTCACTGATATATTGTACTTTGATTCTGAAACATATGTAAAGGTTAAAGTAATATTAACTTTGAAAAGGTTTCTGAGGTGAAAAAAAAACTTCCCTGCAATCTAATTTTCAGATTTGGCATCAGTGTCCTTTCCCAGGCCTTGTGCACGGAGTCTGAGCGAAAGGCCAAATCAGACAGCGTGTGAATCAACAGGTGCCCTGCATGACTCATAACCAACCACAGCACAGGTAATTCTAAAAACTGCTCAAGACTGTGCAGGGTTTAGATGGAATGTGACTGTCAGATCAAATTTGGAAACGGAAAGGGGGACAAAAACACAAAAAAATCAAAAAGGAAGAGAAATCAAATCAGATCTACTTCCTCATAGGAAGAAGGATGAAGCTTCACCAGTGTCTATCTCTATATTCATACATTTAGAGCCATACAACTTCACACTACCATGAACTGATTTTGGACTCAGCAGGCCGTTTAAGTTTTACAAAAACTTCATGTGTTCAATTAAACTCATGGAATTACAGGAGAATTGAATCAGCCCAGGGTGCCGCGGTGAAAGAGAGTTTAGGGAGCCTTTTAAAGCAACTTAAGCGAAACATTCCTCAACATCATTTATTCTGGGTGCCTGGGAGCACTTACTGACTGAATGAGCAAGCTGAGCTACAAAGTACTTCTACTAATTCAAACCTTCAAGTTAGTTTGAATCAATGCTTTGATGCAGTTTGTGTCCTCTTTGTGCAAACATCGATCGCCTTCTCTCTTCATTCAGATTTTCCATATTTATCCAAGACTACAGAAACTACTTGTTCTCTTGTTTAGTTTCTGGGACTATTATGTCAAGAAACTCTCAAAGCACACTCCTATTGACAGATTGATTAAATCTTTACACACAGTTTAGCCATCGCTTTTGTCTTTTGGTATCTTGAAATTGGACATTTTCTGAGTGCAGCATGTCGAGCTTGACAGCCTTCACTAAAATGAGACAGAAACACTTGGATTTCTACAGCCTTTAAAGGCCTTGATTTTCTACAATATATTCGCTCCTTTTTCTCAAGATAACTTAATATCAGTTGTTATTTTTCCTGCTATCTTGGGAAAACAAAGCTTGTTTTCTCAAGATAACAGGATAATTTCTTGTGCAACCCATCCTCTGATTGGCTCTATTCCACTCTACTGCTTATTTAATTTGGCGAAGCTGTTTCACTGCTTGGACATCACTCGTGAGGTAAGAAAGTGAGAGATATCTAAAGCATGTTAAAATGAGCTTGGAGTTATTTAAAGATTAGAATCCTCACTGCAAACTCACAACAAAACATTCATTCAGATGAAGAGATTATCAAACTGAGTCACTCAAGTCATTACCAAACTTTGTCCTTGGAGAATGGTGATTCATTTAGTGAGAATTTCTTGAAATGGTCCTAAATATAAATGAAGTTTTAGGTGGTGAGGCAGGAAAACAAAAGCTTTGAGTCAACATTGTGTTTCATTATTACTCAAGCCTATCTTTAGAAAAGAAGAAAGAAGAGGAAGAAGATATACTTTATAGAGAACAGAGTGAAGGAAATGCACCATGAGTATTAAGGGTTACGGTGCCTTTCTCAAAGCTTACCTCGACCCTGCCCTGGACGTTATACTGACTTCTGTGCAGCCATCAGCCCAATTTATTTCTTTCTTGAGCCATGCTGGGACTTGAACCAGTGACCCTGTGCTAGCCAAGCTAAGTCTCAAATGTTAGCCACTGCCACCCTGAAATTGATTTATAAGACTCATTTTTAAATTTAGAGACATGTTGTTAAATGTCACTTTACTTCATGACAAAAATATTTTTTTTTTAAATCGCTTTTTTAAGCTATTTCCCGGGGTTATTGTTGTGTCTTTGGTCAAACAAAGCTTCTCTGGCTGAAATTATTTTGATGGAAAATCTTCATTCATGACCGAATTAATACAAACTTGATACTGATGATGGATACTTTAACCTTGACTGTACAGTTGCGTTACTGTTTCACTTTCAAAACTCTTCTATTTAGTTGAGTATGTCTTTTTCTGCTGGAAGACAATGTGTTATATATCACAGTCCACTAAAATCCATCTAAAATAATCTAACGCTCCAGCTGAAAGCAGTGAAGTGCCTTTTTCATGTCTCCTCCTAATAGGAACACACTTCTGGGTCTTTTGTCTCCCTTACATCCTCTTTTTTCTCCCCTTTGTTCAGCAACCTTCAGCTCCAACCCAACCCCCAGCCCCTTTGATAATACTAGCATGTGGTAACATCTAGCTAACATATTTGGTCATTAACATTTCCTTTCAAAGAGCCTGTCAGAGCTTATTAGACTAGTGTCAGAAGACCTGAGAGCATCAGGGGGAAGGTACCTGGTGTCTGGTGTCAAACCCGTCAACTCAAACCCAGCCCCCAATCCACTTCCATTCTTAATAAATGCAGACAATCTGAGCTCGGAGTACCCAAATCAATGAAGCATAGCAAGGTCAACATGCAGGCAGCTACTTCCAGTTACATACTGGAGGAAGTAGTGTATGAGTGACTGGTTGGGGGTTTGGGGAAGAGAAGGTGCTGACAGATACCACTTCACCTATTAGCACCTTGGTGTACTGGGCCAGAGAGCAGTGTTATGATGAGGGCAGTTGAATAGTGCATTATTCAGACAATGAGGCTCTTGGGTAGTTGATCCTAAATGAGACAAATATTATCAACCTCATAAAACTAGTGATGATCAAAACCATGGGTGCCCACATTATTCCAAAGAGAGACACATTTAATTTTGTGAAAATTATCGAGGGCAGAAATAACATATGAATGCTCCATTTATACACTTTCTTTGAGCGATTTCTGCGAAAATCAGTCTCTAGGTGTAGTCAAACATCCTTGTTCCATCATGACAGACTGATGAAATCAAAACTCACCTGTCTCTCAGGTGTCTCTTGATACCAGATGGTAAGTGGTCAGTTTTCAGTGTTACATGCTGCGAAAATATCAGCAAACTTCTGAACGTGAAAAAGTAAGTTTCAGCCAGTTAAACACTGGAGTCTAAATAAAACAATACTTCTGTTATTCTGAAAAGGAGGCAGTGCAGTTGTGCAATCAGTAAAGAACTGATTGGATGTATAAATATATATATATATACAGTATACACACTGTGTGAATGCATATTTTATAGCCTCAGTAATGAATATGCTCATGTTTATTCAGTGATTTTACCCATTCAGAAGAACCAATCATTAAAAGAGTAACCAGAAAAAGACACACAACACATGAAATAAAATAAAAACAGTTTGATGTCATGTGTATTCCTTAGACATTTACTCAACCTTGTTATACATGATTGATACCATTTGACAGGGATTCTGTTCCGGAGGCTGTCACTGCAAAGGGATTGACATGTGAAGGTTTAATTATAAAACACCCATGTGTAAAGGCAATTTATTGATGGGGGGAATAAGTTCTTTTTTCAATAAATAATAATATTCAAAATGTGGCCTATATTATTGTCTTATGTATCCATGTGTATGTAGTAGTTTAATATTAATGTAGTGTGTTTCTAGGTTTAGATATCTGGCCAGTATAAATGATATTGAACTAATTCAGCTTCTCCCAATGTCATGCTTAAGTATTTTTCTTAATTTTTTATCAAAATGGCACGACTGTAGTATTCATATTAAAATCAGAAATATTATATTCATTTGCAGGGGGATATGTGTTGTTACTGTAGCTCTTGACACGATACAGCAGTAAGAAAAAAAGGACAGAGGTAATAAAATAAACAATAGTATCAACAATTAGTATGAAATAAGTAGTAAGTACCAGAAGCAATAAGTACCAATGGAACAGCATTACTTACATTAAACACTGTGATTGTAGTAGGATGAATTGTGTTTAACAGATATTGAACACTAATTTGGTGTTTACCATTTAGGTGCCACAGTTTTTGTTTTTTGTTTTGTTTTGTTTTGTTTTTTTTCCAATAAAATCTTCAGGTTTGTAGCATGACAATTGCTAGAAATAAAGGAATACTGTGAATAAGAAAATTCTTTAATATGACCCAAAGTTTATGATGGGGCAAATTCACTCATCTGATTTGCATATTATGACATCACCAGGCAGCAACCAGATTGGATGACATGATTTTTGAAGATGTTCTGTAAATATCTTTAAAAATTAACAGGGAAACAAAAAACCTTTAAAACAGTTTGATTTTCATTTTCTGTCACTTAAAATAGAAAAATAAAATGTTGGAAGGCAGAAACAAAAATAAACCCTTTTTTTCATTCTGTGTGACCAGAACGCCCTTTTCAAAGTAAGAGCACGTTATGGCCTTTGCCTCTAACTCCAAATGTGGGTCAGGGAGTCCCATCAAACTTAAGCCATTCCCAGCGCAAAGTCTCATCATATTTCATACCGAAATAAAAAAATAAAAAGATTTTTAAAAATTTTTTTAAAAAATTAAAAAAAACATTTCCAACCCCACTATGTTGTGGTAGGCAATGGCGTGATGTCTGCAGAGATAAGCGGTTGTTATGCCATGTCAAAATCACATCAGAGAAGGTTCCTCAGACGTTGAGTTAGGGAAACCAGAGGTGGAAGTCGGTGATCTTTTCTGAATAAAATCATTGCCTCATACATGCTCTTAATTTGAAATGGCGTTTTGGGTCGCTCAATATGAAAAACTGTGGGGTTTTTTCTGCTTCACTTTCATTCTCACTGGACGTCTGGGCATCTTCTTCAAAGGATGAATATTTCTCTTCAGAATCTGAGTTAGCTATGAGTTGACAAAGTAGTTATGGTGATCAGATCTCTCAGCACGGAAAGTTTTCTCTCGCTAAAACTTGCTTTCTTGCTCTCTGATGTGTTCCTATGGTGTCCTTGACTGAAAAAAGATAAAAGTAGCAGATAAATGGCTAGATATGAAAAGAAAAATATATCAATAAAGTATAAAAATAAACAATAAATACAAAGAAGCTGAACAAAGAAAAAAAGTAAGATTAACAAAACTGTAATAAGTGAAAAATGTAAGTGATGAATAATAATTCAACATATAATAATTAAAAAAATTGGAGTTTTATACTGACATAACACATTTAAATGAGTGTTAGAGTAATCTTCAGTGTTGGTTATAGAAAAGTGGTTGGTGAATGATGCCTCGTGAGTTCATCCAAACATGTTGTCCAAGAGGAAAAGTGTATGTGTTTGTGTGTTTGTGTGTATAGTTTACTGCAGACCCCATCCTCTCCTCCGCCTGTAGTCTCTGTCTACATGACATTTTCCATCAGGCGTTGACGTGGAGAGTTGTTGAAAAGCAGTTGGACGCTGCCTCCTTCGGCTGTGTCCTTTTTGTTTCCCCAGTTGAAGCTGCTGAACAGTCAGAGATATGCAATGTGATTCTGCAGAGCACACTGCCCCAAGGCAAGAGCATTATCATTCCTTCTTGCACCAGTGTGCGTTTCTCGAATATGTAAAAAGAGAAACAGTGGCACGGTCTCCTGCAGCGACACTGGCCCTGTGCTGTCATTTGTCAGCTACATATAGAAACCTGATAGGAAAACATACAATGGCACACTGGAACATCTCATCATTTCAGTTTTCCTGCTGCAAAAAGACACCACAATACAGGCAGCATTGTGTTCCCTGACAAAAGATGAAAGGCGTGTCTTTGCACACAAGGCGGTGGTATCAATAGCAAGCTATAATAGGCAGTGCTCCATTTCTTCACTGTTTAGACACCTCAAGTCACTCATGCAAATTGGCAATCGCCTCAGTCAATGCTTCCACACATTGGGGACGGGTGCACCTGTTTACCCATGTGGGTTTATCTGTCAAACATGATGAGTTTTTTTTCAAAGAGAGTCAATGAAAGGGTTTGTAAAATGTTTTTGTGCCACTGATTTGAAGTGAAATGGGTTTCTGAAGGTAGTCAGTGGGATTGCTTTGATGCTTGACATGTTACTGTGCTGCGTGTTATTGTATGTAGGTTACAAAAGCTGCACCAGAAGCTCAAGTGTATTTATATCCCACATATGGACTGGAGTTTGTTGCGTGTGGAGGTGGCACCATTGCATACACTCTGACAGCTTACAGGCACATTATGAGACATGTGACATTGATTTTGTGAACAGACGATCCCTGAGCTGACAGTTAGATGCAAAATTATTTATCAGAATGAGGAATTGTTGCAAAAGTAGGACTCCCAATCCCATGGCTGAAGCTGTCACAATATGAACGGAAACTCATGAACACATTTGGTTCAACGACTGTTGTTTAAATTCAAGGCTTCTGTGCTTTTGTGTATTTGGGACTTTCAGTCTGTGTGTAGAAAACAAGAAAGGCGGTGGAGGAAAAATAACAAATGACAACAACATGGCAGGAAGATAAAGGCTGAGGGATGTGGATGATAAACTCACAGAGTGCCTGTGTGGAGATGTGTGAGATGACCGTGGGAATGGCAGCTGTGGAAGCAGAATAAATTTGAATGCTGATCCCAGTTAATAAATAACTTTGTGAACCACGGCACCTGGCCCAGTCTCTAGCGCAATCCAGAGCTATGGCCGGCCTGCGTTGATTATTCACTAACCTTCCAATCAAATGAATAGGTCTCCTGCTTCTGCACATTCCCCTCCATGCTTGCCTGCTGTGGGGTGAGACGCAACAAGCTGCCACTGGTGGAGGGGATAGAAAGAGAAATTAATATTCCACAGACAAACTCAGGCCAGGGCTAATTGAAATATTCTCACTGAGTTTGCAACACCATGCCGTGTGGGATACAGAATGGCCGCAGACTGAAAAGAACCATGGCAGATAAAAGAGACGGCTGAATAATGACAGAAAGTCTCTGAACAGATCAGCTTTAGAGCAGGGCGCTGTAAGCATATGTTTGTGACAGGAAGTTCACAAAAGCAGTGAGACACATTCTTCTACCCACAATTCATATGGAGCACAGATGATATAATAAAAACCTCCAATCACACGGAAAGATGACTATACAGAGCCTGTATAGTTTCATGCTTTTAACTGCGGTTTTGAGTGGAGGATTGAATCTGAGGCTGAAGAATAGAGCCAAAGGGAATGTGCCAAAAACTGCAGGTCTTTGAGCTGCCACTTTGAGCTCGCTCTAAAAGTGAGTCAGAGTCAATAAGCTGCATCCTGAAATCCTCAAAGCGGTTTGGTCCATAAAACTGTTTCCTGCATTCTAAAGTTAGGTGAAATATAATCAGGCCTGACACCTTTACATAAACAATGACCTCAGTAAAAAACAAACTATTGGTGAGGGGACCCTTGGTTTTTTTTTTTGTTTGTTTGTTTGTTTTTTTAAGTCTGAAAAGAAAGACATTCAGGCCAGCTACAATCCAAAATAAGTTAGAATATTAGTTACAACCACAAAGAGTTTATTTCCACTCAATATTTAAGTTGTTATTTCTCTAGCCTCTTGTTCAACTGTTGCATAAAAACAAAAGAAGAAGCAAAAAACTGACACATCGTGATTGTAATGTCATAATTCAAGGCATTGAAACAGTTCACGCACCAGTGGATGATTCCCCCTGTAAACTGTCATGGAGTCAGTATTGGACTTTCTGCATGGGAAATGTAGTTAAATGAAATTCTTCTGGACAATAAATGAAGCCTCAGCAACATGAAAACTGTTGAGAGAGTTATACTTAAGGAGAGGTTTATGATGTGTTATTGATAACACAGAAAAACAAACTAACAGGAAAAAAAAAAAAACAGAAATGTATACCCAACAAAGCTTTGAAGGCAACACTCTTGATTCTATTTAATAGTTTTTCACTTAGTAACCTGAGGTAACTTCCTTAACATGATTAATAATATTCATAATTATAATTAATATTATTTAACACTTAATCCCATTTATTACACTGTCTTTCTTTATTTAGATTGAGAATACATTTCTCAGTTAGACCATTTAACTCTTGGTCTTTAATTCTGAAACAAGAAAAAACACTGAAAGTATTGGTAACAGATAATAGCCAAAGAAGGCATTTGTATCATATTGAATCATAAAAGTGTGGTACTATATATGAAAAGTACTAGAATAAATCAAAATGAGTTTCAGTGTCACAACTTAAATACTTTGACCCAGACCAATTTGATTGAAAAAAACAAATAATTAAATCTGCTAAAATGTTTCTCAGGAAGATCAAACTGTTCTATTTTTTTGTGAAATAACTTGATGGAAATTTCCCATGTCTCTTTACATGAATCCAGAAATTATAAAGTCACATGGCTGGAGACAATAACTCAACTTTTTCCATTCTCACATCATTGTTGTGTCAACTTTTCTACTATAAACGCATGTGTTGTGAACCTCTCTCCCTCTCTATCCTCTAGTTAGTCGTGAACAAGTAGCTAAACAGTTGTGAACAGCCCCATTTTTATTCAGGGCGGGTCAGTCGACACTTTGACGTGTCTCATTGTTTGGTAACCTTGTGCCTGGACATTCAGCCATAAATGGACATCATCATGAAGTGTTGGGCAGTTGCTCTTCTCATGCTGCTGGTTCAGAGCACAGCATCAGAATCCATAACATAACAGCTTCAATACAAGTGTCTTAGTGGCAAAACAGTGGGAAAAAAGTCCTCCAGTATTGTTGGTAACAAATGCATCAGGATCACTGTGAGCAAGAATGTTTGTATGTGACTATCTGTGTGTTTACCTTTTATACAATGTGAAAACATGCCCTTGGACTCCAGCCTGACAAAGCTGCACATTCATTGAGAATACACAAAGACATGATGATGGAGCTATGTTACGCAGCTGTTCCTGATTCTCAGTCTTATGGTGTCAAACCTATGACACAGAAACACTCACCTCCCACCTCATCTAACATCCACACCCCACTCTGGAATTAAACCATTTTATGTCCATTCTCAGCAGACTCTGTGATATTGTAGCATAATTTCACCTCTTCTTCATGTTACTCCCAGTGAGCACCGTCTCTTTCCTCAGGCTCCTGACTCCTGCTCTCAAGGCAAACTGTGCTCCCACTGGGCAGGATGAAGACCAAGACCTTCCTATCATTAAACCCATTTCCTTAAACAACAGGGTGCACTAATGAGAAATTCTAATTAATATTCTAATTATTTTTATAATTGCTTGTGCCAAGTGATTATGCACAGGCCCAATCCTTAATTTTGCCTGGGCGATAGAATGGTGATAGAAGCTAAAGTTCATATTCTTGGTGATCCCTTCAACATGTTAAAGCATCAGGAGCAATTAGAAAGTCCTTTGATGATAAATAATGCCCTCACAACTCATTTAGCTTAAGTCTACATGACGTTCCAGCTCATTGTTCACACCATCATGCCTGAGGTCATGGGAAAGGAAATGTGGGAGCTGTTAAAGGGATTAAGTTGTTTTTGTATTTATTTAAGGAAATGATCAGGGAAGTTAAAGAGCGGTTTCTTTGAAATTAAAGGAAAACACATCAGCGGAATTACATCTAATGTTATCAAGGCAGGGACACAGTTTCTTTATGTGAAGCTTTTTTTTGAGGGCTTTGTGGTAGCTGCTGGATTTCTTTAATAGCAAAACATGAAAGGTGTGTGGAGGTTTTCTTTGTTGGGTAATCACCTCAAGTGTATGCTTGGAAAAATTTCAACTTACACTTGCAATAAACAGAAGGGACCTTGACTTCTTTTAACAATTATTTAATTACCTGAATTGATTGTTTTTACACCCACAAACATTACATAAACATACATCAGAATTTGATCGAGGTGTTTCACATAAACTAAGCTAAGACATTTGAAAGGGCGTTATCTTGTATATATTTTATTGATCATGAGTCATTCAAAATACCTAATTCCTTTTTTTGTTTTTAAACTGGCTCATCACAAAAAAGCAATAAAAATGAGGACATAAACCGAGGTAGAAAAAAAATTGACAAACATGTTCAATGGTTTTTTTAAAGATTTTTTAATGCTTTATTTTTTTATTTTTTTATCCTCCAAGGAAATATAATGCATACACAAATACATGTAATAAATATGCACTGATACATAAATCCATGCACATCCCTGAATACTAATAAATAGCCCTTTACATGCACATATACAATTATAAACATGCTTATCTATTTATTAAGTTTGAAATCTAAGTGTTAGTTGTTGGTCTGTTTTAATTAGTTGTAAGTTTAAGAAGTTAAATAGTAAATTTAAAGATCAGTTCACTTCAATTTTGGCACTTTCATTAATGCAGGTTGCAAAATTTGATATGGGATAACCACATTTTTCAGCTGGAAACCTCCAAGAACAGTCACCCCCTACCACGAGAGTACAATATGATGTAATTTTTTTTTAAAAAATGGGTTCCTTAATCTAGTTGATCCAAAGAAACTTAGATTACCAATGTGAACATATTGATGTGTCTGATGTGTCAAAGTATTTTACCTCCACTGATGCTGTTGTTATCCTGGTTTAGTCACTTCACAGGTCTTCAACAAAGAAATAACATCAACATTTTATGGTTTTATATCACATGAAACCTGTCTTTTTGTATACATTTGTAAAAATAATGGATTTTTTTTTTATTTTTGAGGGCATTCCTCAACCCCTCTTTCAGTGTATCATGACCTCCACTTTGAGAACCACTGCCTGAGACCAAAGCCCTGAGAGTTGAGAGCAGACCTGCAGAGCATTCACACATGTCGTCACAGAGCCTTATTTCAGCCTAACTCAGCAGGCTCGCATCAGAGACCAGGCTGTGAAAATAACTGAGAAAAATATCATGATGTACAGGATCTAAAGCACTCTGCTGCATGTGTACAATATCAGCATATTGCTGCTGCTCTGGGAAGACTGAGAGCTATACAAATAAATATGTGCCTGGGACGCTTGTATTATTATGGAAATGTTTACATGTGTGTATGTGTGGGCTATCTCAGCGATGCTTTATCTGCTATTGCCATACATGTGACTCTTGATAAGACGCACAGACTCAGAGTGCCGATGGGGATTTTGGTTTAAAGATCTATGAATGTTTGTATGAAGTCAACTAAAAGTGGTGCCTGGAGAAAAAAGCTGCCTGACCATATTATCCACATTCAGTAATGTGTGTTTGACGCCATGGAGTCCAGTGAAAGCTTTCATGCTTGGAACAAATGGTAATATTCAGTTGCTGGTCTGGATGATAGTTAAGGCAGCGTGACTGCAAACATCCTCAACACATTGGCTTGTCGAGATCAGCAGAAGAAGAAGAAACCTTCGACTAATCTATCTGGACATGGATGGTGCAGAGAGGAGACATCCTGGTGCTCCCCTCTGGGAGAACATCATAGCTGGGTTATGAAGCGGCTGGGATCACACACACACAGTCCCCTCTGAGCAAATCAGATGACATCAAAGGAGCGGAGAATATTTCAGATGTACCATATTTCCTCAAGGGGTTTCAGCATCATGTGCACATGTTGCTTGTTTGTGCTTGAAACCCCGAGCTGTGAAGAATGATCAGTATTTTGTGGAATTTTATGCAGGCAGACACATTTGGTCATGTGATGTATGTCATTTTATGGAAGTGAACATGATTTTACAAGGTCTGCGCTCGGTCCAACACACTCTGTCGACATGCAGAGCTGAAAATAAACACTGGCACACATGTTTAATACCTGCTGTGATAACACCTACCACATATGCCTCAAGGTGTCCACTTTCCAATGAACCAGTTATATTCCTCAAAAAGATCCTAATGTCCATTTTTCCCTCAACCATTCCTGTATCTTCTTTATTTTTATTTATTTATTGGCATTTATCTGGAGGCTGTGTGTTAGTTGGAGGCACAAACTGTTTTGCATTCGCTAACATTCATAGAGCATAAATATTGGATTAAGTAAACAAATCCGAGAAGCTCACTCCTGAATGATATCGGTGGGTCGGCGTTTGGAGCTAGCAGGAATGCCACGGTCGCAGTCTTTACTTGAGACTCTGTACATGAAAAGGGAGAGAGGTAGAGGCAGAGAGAGAGAGTGAGAAAGAGCGAGAGAGAGAGAGAGTCAAATGGCAGTTTAATCCCCCCCCTCAGTGTTATCTCGCAGGTGTTTTGCAGACTGTGCTCTCTTTGGGAACTTTGAAATCGGGCCAGGCTTTCATGTGCAGGATAAGGTACAGAGCCTGTGCCTGGCTGTTTGTAGGCAATAAACATCAGCACAACAGAGCAGGACTCGAGCTCACAACTCCACTTAACATGTTATTCCCCCCAGCTCCTTGTTAGGCAGTGAGCCACGGTCTTAGCTTAAAAACAATCCCAGCAGTTTCCTTTGTTTTCGCTCCTTTTGAAGTAACGCAGAAATAGAGTGGGGATGAAAAGAAAATGCCGGCCTTGGACGGAGCTTCTGTTTTCCTAAAACAGGTAATCACGATGCACGATGAGTCGCTCTGAAAGCTGCAAAGAGTTCTATAAAGTCGTTTGAATCGATGTAGTTTTACATTCTGCAATTAGCTCCAACCAGAGTCCCACAACACCCATATGGATATGGAATTACATTTCTCCAGCTTATTCACACAAATGCTCCCTGACTTCATTAGAATTGAACCCCGCACATGGATTTCCTTTCTAGAAAATTAGCCAAATTGTAAAAAGCTGAGATGAGAACAGACCCACGACCCCCTGCAGGCATCGAGTATCGGGTGTCGCTGGGCTTTAATGGCACAGTACATCACCAGGCTCGGGTGACGCCGGATGGCCTGGCAGCATTAGCTTCCCCTGAGAGTGTGTGCTGTTTTATTGGCCTCCTCAGCGTTGAGTTGTCCCCAGTGCCCGTGTAATACGGCAGCAAGCATCAGAGGGGGGAAAAGGCCCCTTCCTAGATTAATCGGCAGTGTATGATTCTCAGCACTAGCTTCACGCTCATGTTCCATATTTTCTAATGGTTATGGGCACAGTCAGTTAGAGTGCTGCTGAGGGAGCCATCAGTCAGGATGTTGGGGGCCAAGGCAAAGAGCTTTTCTAAGCAAAGCATATGCATAAGTAACTCATTCTCCATTCAAGCATGTGTAATACATCAGTTTAGTGTGTGGCCCTTCTCTTTAAAATACGACCTGAGCAGTCGGTCTCATTTGATGCTGAAGTGTTTAGGTTGTAATGGTCATTGGTTGTGTGTAAAGATAGATTCAGAGTTATCAGTACGAAGAGAAGAAAAATAGTCTGGGTCTGAGGGAGGAATGCTGTTTGAGTGAAGCTGACTATTAAAGGCTGGTGGTCATATTACTGATCATGAGTAGGGGAGACTGGGGATAGTTGTAACACTTACAATTGCTCCAATCAGGAATAAAATAGGAATCACCTGATTCACTCTGAACATGCTCAGTTTAGTCTTTGTTCCACATGTTAAAGGGTAGTGCCCTGAAGCAGAGGGAAAAAATTGAGCTAAGAACGTTTTTTTTTTTTCTTTCTTTTATTGGCACAAATTATTTTCTGATTACATAGAGTGCTTTGTAGTTGAACTTATTGAACATGTATCATATTGATTACGAGTCTCTCTTACTATCTTCAATTCAGATCGTTTGTGGTCACGTATTAGCTGTTAGCTGTAAGTTAAGCTAGCTCATCACTAATAAACTGAGGAACAGTTGAACAAACTTGTTTGAGGTAAAGTGGGTTAAAGTTTGTTGTGACCTAATAGTTAGGTCTCTCATCTCTCAATCAGAAGGTTTGTTGTTGAAATCAATTCCCACACTACGTCAGGTGTCTTCGCATAAGACACTAAACTAAACCCCAAATCGCTCTCATTAGCAGTCAGTGGTGTGAGTATCTATGAATAGGATGGTTAATTCTGATTGTCCTCTACCGTAGCCTGAACCTTGATCCTTTGAAAATTATGGAAATGAAGTCATTTAAAGCTTTGCAGACCTCCAGGGTTGCTTTTAGTATTATGCTTTGAGTCACTGCACAAATAATCCAGCTGCTGTACCTGGCAACTTGTTTGGTTGGGAACAGATTGAAATGTTGGAACATGGCTCACAGTATCAGGGAGAAAAGCAAGGACAAAAGAAGAGATGTAGCTGAGCACAAATTATGTGACTTCTTACATCTGTCATGTCTTGTATCCAAGAAATAGTAAGCATCAGTTTCTGATCATCATGTTTTTCCACAGCGTGATGTGTTTCCAGGAAGCAGCTTCAGAGAGTCGACCCACTCACCTTCTGCTGTGAAAGAGCCCTGGTGACGTTTAGCACCTCTCACCAGGTAATGCTTAAGTCATTCCGACAACAGCGTGGGACACACATTACATCCAAGGGAGAGGAGCATTCAGAGCACTTGACTCCCCGTGGCCCAGCGTTATGGGAAACGTACGTGAGGCCACATGATAAAGGCTCTGGCAAGGAGGAGTTTTCTTTCATTACCTTATAAATCTCACAGAGCCTGGCAACTCCAGTGTCTCAGCATCATACCCAAATTCAATGTGGCATTTCATAAATGTGCTGTCTTCACGGTACTGTAAGTGAGCTGGTGCCGGTGCAGAGAGCAGCTCTCTCAGCCTGAAAGGTTGGGGAGTTATACATACCAATCAGAGCCTGGAGATGATGCTTCTGGGTAATATGCATGCAATGCTACAGTGACATTGCAGGTAAAGATCTAAGCGGACATCATTATTTTTGTTGTCATACAGACAGTGAATCCACTGCCAGAGTACAGGAGTGGAAGATAAAAACCCAGCTGCATCACCATCTAAAACAGTGGATTTCACAGTAGAGCTGAATCATTTTAATGCTTCAGATGATTCCCTAGTGGGTTCAAAGCCAGCCTCTGTGAATCTTTGGCATGATACTAATCTCGTTTCACAGGTTCTTCATATACATGTAAAATCTGTAACCAGGGATGTGGATGTTCAGCAGGAGAAGTGTTCTTGTTTCCATTTGTAGCACATGTGTAGTTCAAGTAGTTTTGATCACAACATGTATCTTCAGTCATTGGTAAGAGCGGGAACAAAAGTTAGTGGGAAGCAAAAGCAGGCCAAACACTTCTACTCAATAACCAAGCTCTTTGTAATCTTTGAACCACGACTGCTTACAATTAGAAGAGCACATACTTGGAAAGTCAGTGTACTGCTCTTGGTTAAATGTTTAAAAAGTAACCAAGAGGAGAGAAGAAACCATCTTTACCAAGAGCATCTTCTGGTTTGGTGCTATAGTATTAACATTGAATCATTCAGCAGAACATCTTTGTTTTGTCAGCTGTTTCATATAAGCTAATGAAACAAAGCTCTAGAAATGAACATTAGTTTAACACGATCCCTTTGGACAACAGCTAACAATTAAGTATGATCATCAAAGTACAAAAACTACAACAACATAGGCCAATGAACTCCCAACAAAAAAAAGGTAATATGATGAACAATGAAGCTAGGAGCTAACTTCAGGCTAGCTTTAACTAACATTACAGATGTTAAAGATAACTTAATTTATTTCCAGTTAGGTGGCAACATGTTGCCTCAAATACAACTTTGACTTTTCTTAGAACAGATGTAGACATCTTTGTTAATTCTGTTCATGATGAGTTGATGTTAAGGTCTACGTCACAACTTTATCGAAAGATAACACTTTTACTGGGTCAAGATGTGGCCAAAGAAAAGGTTAAAAATGCTCTGTCATCCAGCCTCTCTGGACACCTTGTGTCAGAGTTACATGTACCCCATGAGCACTGTTTGGTTATATGATTTTCTTTTCCCCAAAGACTTTAAGTTAAAAAGTGTTCAAACAAAACTCACTTTCCGCAAATTATATCAATAGATGTTTCCGTTAGAATTTCCAAGTGTATGGAAATGCCTACATGCACTGTGATTGGCTCATTGCATTTAAGGGCGGGACTTAGTGCAGAAAGCAGAGGAGAATTGATCTTTGGCTGGGTGTTCGCACACCCATATACAGATGAGACACTCTGTATAACACACAAAGAGTAAGGAAATAAATGGATGTTTTGGGGGAATTCACAAGTCCAATCTAATTTTTTTATGCAGTGTTTGTGTTATAATAGGACCTTAGCAAGATTATGTGAAGAAATTTTTAAAATCAAATTTCAGAGAAAATGCGGTACCCCTGAGCTTGTTCTATCCATCATGGGGCATCATTGTAAAAAAAAAAAAAGAAAAAAAGAAAAAAATGCTGATATGGTCAGAGAATGAGAAATAAATTGATGGAAACCAGAGCCCATGCATGACGGAGCATGATTGAATAAGATTGAAGGTGGTTGGTGACTGGTAACCATGTGAGTCTTGTTCCATGGCGTGTAATAAAAGTAACAATATTTGAACTGAATAAAAAGGGCAGATTTGACATTTCAGTGGTGTAAGAACCACAGACTGCTCACCCTGAAGCCTAAAGCCTCCCACCTGAACAGCAGTCACAATCTCATCTTCCATCTCTGACAGCAGGTTCATACATCTCCCAGCTGCTGCCTTATTTCATTTTTCCTCCTTACTCAGATCAGCAGAGGCAGCAGAGTCAATAGACTTCTAAAACATTGGATCCATCCAAGCAGAAAATGTGTTCCAAACACTAGCGTGCTTTGGGCAGCGGTGGCAGCAGAGAGGTTATCAGCTGGAGCAGAGGGGGCCATGGTTTAGGCCTGTTGGTCATCCTGTGGAGCAGCTCAGAGGGCCAGGACCAGGAAAAGTGTCTGATTGATATCTTTAAATTAGATCTTGGAGACAGAACCTGAGGTTGCCTCAGTGAATTTAAAAAAATAAATAAATAAACTGCTGCTGTGCACTTTTTCATCTTGGGGACCACAAAAGGTTGTATGGGTTCCAACTTCAAAGCTTGTCAAAGAAAGTGTGTCAGTCTCAAAGCTGTCAGAAAGCATGAACTGCAGCACTGACAACACAGGAGAATGAGTAGCATCTCTAGATCAATACAAGCATGCAGGTCTGTTTGGGTAATCGGATTTTCTGTTCAGAAAAGGATATTAAAAAACGAAAACAAGTGGTTATTTGATTTTCATATCAAAATTCAAAAATGAAAATTGATATCCGAAACTCTCTTCTTTACCAGGGTCAAAAAGGGATTTAAAAAACTGTTGATTTGATGTTTCTAAATACAGGAAAGACAATTAAAAAAACAAAACAAAAAAATCATCAGACATCAGAAAGCAAAAAGAGCCTGTTTTTCATATTGACGGTGCCATGTTTCTGGAAAGAGTGCCAAATTGTGACTTCCACTTGTTGTTTCTCCCAGGCTAAAATGTCTTTGGAAGTTTATGCTGACGTAATTTTTGACATGGCAAAACAAGGCTTATCATCTGCAGAAATGCATACCACACCAAAATGGAAGAGGGAGAGGTATTAAGCTTGATAGAGCTCCCAAAGGGGGAGGATAGGGGATAGAGGTGACAAAAGCCTTTACCAAATTTTGAACCTGCTGAATCACCCCCTTAGCAAAGTCCTTACTCATGTGTGTGTGTGCATGTGTGTGCATGCCTGTGTGCTTATGGATAGCAACATCAACTGGCATTTTTTCATGCCCATTTATCAAAAAAAAAAAGACAATACTAAGTAACAGCATGTTTTTGTATGAGTCAAGATGAACTTCAAAACACTGACAAATCCTCTAATAAAACACTGATACCCACATGGCGCCTCAGAATCAGCACTGTCCTTAAACCTGCTCTTACTTTGAAAACTACAACTTCTGATCACACAAAATGAAAAAAGGGGCATTTTTTGTTTTGTTTTTTAACATATTAATACTTGTTTTTTACATTCTCATACTTGTTTTCACAAATAGAAAATGACAATCGACCAATATTTTTTTTTTCCCCAGCCCTTTTTGATTGCAATAAATAGAATTGCCTTGAATTTCAATTTCATTTTTGGAATTACAAAATGAAAATCATGAACTAGTTACTTTTTTGTTTTTCAATATCCTTTTTTTAATCAAAAATCCAATTATCAAAACAAACACAGACCCATGCACTGATTTTGATCATAACTGACCCTTTCTATTTAGCACAAATTCACATCTCATTTTGAAAAAGAGACATCAAAATCACATAAAATCAAGACTAAAAGCCACATGCATTAACGTCAGTTTGTTTTTTATCAGTAAAACCCTGTTGTGAACTGCTACTAAGATACGGGCCAAGGTAAAAATCCAGGAATCTGTGTGGTATTTCTTCTTAATCAGGGATGAAGCTCATTTTTCTCTGCTCCTCTGGAAGCTTTTCCACCCCATCCCCTCCCCTCAGGTCCATCGGGGCGATTGCTTCGCCTGCTATCTCTGAGCAGCAGTTCTGTTTGTGCAGTGCCTCTGTATGTCAAAAAAAGAGAAGCCTGTTAATTTCATGATCTGTCACACGTCTGCCTCTCTGCGATGGGCAGTGGGCTGCTGCTGGGTCTGGACTTCCTTATCGCTCCGTTCATTCCTGTCCACCCCTGCCAGACTGGAGTCACATCACTATCTGGGATGCAGGGCTGAAATGGTTTCCACGTACTGTGGAGAACAGGTCAGTTCACAGGGGAGGAGATTATTTTGATACTTTTACTTTGAATATAGTTCAAACCAGATTAGTCAGCAGCTGCCTGCATCAGCAATGACAACTCTTGCTTCTTCACCAGCGAAGAAACTTTAGCTGTTAAATCCCTTCATGATGTAAACACCAATTTGTATGCAGATGATTTCGATCACTCGGTTGCAGTGTGTTTCAATTTGACAATAGTCTGGAAAACAATTCATGGAAGGTAATAATGTCTTGACAGCTATGATATCCCGCTGAGTGTCTTCACTGAATCTACTCACTTTGGTTTCTGCATTAGGAGAGGGCAGCGGGTTCTCTAAATAAGCTTTTATCTGAGGGAGAAATGAGAAAACCGTCTACATGACACTTCCTCCGTCATTCAGCCTCTTGGGAAATTTTTCATAAAGCCTGAAGATTTGTGTGTGTTTAAGTGTGTGTTTTTTGGCGTGCATTTGCGTGTGCTTGTGTGTATTCTGTGCAAGAAACGCTGACAGAAATTAAGATGAAAAACAATAAATAAAGATCTCCCACTTGAAGTAATACCGGGTCTTGTTACAGTTAAAGCTGGAAAAGCAGACACCAGAGCAGCAACTTCACATTCCAGAGTTAATGGAGCCACTTTCCATAATCTGAAGCATGTTTATTGGAAACTTATTACAATGTTTGTCTTCTGCTTCCTTCAATCATTATCAAGGAACCTTAGTGTAGCTTTCACAGATAGTTTTATTTACAGAAGGATATCTCGTTACATCAGCACTGGAATAGAAACTCAAGATCTTTATTAATTCCAAAACATGAAGCACTTACAGAACCAAAGCTTTGTAAGGATGAATTAGTAATCTTCTAATCAAATCTTCAATCTTAAACAAAGACACTGTATCCGTTTCTCTCCATCTGACAAACACAGAGCAGGTGGGCCACTCCACTGTGCAAATCTGAAGGCCGCCCGCCAAAACTGCAAACAGGCACAGAAATTAGGCGGCTTTTGTCTTGGAGGGAAACAGGCATATTTCAAGTATACAGAACAGGCTCCTCAAAGCCAGTAGGCACACACAGAAACACAATCTCCACTTAAACGACTGCAGATGAGCGGTGGGGCTATGTGAACAGCAGCACGGGCACATGTTAGGGTGTTGGATGATTGCCAGGGAGCAGATTTTCTGGATTAAATGAGTGAATGTTCTGGGTTGTGTTTCTGGAACAGGATGACGCTCTATAGAGAATCAGATCAGAGACGAGGAACGACCGCCCGGGGAGTCAGGGTGATGATGTATTGGGGGCCGGAGTTTTCTGAGATGGCTGAGCGGCAGTCACCAAGACAACAAAAGGATCCACCGTGCCGGAGAGCATTCCTTCTTCCTCCCACTCTCCTGGACTGCTAATGGGAGACAGAGTGAAGAGGCAAAGCTTCCAATGAAAGGGGGAATGGAAGGAAAGATGAGAGCTCTCCCACCAGTTTCAGAATAGTTTTCGTGCACTGGGCTTTCAGTGGGAGGACTGGGCTATTACTGTAGTTTGCAAAGTGTTTTGTTTGGATCCATAATTGCATCTCGGTTTTCCCAGGGCAGTTTAATTGCCAGAGTAGGGAGACATGATTACGGTGAGTTCAAAAACACAAACAAAAGGAAAATTCTGCTCTGGTTTTCAGCGGATACTGCAGACAGCTTTGTTCTGTTCCATGTCAGGGATAGTGTTCCTTCTTCTGTTCTCAACAGCACAAACACACGGGTTGTTAACATGAATACCCCGTATATGAATCTATTCATTTTCCTCAGTGTATCCAGAGGAGGGTGATGGTGGCAGCAGATTAAATCTACATGTTCCTCCAAAAGTAGACTGAGGTACTTGCCAGGGTCATGGATCATTTTCAGTCCTTGGTTAGGCAGACGTGGCCAGAAAACCTCCTAAGGAAAACAGGGGCAGGTGCCCTAATCATATTTTGAAACCACCTCAACCAGATTCCGTCCACACAAAACTGGAAAGCTGGAAACCTGATTTCTAATCAAGTCACCAGAAAAGAATTTGAAGTTTCTTATAGGTGAAAACAAACAACATGGGCACACAGCGCTGATGTTTATTCCTGACACATCCCCACACACAGAGGTCGTTGTGAGTTTGAATCAGCGGCATGGAGAGTTCTGTTTTGTCTTCAGACCTTTGACTGAGGTTGCCACACTTCAGGAGCCAGATGGAAAAAAAAAATATGCTGGACAAGTAGAGCAGAAAGTCTATTGTTGTGGCTAATGACTTTCAGTGGAATTCATGCTGAGAAAAAGAAAGGCGATCCCAGCCTCCCTCCTCCAGACTCTCTCTGTTCCTCCAGACAAAGCCGACAAATTACTACCCTCACCAACAAATAGCCTGAACGCTGCACACGATTCACTGAAGCATAAATGACACAAACATCCTAGATGCATGTGTTTAAATATATGGTGAATTTCCATTAGTGCCTACAGTGACTAAACATAGCTTGCAGCGCGTAATAAGCAGGTGCATTCCCATTGGGAGTGACATTAGGGCTTCTTATTATCCCATTATGCCCATGATGCACTTTTTTCTGGGTTGACGCAAACAATTAGCATCATTATGATGCTGGCTAACAGTGTTTCCTCATTGGCTTAATTAAGACTCGAGCCACAGCGGCGAATCATCAGTGGTTTACACACAGCCTCCCACAACAGGTGACCATCTGCAAAGAGGGACTGATACTACATGTTGGTGTTAGAGAGCACAAGAGTTACATCTATGTTCTGCATCCAGTACTGTTGATTAATGCAAGTTTGGGCAACCTCTAACACTGGGTACTAAGAAAACGTATAAGAGGTATTTATAAGAGTTCAGGAAAGCAACTACAGAAGGTCCTTATAGGGGAAACAGAGCTGAAATCTCTTTATTTACAAAATAGATAGATAAAAGCACAGAGTAAAAAATAAGACTGAAGAAAATAGGAAAAAGCATGACAGAGAAGAAAACATGACGCTTCCCAGGAGCAGTGAGTCATATTTGATATGAAATCAATGACTCCCTTTGTTTGAAAAAAAAAAATATATATATGACATACGAACACAAAGTGGATTGTATATGTACTCAGAAACATACAGCTACATCCATTCAGAACTACAAACCATCCAAACAACAACTGGGAAGCATCCTTGGGCCCTCACAAGATACTTAATCTGTTTTAGCCCCCTTTTAAGACTTTGTAAATTCTTATTTTCACACCCTGGATCCACTTAGCCAACAGATTCCCAAGCTGGCCAATCCTGACAATCACAAGAATGGGAGTAACAGCGAACTAGGGACGTGGCACATATTGTAAGTATCCTGGTCAATCATGTCTGGTTACAGTTTACCAGACTGATCTTGCGCGATTCAGCAGTGGAGGGTAATCTTTGCCAGCCTTCAATCATAATGTTAATTGAATCAGGCTAAATGGACATTAGCTCGTATTATTCCAACCACGTATGCAGAATGGGTCCCTGAGAACCAGATTTGGATCTCTGTCAAACAAATCACTTTTATTTCATTTAAAACACACTAGATCTGTAGCACTCATACTACTTTTTTTTTTCCTAGAACCATGTGAGGTAGGAAACTCAGTTTGTTCCAGTTCATTCAAGGATGTTTGACTGAGTGAACAGCCACTCTGTGCTTTAGGTTTGAATTAACCTAATACTCACAGGGTTAGTGTTAAACAAATAGCTCTATTTGTGTAAACTAATTGAACTAAAACTGACCTCAATGGCTCATACTGTTGAATTAACCCTATTTGAACACAAGACAGAAATATAACCTGTTAGGTGACTGAGTTGCTGGTCTTTGCCAAAGAAGAGCTCTTTTATATCAGAAAAAGGGACACTTGAAAAAACAGTTTTATGCGAAAGCTCTCTAAGACCATGATTTCCTACAATATTTTTTCTCTGTTTTCTCCAGATAGCAGCTTGCACTCTTTGTTTTCTCAAGGAAAAATAACTTATCTGCTATTTGAGTGATAAGCTTAATTTCGGAGTGCTCTCAATCAATAACAATACAATCAAATTGTCTGGATTTCAACTGAACTTTAATTTTCAATATGTTTTGACGCATGTTGAAACTTAACAGGAATTGTTGAGATTTGATTCAATTTCCACTCACTCTTTTGCAGCATCCGTCAGTTGCCAAGAGAACCCAAATTTCCATGATGTCACTGAAAGCAGCTCAAAAATGGCCCCATAACATTTAGTGGATATGTGCAACAGACCTTAAAGCTTATTTGGTATGACAGCGTTTATCTGAAGCATTGATGACGGTAAAACTAGAGGATGGGTGGCAAAAAAGATTATCCTATGCTTAAAAAAAAAGTGATGTTTTCTCTGGAAAACTAGAAAAAAATAGTCATTTTTTCAAGAGGCCTTTAAGGGCTTCTTTAGTTTTACACTTTGTTGAATGAATTAAATGACCTTTTTGAGGGCAAAATAAGCAGCACAGTTTAATGACAGTTTGTAACAGGGTACATCCACATTTCAAGATGGTGGCTGAGGCATTTGAAATTAAAGTGACAAGAAATAACTGGTTAAAAATACTTACTGTCGGCCTTCAACAAAGTTAAGGAGCTACATAGCCTATTCCATCTGTGGCTTTATTTGATTGTGCGTGTATGAACCAACACCACAAAGGGAGGCTTCAAAACTGGTGAGATACATGCAGCACAAAGCAGCAACAGCAGCCTGGCATCAAAGTACATTATAAAAGTCTCGTTATGCATTGTGTTCATTTGATCTGTTGAATATACAATCTATGAAGTAGGTTATCATATACTGTCAGTCAGTGAAAACAGCACCACATATTGTCTCAACATAACTCTCTGCACTGTGCTCCCCAACCTTCATGACCTCCTTTCCTGTGATGAGTGAAAAAAGCACCGGAGGCAAGGAGGAATGAGGTTGTCATTACATTGGAAGGGGTGTTTCTTTTGATTTGGAAGAAATAGGTTCTGCATTAATGGAGACATTCTCTGGCTCGTCTCCCGCTTCAAAAGAGGGGAAAACAAAGGCTGGGAAATGATAGCCGTGAGCGCTGTCCTCACATCGCAAACCTGTGATGTCTGTACATTACTGTACAGGAATATAAAGGTGCTTATTCTGCTACTCCAATGATTTTCTTACATCTTCAAATTCAAACACCAGTCTGAAGATAACAATGTTTTTATAGTGCAATTTGTATGGTAAGATTGAGTATTTCATTGCTTCATTTCTTGTCTTTTTTTTTTTTAAATTCACAGTGTTTTAACATGAAGTTGTCGTTGTCACTTTACGTCATTCTAAAAATTCTCACAAGCAACTCATAAAGTACAGCAGCTGGTTTGGAGTACAAGTCTGAATCTGGCACTTAAGGTGCCCATCTGGGATCTGTTTTGCAGACCCCAGGCCTCTTCACTCATGTTACTCATGATTACTAGAATTATAAAACACACTTCCTGAGAAACATTGCTTTTTTTTTGGATATGAAACAATGATTTACCCATCAAAAACCATTAAAAATGAAAACCCTAGTCATACCCTGGTCATGATGTAACCACATTAATGAAGCTGTGTGCTGTTTTGTTCACTGTCTGGTGCCTTTAGGCTGCAGTGAGGTCAGAGAGAAGTTTTACTTCAAAAACTCATCTGTCATTTCATAAATACTTTCACCAACTCTTTCATTCAGAAACTGTTTTGAAAAGAAATCCTTGACTCAAATGATTTCTCCTGCTGAATAGCTTACACTGCTTTAGACCTTCATTTAACTGCTCCATAGTCCTTCAACTTTTTCAACATTGGACGCCAGAAAACAGACGAGCTCTGATGATAATCAGGCAGAAATTAACATAGGGCTGCAGTCACAGGTGTTGGGCTCTTCATTACACAAACGAGGGCTAGCAGGGCTAAATGTATTGATTAGCAGCTAGCACTCTGTGCCACACAATCAGCGTCCCATGCATCACTGGAATTAAGCACATCTGCATCCACTCCAGGGCCGTAACGTGGTCAGCTAATCATCATCACAGACCATTCAAACTTCTGGGAGAGGACTGTGATTGTGATGAAGAGGATTTGCTGTAAACTGCAGGCAATCAATTAAGTTTTCCAGGTTACATGTCTGTATTATTTGTTTGATTTTCTTTTACGTTGATGAACATAGATGTATTGTAAGGGTGACTATATTTTAAAACTCATAAAATAGGACCCCTTACCTAGCCTAAAGATACTTAAAGATGCAAAATTATTTTCAAAACTCATGCATTTATTTAATTAAATCACTCATTTGCCATTTAAAGTGAAAAAATTCTATGATTTGGAAAAGAATAATGCTTAGAAGGCCATTTAAAGCAGAAAAAGATTTAAAAAATGAAATATTGGCCTTGTGAGAAAAATCAAGATTTCAACTTTTTATCTCAAAATTTTGACTTTGCCTAATAATTTGAACTTCATATTGAAAGATTTTGCCTTAATACTTCAAAATGTTGACCTGTCATACCAGAGTTTTGGCTTTTTATCTCAAAATTTTGACTTTATGTAGACAAAAATGAAAATATGGCTTTGTTTGGACTTTTTAAAAAAAAACGTTTTAATTGGCAGCAATGGGCTTGCATAATAACGCCTCGTAATGTGCTTTAATAAAAAAAAAGAACATATGTATATTTCTCTTGTGCAAAAACTTACATACTACCTTAAATTCTTAGTTAAAGTTGACTTTAGATGTAATGTGTTAAAATGTTGAGCTGACACAAAGGTGCCAGTTCTGCAGACAGTACATGGTGCCTCTCAGTGCAGCACTTTGTTATAAACATCAAAGCTATGTTGGACATGCTGAGATAAAACGGACATATTGGGGAGTTTTATAAAATCTACCTGGACAGTTTTGCGACTTAAAAACAGGGACATGTCTGGGCGAAAGAGGACGTTTGCTCACCCTCGTATTGTGGTAAAGATGTCTGCATGAATGAATACCAGTGACTATGTGTTCATCTTCTTGTGTGTTCACATCTCAGTTGCTCAACCTTTTGCAGAACCAATTTTTCTCTCCAGCATTTCTGTCTATAATTCAGGATTTATAATGTTCCTTGAAACAATTGCTGTTTGACTGATGCTACAACCTCCAACATCCAAATGTCATTACAACCCAGCTGAGCTAAATTTTCCACAGAGCCATAGGAAAGCAGTCTGAATCCTGGTACCCTGACAATACTAGCAGTCTGACCTTTTTAAATTCTTGTGAGCTGCCTCATCTCTTTGTAGGAAAGTCTGTGAAAAATGGAGTCGGAAGAAAAAGAATGGAGAGGGTTGAGGGGGAGAGACAAGGACCACCTGAGACACTAGATCTCTTATGTGGGTCTGGGAAAGGACAACAGAGGTGTAATGAGGACCGTGATACACATCAGCCCGGAGTCATGTTACATCACTTGAGAGGCTGAGAGAGCAGAGCGAGTCTGAGACAAAGAATAGAGCATGAAATAAGAAGGAAATAAAGGATGCTATGCTTGACTGTGCTGGTCTGATTTATTCCCCTCTTTCTCTTGTTTACAGCACAAACCTTCACCTGAAAGATGCAAAGCAGTCCAAGTGCACACTGCATGCTGTTGCTAACAGCTGGGTATACAGGGATGACAGCAGCAGACGGTGCAGCAGTGAGGCAACGTGACAAGAGCTGGTGAAACATGAGATCCTGCCACATCCCCAGTGTACAAACACGACATGGCTGCAAGGGAAGAGTGTGTTCTCGGCAAAAACTCTCTCTCTTACCTCTTTCTTGTGTTTTAGAGCGTCTGGATGATGCTTATCTGCTTCTGTCAAGATAGCTTTCCCCATGCAAAGAGGACAAAGGGGAAAGCACAGAGGTCGGCGGGAATACAGGAGGAGCTGAAAGGAGAAGATGTTCATGTCTGAATATCCCGGAGGAGACCATGCCTCAAACATTTACAAGGATTTTGAGGTGAAATTAAATTTATTTATGTATGTATTAGAGCAGCTCTGACACAAAAGTCTTGTTGCTGCATTTGCCACATGAGACAGCTGTTATAAGTGTTGTAAACAAGACCAACACTGTATAGATTGGTAAAGTTATCAAATCAGTCCTTTTTTTAAACATTTAGAGGCTGAATTACAGGATGTATTTACAGCCTTGAAAGAGGTGGATTAAAAAAAAAAAGATAAGCATTGGAATAGTTTCCACCAGCTTCACATAAACACCAATAGAATCATTGTCGGTTCATGTGTTTGCTGCAGACTTTTAGAAAAAAATGTGTTGGATTCATTGTTATAACACTTTTAAAGTGCTCACAAATGCATCTTGGTAAATATTTTCAATACGACATCACACTATGTTTCTCAGACTTGTCTTTAATGGAAAATTTTAAGACAGAGTTCATCAGCTGTTACTGTCAATAGCGTCAACTAACAGAACTATCTCCTTAACCCAGTTTGCTTTTTACTCACTGAAAGACTCCAAATAGAGTTGAAGTATTTTCTGATAAGGGCCGTTCAAAGAAGATGGTGTAGAGATGTTTTAGTTAACAGACATACCAACGTCAAGGACATATGGTAGTATGTGAGCAGTGACAGATACATTCTTTGAACAGACTTATGTACGTAAAGGAAGTACCTCTCATCAACTGACGAAATTTACAAGCCAAACATTGACAGCCTATTGGGAGCTAAGCCAATCAAAAGACATACTGGTTGCAAAGACATATTTGGGAAAGTGTTGCTGAAGGGGGAAGGATTTAACCCTTTGTGTGCCATATGAGGCTTTTTTTTTTATATCCTTCAACCTCAATAGTGGCGGGAACATTTCCGCCATCGTTCGAGATTGGTGTGGACTTGTCCATTCAACGCCCTTGTCTTGGAGCCAAGTGCTCTGTGCTGACTCACTGTCTCACCTTCAGAGATAGTGAGAGCTTGTCTCTGTGTCTTCCCGTATGTGTCTGTATGAATCAGATCATTTCCTGCTCTCAGAGATGTCTGGAAGTTACTAGTTGTCAAATAGTGTGGTGAGTTGTTGCTGGGCTTATAACCACCCAAGTGTTTTCTGTTCACCCTTCAAGCCTCTTAAGTCATCATTGTTCCATAAGTGAGGTTTTCCAAAGTGTCACTGAGGGTTTTGCTTTGTTTGAGCTGCTTGGTAGAGATGGTTTAATTTGTCATATCATAGCTGAGCATAAAGGGTTCAGCTCCTGCCAGTTTAGACCAAAATTCAGGAACAGTAGTTTTGAGATGGGAGGGGGGTGGTAATACACTCAGTCTTGTGCTGGGTGAGCAGGTTAGTGGAGGTGCAGATGCCAATTGTTACTATCACCTGCTAATTTGTTTCTACAGATTAAATACTGTTCATTACATCATGATAGCCAAACGACTTTTTCTACAGTCCAAGATGACTGAAACTGAGACATTCGGAGCTACACAAATGGGGTAAGGATGCTTTAAATCAATGTCTCAAATTTAAAAGATATCAAATCTTCAGCAACACTTTCGTCGACTTTTTCCCTCTGAATAAATACTTATGTTCACAAATCTAAAAACTTTCCTCTCAGTGTTTTAACAGCACTATTTTAGGTCATGTTTGCCATGAATATGTAAATGTTTGGTGTTTACTCTGATAATGCTTATGTGGTTTCATGGATGGTGTTGGGAAACCCACAGAGGACTGGGACTAACCCCATTAGCACACTGCTGGATAACCATGCAGAAACCCAGGGGAGGTCATTATGAAGGAGCTGTTTGCTATCTTCATATCTTTAATTAACATATGCAATGCTGATTACTTCTTTCAGCACTTAACCTAGATCTATATAAGAACCAGTCTGTGATATGGAAAACCTTGGGAACCAAGAAAGAAACAAAAGAATTTATTACAGTGTTTAAACATCAGCACATCCCACAGACGCCAGCTTCAGTCAACAGGTTGTAAAACAAATCACAATACAAACAGAGCGTTTTCTTTCCTTTTTTCATGAGATCCTCTTCCTGTTTGGAGGAGGTGTGTTTGGGTTTGAATGGCAGGAAAAAGTGACGGGAACCAGTGTGGAATTGTGTGCTTTCCCAACAGTACACCACAACTCCATAAGAGCTCCATGTGATGAAGCAGCTGCAGAATCCAGTTTAGACTTGATGGCTCCATATTTACACAGGAAAGACTGCATGAATAAAGAACAATTCACCTCTGTGGTCATTTCCCCCTGCATGAAAAAAAAGACTGAATAAAGAGAGAAAAGGGAAGGAAATGAAAGAAAGAGAAGGAAGAGAAGGATTTGATAGAAATGACAGCAAAGTGGAGGAATGTTTGATATGCACTTGGACTGTGACGGAAGAGTGCAAAGCCAAATGTGTTTGTTTGTGATAAAACAGGAACGAGCCTTTCATCTGAAGGAAAATACCAAAGAAACGGTTGATCTTCCGGTGCAATCATTTGCTTCACTCTGTATTTTCCCCATGCTGAAGAACCACAAACAACCATTTCTCCTGGTCCCATTCAGCCCGCGTATTGTCTTCCTCCTTTGATAACATCATGTTGTTGGGAGACGGCCGCTTTGATTTGCATTCCTTTGAAAACCGAATGAATCCATCGGAGGGAACAGGTGGGGAGCTGGTCCGCTCTGTTTGTGGACTGACTTGAGTCGATTCCCTGCCAGTGTTTAATTCAGCTATTGGGAAGCGATGGGCGAATGTTCAAACAAATGCCAGCTTCACTTATCAGGGCACTGCCTCATCCTTCGATATGTCAATCTCTTGCCAAGCAGTTTCCCAGACTGATGAGTGCACAGAAGTTTGATTCATTCTTATTTATTTATTTTATGGGCTGCTCGCCGAACTTTCAAACAGACAGGCGGCAGCTTTCTCTGCCCCAGTTTGTTCAATCATATCATTAAGTAGACAGAACAAGTCCCAGTGGAAACTTCTCATTGAATTTTTAATGCAAGTGATGAGCTCAGAATTGCAAATTCAGCTTGAAGTGATGTTGGCCAACAGAGATTATGCTTTGTACAAACAGGAGGGGTGTATGGGTTCGGATTAAATTGATCAATAAAGATTGTAAATGACAGCCTCATAAATGTTTCACAAAACAAACTTAGTTCCCCCTTTTGTCGACGTTTTCTGTGATGCTGCGGATGGAAAATGGTAAAACTCAACCGTTACTGCAAAAATTCCAAATTCTGTGCACTGAATTGGTCATTTACAAACCAGTGGGTGCTGTTGGAGTGGATACTTTAACTGGAAATGCAGTATGGATGTACAAATGGTCAGTGGGTACATTTAGGGAAAAATTAGTTTTTCTAAACTTATCTCTAGTTTTCAGCTCACAACAACCAAAAGCTGTCTGTTCAGATTTTTTCTTAATTTAGCAGCAATAAAAGGCTTTAATTCAGAATCACTCCCAGAAATTTGTCAGGCTTGGTGGAAATGTTTCAGTGTCCTGTGTTTGAAATTAAAAGGGTTTCAATAGAATCAAAGTACATTGTTGGTTGTATTTGGCCAATGTCACAGCTTGACCCTAGATCTTAGCAGGTATTTCTTATTTTTTGTCAAACATTTTTCTTTATCTGGTACATTCATCTCTGAAGTCCAGAAAATCTTATTTTCATGCTATTTCAAGTAAAACAGTTTGTAAATCACTGCAGTCATTTTGGGAAAAAAATGAATCTCCTTTTTTTTCTCTCTGACCATAACAAATTGCTTTTCTCAAATACTAACTTCTGAATTGAACACATCTTACATATACTGGACTCAAAACAAACTATTACATTTATAGAGATAATCATGAACCATATATTTTAGGTGGACTTAGGTGACAGTTGCGTGCAGACATACAGGCTTTCATAATGCATTGGAGTGACAGCTATTACAAACCTTGAGTTTCTTTGTTTACGTCAGAGCACATTGCCCTAGTCAATGCTTCCTATTATGATTTCATCCTAAAATTATAATACTCTAAAGGCCAGTAGTCTGATACTGATGTGAGGGTATCAACTGGTTTGTCTCAGCTTTAGAAAATCAGCTCAGCGCCTCTGTGTGATAATGTACTTCTAGATAGTTGCAAGAAACGAAGTGTTTCCCTCATAACTGCTAAAGAGATACATCAGGGTGATCATATTTACATAACCCAGTAAATGGTCTTTCCATTGGTCGTTTAGGTGCCCAACTCTGATTAGAGTCCACAAAGACTGTAAACTCTTCATACTGGATGGTAACAAAAAAATACTTTGAGTCAGTGTCCAGAAACCTAACAAGTGAACTTTGCTAGAATTAATAATTTCAGTTTGACTCAATGTTTGCTTGTAAGACACTTAAAGTCCTCACATGAGTACTCATAGCAGCACTTTTCAGCCTAAATATCCTCACCATAGTAAAAAAAAAAAGAAAGAAAAAATATTTTTTAAAGCAGGATAGAAACCAGTAAATTGAAGAGTTATTGTTTATTGCTCACAATTCAATCAGGTAAGCCGAACAATGCTGACCTTTGGGAGGTAGCTGCTGTCAGACACTTTTGACCTGATACTCTTGATTCCAACTGCATCAAATATGAGAAAACCGCTAGAATATGAACAACAGGACCAAAAATACGCAGCATCACACCTCATTCAGAATGGTATCCTCATGTGCATGTGCTTGCTTCTGTGTGTAAATAACTGGTATGAACGTTGGCTCCCAATTGTTGTTTGGTAATGTAAAACAGCAAACACTTGCCAGGGTTTCCGGCTGTTCATCGAGCAACGCGCCAAGACTCTGACAAACATAAGGTACCAGCTGGTCAGCACCCATTTCCACAGAGGTAATTTGCAAATGGAAAATACTTTCATGATACACCCTGATGTGCATGTTTGCATCCATATTTCAAGTATGAAAAAGCCTGAGGAAGTTTTGATGTGAATCGACCAGGATCAAGAGTTTTGAAGTTTTTCCACTTTCATTTTTTTTTTTTTTTTAATGTCCTCTGAGCTGCGTAAATGTAACTGAGCTGGCCTGGAGTACATTGCATGCTCCACATGATTCTCCACCTGATCCAAAGGATCATTCAAGGCCCAGGAGATGAAGGGAATCAGAGAAAAGATATGAAGGATGGACGGACGAAGGCGAATGAGTTTAGGGGAAGTTACAGACACTCTGGTCTGGTTTCCCAATCTCTTAGTTGTTTTTTTCCCCCTAAATTATGAGTTTTTCTGTATCTTTTCACTGTCAAACTTTGAAAGTTCTGTGATGGAGTTAGAGTTTTTAACTCCCCTGTGCAGTAAAGATGAGAGTGTAATCCTTACATCAGAATTCCCCCTGCTGATAACTTCTCAATATGGATATCTGATTGTAGGAGTGCAGATTTTGTAAGAGAGGAAACACGACTTTAGGCTTTGAATCTATTTCATTTATTTATTTTCTCTTGTGGAACCAATGGGAAAACTGGCAGAACTGTATTTTCAGGACCTTCAGGTTTCTCATTGTGCTCATGCATTTCCATTTCAGACAAAATATGTGAAGAGAACAGATATTCAGGGATTGAATAAATCGAAATGCATGACAAAATTAGATTAAGGAAACAACATTTTTCAAGTTTATCTCCATTTATGTAGTGTAAGCATGCACAGTTTGAGTCTGTTAGATAGGATTTTTTCCAGAACATTCCCCCTACTGTGATGATTCTGTCTTTAGGTTGAGTTTTCTGGTTTTGGTGATGTTGCTTTTGGGTTTCGTGTATTTTGGTTGGAATTCCTGTCTTTTTTACTAGTGTGTCTTGTTGTGCATTTTCCTCTGGCTTGTGCTCACTTTATTCAAGTTTCCTGAGTGTCTTGTTTTTTGTACTTGTGTTTCCCTCGTGTTTCAGTTTGTACTTGCTCCCAGTGTTTTACTTCCTGGTCTTGAGTTTCCCCTCATGTGTTTCACCCGTGTCTGTCTTGTGTTCAGTTAGTTTTTGGTTCATTGTATTGTCAACTCTCTCGTGTCTCTGTGTCTTCTCCTTTCTTGGGTCTTTTGAATTCTTTTGAGAAGAGTTTTGGTTCTGGGATTTCTTTTGTGTTCTGGACTTCTGAGTTTATTTTTTTTAATAGATATCTTGTTCTGAAATCTGCTCTGCTCCACCACTGTTGTTTCGCACTCTGTGTGACATTGACGAATGCCGTTCTGTACCTGCCTCACTTTCATGGTGCAATTTATCAACTGGCTAATTTGCAGTCGTGCATTCGTAAGAGTATGTAAGGACGAATGGGGCTGTTTATGTAATGACTGGATGTGCATACAGGAAACTTTTCTAGGTCTTACTCTCACTTTACCATCTGCTGCCTCACACTCAGCTTTGCTTTTTTAACTTGCTGTCTGGTATTTATTTTAGACATTAACCTTTACTAAATGGGCTACGGAAAGTGTATTAATCATACCAAGCCAAAAGTTTTCAAGGTTTACCTCATCTCTTTCATGGCCAAACTGATATATTCACTCAGTTCTTAGTATCTTGAAAATGTACGTTTTTTTTAACATATAAATGAATATAAAACTGGCCTTCAAAATTAATGCGCAGGATCAAACTCTTTGAAACTCAAGGCCTGATACGCTCTGTCACTACAGACAGCTGATTTTTTAAATCCCTCATTCTAACGCCACACATAGCTTTCTATCGCAGCATATGAAGTTAAATACAACTGTAGACCAAAAGGATAACCATAAGGATCACAAATAAACACAGAGGTAGGGTGAAAAGGTGAAATGATACTGAGCTGAATTGAACAGCTCCTTTAACAAAAACAAAGCTCAGAAAAAATTAGTAACCAAACCATCACTGCCAAGCAGAAACTAAACAAGAGACCCTCCTGATACTCAAGATGGCCAGGTAGGTGGAAAACAAAGACCTGGGTTCAAAATGAAGCCCAGAGACAAAAACCACTAGATACAAGCTGCTTTGAATGTGCATACAGGCACAGGCAAAGTGTGAAAAGTGCAAAGTGCTTGACATAAACAGAGCACACCAAAGAACTCTGGGAAACAGAAAAAGGCTTGAATTTACTGAAAACTGACAAGCAACTGCTCACTACCTCTGAAGGTGAGATAATGAGTCAGTACCTGGAGCTGGAGCTACAGCTCGTATATATAAGCTCCCCACAGCTGCTCTGAATCAGGAGCAATTAAACACACACACACCTGGCTCCACTCTGAGATGATTGTCTCACCGACTCGGAGGCCATGTCCACATGTAGTGCATACACAGCATATTCTTATTCGTTTTGGCTTGTCATACATGCAAAACCGCAACTTTAAGTCACAAAAAACGATACTTTCAGAAAACTCCTGTCAAAGTAGAGATTTTGGAAAATTCCGGTTTCGTGGTGTTGTACGCCAGTAACTGGAGTTTTAGGATCTCAAACATGCTGCAAAAAAAAAAAAACTGTTGACGTCACACTTCATCACAATGTCATGCGGAGCATTATTTTTGTACTAGTTTTAACGCTGATACGAAAACTTCTTGCTTGCCCATTTCTCCAAGTGCATCTTATTTCTTCAGTTGAAGAGTAAAACTCTGTATCGACCCAAACAAAAGATCCTGGCGCCATGTTTAAATCTGGCAGGATAGACAGAGTGACGGGGATTCATTCTGATTGGCTGGTTAAAGGTCTGAAAAACACAGTTGCCGAATGGTCCGACATGCTCAGAGACGCAATTTTTGATGGATTTGCCCAGTTATGTGAGGAAAGGTTTTTGTTTTTTTTTGTAAACATTCAGGTGTGGACAAAAGTGTTTTTCAGAATAAATGAGAGGGGTTTGAAAATACCTGACTACATGTGTACAAGGCCAGAATGGCTTCACTGAGTACCCCTCACTAATTTCCTCTCTCTGCTGTCATAAACAACAAAAACACAACTTTTGATTTTTTCAGTGTGGAGTTTTTCCATCGGCATGACAAAGGTCAGCCAAACAGCCCAAACATTCTTACTTCCTGTTCCCACATTTACCCAACACCAGGTCCCCTCAGCTCTCAGCAGAGAGGGAGAAGTTCCCTGTGGTGTCATGTTGAGTCTGACTGGCAGAGCTGCAGCTTTGGCCTTTTACCCTCCAGGCTCTCCAGGAGTAGGGTGTGTGTGTGTGTGTGTGTGTGTGTTTGGCAATAATCAGGGGGTGGGGGTGCTGCCCTGATAATTACCTAAATAGCATTCTAATGGTGGACTATGCCATCTGTCCAAAGGGGCGGGGGCACGGAAAAGGTCTCACACATTTTTAATGAGGCTTAACGTTCACACAGAGCAATAATAGGATTGCACAGCGGGTCTTAACACTTGGATTTATTTTAGTCCACCTCACTCATTTTTTTTTCCACAGCACATCACAAATTTTCTAGTTTATTCATTGAATATACAAACTTCTTCAAGTATATACACACTCTCTCTCTCTCACACACACAGACATACACACAGACACACACATATATATAAAACAGAGAAAATGTCATAAATGTAAACAGTGAAAAGTAGATCGAGCAGAACTGACCCTGGTGGCACATCTCTATTAGTCAAAACCTGTTTTGGCCTTACCTACTTAAATGCACAGAGATCTCACAGAAAAATAGTCCTGAAACCATGTTCTTTGTAAATTTGATAGTTGATTGTTTTTAAAGATAGACAAATAGATAGAGTTAATTGGTTTGTAGAGGTCTCTGCTCCATCTCTCCATCTACCAGGGGGTCCTCGGTCTGAACAACATTGACAACTCTAAATTCACAAAATCCAAGTTTGAGACACTGATCATCAGATATTGATATAAAACCCCTTCTATATAGAAACTATGAAACACCAATGAGTGTTTCCTTTCATCCCGTTCAACTATAATTCACTGGATTAGGCTTTTCAAATCATATTTTCAAGCTGTTTAAATGTTCTAAATCCAACCATTCATTTAAATTCCACAAATGTCAAGGTCTGTAACTTTATTTCAAAATAGAATATTCCCTTTTAGAGAGAGATGGCCCCTGCAAACTGACCTCACATTTAATGTAATGTCCTGCTAAAGTTTACACGAACCATACCCCGATGTTTAGACAGCAGGTATCCATATATCAGTCATTTACTGTACTCCTTATCAACACATACATGCACACAGCTATCACCATGCACTGTCACAAGCTGGAAGAAGAGTTGCAGGGTGCCAGGGCTGTAAATGCCATGGCACATCCAAAATCAGAAGGCATCTGCTGTCCAGACTGCAGGGCAGCTGACCTGTATACCGCTTACTGTGCATGTTTGATCTCCAGCTGTACAAAAGTAATTACAGCTGGCGGTGAGGCTTGACCTGGGTGTTTATCACTATTAGATCCACATACAAGCCATTAGAGGCAACAAAATGTAATACCACCATAAAAATATCAAAGGTCAGTCAGTGAGAGACTAATGGAGCTGGTGAATAAACGAATGAGGAGCCACGTTTAAAGATTATGAACACTCGAGAGGTTGATGCACAACATTAGTCTTTATAAGTTGGGTGACCATACCTTCTTTTTTCATCTGCACGTCCTCCTTTCTGATCTTGAAATGAAGTCCCAGGAGATCCGTAAAAAATGTCCTAAATTTTCCAAGTTTTATGCAGGTGTTCTACAGACCACTAGTATTTGTAATACAGCACTTCACCAGGCCATAAGCATTATTCTATACCTACCTGTCAAGATGTTGAGCATGACACTAAAAACCTCTGCTCTTACTGTCTGCACTGCGCTCTCAGACAGATCCCAAAGCTTAAATGCACATTTACTGGGCAAAGTGCAGAAAAAGTTCTCCTCTTTGATAGTGGTCATGAAAGGTGTGAAGCACTGTGTACTGTCTGCAAAGGTGGCACCCATGTGTTAGTTGCAAATAAAGGTTCTGGAGACTTAGAAAACCATTTAGACGAGGAGAACTAAAGGGGGGAAATAAGAAAATGCGACCTTGTTTTCTTTATCTGTAATTTTGAGCTATCATTCATAGTTTTGACATTAGTCCAAATGAAACAAAAATGCATGACCTCTCTTTCTCTTGTTTACAAATGAACACTGGGGACTGCACTGTTTAATTAAGATTTTTTTAATCAGGTATTATTTGTACTTTTGCACAGGAGATTTATATTTCTGTGCTTAAAGTTGTGTTTTTTGTTTTTAATTAAGCATGTTGTGAGGAATTATATGTTTATCTTGTAGAATAATGTTCGCTTCAACCAGAAAAGGGTTGTTTGAAATAAATGTATAGTCGTCTTTGATAATCTCTGGGTACTTTTGCAACATCCCCAAGAGGCTGATGGGGGGGTGTCATATTTTGAAGTTTCAGAATGTGGTCACCCTACTTATAAGGAACGCCTGAAACGTGAGCAGGCTGAAAATGGTTCTGTTCTGCTATTGAAGGATATTTATTTTTGCCTGAAAATGCATCTCCTGTCATCAATGGACTTCCACACTGAACATGCTGATTGGTGGGACGAGGTAACAACCCCCCACATCTACAAGAGGAGACATAGAGGGGGGAAAGGTGCCCTCCTGCACTATAAGGGTTTTTTTTTTTTTTTTTTCAGTTACTTAACCTTTATTTCATTCTTTACATCCAGGATGTGGTTTTTCAGTGTAAGTTTCTGCTCTCTGACACAAATACCTCACAGGTCTTAGACACAGGACTGGGCGTACACAGTCCCCCCTCATGTGATGCACTCATTTTGTTCAAACGACGAGCTGCTGCACTTTCTCCACTTGTAGATTTTCTCTTTAAGCACACAAGGCAGCGCATCGATCCAGTATATTGAGGTGGGTCACGGGCCAGCCATTAGTGAACACAGGCTCGAGCAGAACATGAGGAGATGGGTGGGTGAACGCTAGCTACTGGCTTTTTAATAATAAACCTACGGGTTCTCATTTTTAACCACTAGTGGAGGGGCGTCGTCCATTGATTTTATTCTTCAGCCAGAAATATTGATGGGTTTCATGCTCCTTGTTGTAGAAATCAATGACAGGAGTCACGAAAAGATTAAGGAGAGATAAGAACAGAGAAGAAGATGGAAAGAAAGATAGATAAAGGGGGTTTGTAATGAACAGCAAATGCCAGTTTTGCAACGGGCAATTTAAAAAAAGTGTAAAATCTGGCGTAAGAAAGATGATGTTTGCTACATGATGCCATGACTGGACGCGGTCACGGACAAACAAAATATAGAAGAACGGATAAGAAAAATAACGGGCGAAAGGATGGAAAATAAACCAGATACAGGTTAGTGAGAGAGAAAGAAGATGACAGGGAAAGAAATGGGAAAAAAAGGATCTTGAAAAAGCAAAAATATCTTCTTGAAAGAGAAAATAGTAGAAAGGGAGAAGAGAGAAAGGGAGGGGAATCTATAAAGAGGACTCTTGAAAACATCACAAGGGAGTATGAAACACAAAGAGAACGGCCCGACAGACTGATTATTCGAGAGTGACCCCTCCGGCTCCTCAGAAAGAAGTCCACTGCATGTTGTTCTCCCCACAGACGGAGCTGCACGGCTCTGATGACACAGCCAGCCGAGTCCCGGGACTGAAGAGGCCTGTAGAGCAACGACAGGCCACGCCAGAGCTAATTACCCCTCAGAGACATGAAGAGAATCACTCAGCTGTGTCTCTCTCTCTCTCTCCCTCACACACACACACATACTGACAGAGAGCACAGATTAATCCCATTCCCCTCTGTCTCTGGTGACAGAGACTTTCTAATGAATCAAGAGAGCTTTTTAGAGCATCTTGTATCCCTCACTCTCTCTCCTCAATTTCATTTGAAAGTAAAATCTCCATTTTTCTCCCCGGGTCAATCAATGACAAAAGCTTATTTGGAATGACCCGAGTGATTGTGTGCAGTTTGTTTGATTGTTCAGTTTTGAACATTTCGATGCACCCGTGCGTTTCATCATCTCATTGGTATGCCTGCTGTGCCCATGTTTGTCTGATTTGATATCTGCAAGAGAACTGGAGCGATCAATGGAGACGCTGGGAAAGGCACCTGCTCAGACTCTGTGGAATAATTGGACCGACACTTTCCCACTCCTTCAGACGGAGAGATGACAGACATTAGCCTTGATCAGTGTCACACTGTCAGATGCAACTCAGGTAAAAATGTATCAGGTGACTGGTGCAGACTACTGATGCTATCAGCTGCCTCAATGTTTCAGTCCAACAGTTTCCTGCTACTCTCAAAGCTATCATAAAGGAACTTTTAGACTTTGGCCATGTTTTAAAAGCTAAAGTTCTGAAAAACTATCAGGACCTACAGATTTAGAACCAGTTCTTTCTGTTGGCGGGGCCACAAACTTGGCTTCTGTTCAAGCCGCAAAATCCTTAGGTGAACTAACAATGAAAGTTCTACCACTAAAAGTTTGACAGTGCTTTTTTTTTTTTTTTGCCTGAAACAGCTTTAAAATTGATCTCTTTTATAAAGCAGCAAGTTTCATGGACAATAATATGAATCCATCTCACAGAGCACACAAGCTGCTTATCTTCTGCTACTTAAAGAGACTTTCTAAGTGATCTAGAAAAAGTCTAATTTCAAGACATGTCTCACCATATCCAACAACTTAAAAAGAGGTTTTCAACACTAAAAAAGTTGTTTTTAAATGCTTATTCCTTGCTGAACAGGATTGATTTACGTCAAGTCAAAGTCTCTATGAAAAAAATACACCGGCTGGTGATGTTTGGCCGTTAAAAGAGAGAGCTGAGTTTTTCTCTGCTGAAACCGATTTCACAAGCCGCGGTCCTTCAGCCTCACGGTTTTCGCCGTGCGCCAAGTCACACTGGATGCATCTCTGGAGCGCTGCGCAGTGCACTCCATAGCAGCTGGATACGAGAGTAAAAGATCACAGGAGAACTGCATGTTCCCGCAGGAATTATAACGTATTGGCACTCCCAAACGCCACCAGTTACAATCCATACCTTCTAGAGAGGATGTGTTGGATCATATAGAATCTTATGCAGAAAACAAACTTTTCCCCGTCCATGTCAGATTATTTCTGTGTCTCTTTGCCCTGCTCTGCTCCTGTGTCATTGAAGGTGACATAATTTTGATTTTCAAGGATGAGATTTAAGATCTGGAGCCAGAATATTGAGTTTGATTTTGAAATGACCGAATGGTATGTTCTTTTGTTGTGTCTGTTTTCCTGTTTGGTATGAACTGCTTTGCAGACATTGAAATGTGTCCATAGTGTACTCCGGCAACCACAGTCTTACAGCAAAACACCAGCGAGCAGTTGCTGGAAGCATGCGCTGGAGATGAACCACAATTTGGACTGTGTGAATGCAATGACTGATTTGAGTTGAAGCTGAGCCCATTCCGCACACTTAATGTGTGAATTGGAGTTGAATGTGCAAGAACTCTAGAGCACAAGCACAACATAGTAGTCTGCCATTGTTTACTATTGTTGTTGTGCTTTTTCGCAAGTTGCCACAGTTAAAGTATGGTGCAGAAAATATAAAAACGGAGCATGACATCAGCGTTTCAACTGAAAACTCCGGCTTGTTATGTACACGACAGTGGTCACCAGGGTGTTTGAGAAGTAGGCCATTTTCTAAAGCTTACATCTTGAGTCAACTGAAACGCGCCTTTTCCATTTATACAAGAGGCCAAAATGCAACAATATCTTTTATCCTAAGACCATTATCTTATAAACAACCCCTGAAAGCCATGTGATTGGCTGGGTAGCATCATCATCTTAAGCTTTATTGGTATTGCACTGACATGGATTCAGAGGCCTCTCTTTTCAGTATCTGCAGTATGATCAATTGCTGATGAGGAATTATCGGCTCAAATTCTAACAAAAGCTCAGGTTCATTCACCTCAGTCTCTCGTGCAGTCTGTGCAGTGATTGAATTAGTCAGTGTCATGCATAAACCAGGCTTCATTAGACCTCTAATACCAAACAAAAAATACTCATAGTCTGGTTCAGATGAGCTGTCAGGGGCAATATTGTTTGGTGTGACATCAGGAAGTTATGGGCCCCAGAGGGGTTGTGCCTGAGTGATGAGCACGGTGTGTGTCATCATCATGCTTTCTCCTCAGGCTCCCAGGGGTGTCCTTCCCCAAAGACAACACTCTCCCTGATGAGCCAGCACCAGAACAATAACCAGCAAACAGCCACCCACGACGGCAGAGCTTTTATTTCCTGATGTGTTAATGCTTGGAATCTGCCTTTCTTTCAATCTGGGTTGATTTTTTTTCAGCTTTATTTTTTCAAATCCTCACTTCTGAAGGCTATCGCTTTTCATCGCTTCATTTCAAAACGCTGAAAATGTCAATGACATGCAGCAGCTGGAGTTCAGACTTCACAAACTGGAACATTAAACCGCTCGAAGCTGGCACATTGTGGCGTCAATTTGATGTCACATTTGCTTTGAGGTGAGGATGAATTCTTCAGGGTGATATCTTTATGATTTATGGCCCTGCGGAAAGTAAAAGTATTAGGATCCAGGAATGAAATTTGTTGGACCTCTCTCATCTCTCCTCCCCCCGTCTTCCTTTAAGATCTATTTTCTACAAACGTCTCCTCTAAACAGTGTCATTTCCTGAGTGTTCAATCCCCTATTGCTAGAGCCAAAGGTGTGTGTTTATCAGCTACTACACTGAGCCAAAATGGGAAAAGTACAGCACACAAGAATATCCTTCTCCCTCCCGGCTGAGGACCAGGACCTACAGGGCCAGAGAGGTGTGAATGGAGTCTTGTCTTTATTTCATGTAACAGTGAGGAGCTCAGCAGCCTCAGATGGCAAGGAAAAGTGAAGATGTCTTTTTCAGTCGCCTGCTAAAAGGAGAGAGTGTAAAAAGGTATCCAGCAGCTACAAAATGGATGGACACGATGGCCTTCATCTATCAGTCTTTCTTGGGAATTGGTGCAGATTTGGGTGTAAAAAAAGAGCTTGCAGCAATTCCGTTCAGGTCCAGAAACGTGGAAAGATCACTATTAAAATGGGTGTCATGAACGTGTCACACGATGTTCAGATTCGTACGATGACAATGAGAGAGAATCAGTTATCCTCTTGTAAATTCTGTGGTCAGCACGGCTTTCTTGAAAAAAATCCACCCTAGAAGTTTGATCCAGCGTCCTCTGAATGTTCTCCGCATACTTAAATGTGGACCTGGAGGTGTTTTTTATTACTTTAATCCCTCACTAATTTTTTAAGTAAACCATTAAAGGAAGCGCATGTGTCGCACAAAGAGCTGCATTTTAGCGTGTGAAGGATTTGATACAGATTGGCAGAATAAGGGTGAAATACACTGCAAAAACTGAAATCTAAGCAAGTCATTATGTCTTATTTTTTGTAAAATTTGTCTTACTATTCTTGATTTGAGCCACATTTACTAGACAAGGTCATAAAAATGTCTTGTTTCAAGTTTTTTAAAGACAAAAATGAGGCATCAATTGCTTGCAACAAGTTAAAAAAAATATTCCAATGGGATAAGATAAAAGATTCTTGTTTTAAGACATCTTTCTAATTTCAAGAAACTTCCCGGGTGGATTCGTCTTATCCCATTGGCAGATTTTTTTGACTTGGTACAAACAATTTACACCTCATTTTTGTCTTAAAAAAACTTGAAATAAGACATTTTTATGACCTGGTCTGGTGAATGTGGCTCAAATTAAGAACAAGAAGACAATTTTTCTACAAATAAGACATAATGACTTGCTTAGATTTCCGTTTTTGCAGTGTATTGGATACATTCTTGGTGCCATAACCAATTCACCTATTAAAACATTAATCTGTGAACCTCTGTCTGTCCTCTGAAAATGCTCTGCTCTCATATGATGCTATAATTCTTCACCACAGATGGGAGTTGTTTCCTCCAACCATGTTCAGATTGAAAAACACTGATCTGTGCATGGATTTAAGCATTAACCTGTCTTTTGGTCTTACTCACGTTTGATAAATGAAGGCCAATAACCTCATGTTGGTGGACTTTTGGAGTATTTTACCGTTTTGTTTATGGAGCAAATTGTGAGTGTAATTGCATAAAAAGTCACTAAATACTTTAAAGCAACAGCAATGCATAAAGTGTAAAGTAGGTTTATTTCTTCCTACTTGAACACGATTTGACCTTTATCACAGTTAATGTTGCACTGAAAAAGTTCACATAAAAAAGAAAGGAGTGGGGAAAAAAAAGAGGCAACCTTTGCTTCTTGCTCTGTTTTTGTTTCCACTGCACCCAAAATTGATTTGTTGGTGGGCAATCTGCATCCCAGCTCCCAATAAACCTTTTTTTTAAACAAATCTTCCACTTTTCCCTCTTCACGCATGCATGCATGACTAACCTCCATCTCATTTTATTATTCTTCAAATGAGGCCAAGCCTGATCAGGCCTGCTGTGAGAGACACTTAATTCTACATTTGGCCTTTTTTAATGGGATACCTGAGAGTCCCGGAGCTCAGACTCTTAATTGGAAAACCAAAATATAACATTCATGCACATTCAGGGGCCGTCCAATCACAGCTAATGAGACCCTTGTAAAAAAAGATAGCTTGTAAAGGGTTTCAGAGCAGAGGAGGTTTCGGGTCAACTCTTGCCTCCTGTTGCCGTTCACACACCTGTGTGTGATGCCGACTTCTTCAATCACACTCCTTGCTCAGTCATTTCTCTCCCAGCACTTTTATTGCATCTGCTGCCCAAGACAAACAGCAATAAAGCCAAGGTAACCATGGATACATGAGGGCCACATCTCTTTTCTTCCTCCCTGCTGATGCTATTGAAACATCCTTCTTTTGAATTTAGGTGGTGGGAGTCTCTTATTTCTCAAGGTTATGAATGATGTGTGGGAAGGAAACAATGCTGTGAGGGCTGCCATGAAAAAAATAAAAAAATAATAAAAAATAAATAAATAAATGAGAGAAAAGCCACCAAGGTGAGGTGAGAGTAAATAGAAAAAACTGATGTTTTAGCCTTGACATTTTATTTCTTAACATGACAGTAACAAGAGGAAACAGTGAAACAACAACATTGGTGTAACTAAAGAGTGAAAACATCATCAGCTGTGATTCAATCTGCCGCCCTGATTGACTCAACGTCTAACCTCTTGACAAACACATCAGTTAATTTGGTCACATACAAACCAAAAACACACTCCAGCTGTCCAAAACCTGACCTGGGATCTGTCTTTGTTTTCTTCTCCTTTTTGTTGTTGAGTCTGCAGTTATCCGTGTGTTCCCTCCTGTTTGTCTTGGACTCACTCTCAGGAATAGTCAAGATGCAAGATGATTGTGCCTGAAAGTAAGTTTTTCTCAGAGAATGGTAAAAGAAAAGTAAGTGCAGAGACAGAGACAAGTGGTAGCAGGAAAAAAAATAAAAATAAAAGTAGGCAAGGAAAAAAAACAGGCCAAAAATATAAGGTGAGAGGAGGTGAGGTGAATGAGGAGAGGATGTGATGAAATCATTTCCAGGCTGAGAGGAGGAGGGTGAGAGGGCAGAGTCTACGACCGTCTCTGAAAGCTTCACGGCAGAAGCTTTAATAGATTCTCCTCACACCTTCCTGGAGGTGACCTGCCCGTGGGAGCAGGCCTCCTTACTAATGACAGGTGAGAACACAGAGGAGGAGGCCATCAGAGGATCATCGAACCACACTGTGACAATAATACATCTTTTATTAGCACTTGTCTTCATCTGCGTTTGTTTTCTGAAGCGATCAATCAAAAGTGACGACACTAAAGTGCCGGGAAACTTTCATGGTAATAGCAGAGACGCCATAGGGAACAATTCCCTCTTTTCTTCATGTGTAATGTCCTGAACTATTATTCCCTCACAAAGAAAAAGTGTTATTAAGTGAGTCGTAATCCGACAAGCTACAGTGAACTGAAGTGCATTTTTTTTTCTCTCCTCTGTTTGCGCCGTAGCCTGGAGAGTTGGAGCAGCAAGAGATTTCATTATCCCATTGTATCTCCAATGCGGCTAGCAACGGAGTCACCAAGCAACGCGGCACAACGCGCCCTGTTCTGGGTCTTGTTCTAAGGAGTCAAAGTGTTTGCTTCACACTTTCTCAGCAACAGTTTCATGCACACAGTCTGGCTCTCTCTGACACACACACACTCTCTCTTCTAAATCCCTCTTTTCAGTCTCTAAATCAGGCTTAATCCTTTTGGGTCTGACCAAAGTCCTCCAAACAAACATAATGGACAATAATCAGCTCTGCAGCAGTCGGTGTATTGGCTTGTTTTGTCATTCTCAGATGACCAAACACAATAATGCTGTTTTCCTAATAAAAGAGGAAGTTATTAATCTGATGATCTCTCGTCCCTGTGTGCATATAAACTGCTAACCCAGCTCGCAGCACTTTATTTGCAACCCTGTCTTCTTTGTTTGAGCTTGTATGTGTGTGTGTGTGTGTGTGTGTGTGTGTGTGTGCTCTGGGTTAGTAAAAACAGGCTTTCAATCAGGATGAGTGATGCCAAGTCTGTTCTTACTGTATCAATAACAATACATCACTTGGTTTAACTTTCATGCGGAATTGAGTGATTAAACACCAAGAACAGTAAGTGTTGGATTATTCTGACAGCTCTGACTTATTACAGCTCAGATTTAGAGATTACAAATACCCAAAGAAGTGGATTTTAACAACAACTTCTAAAAACAGCTGCAAAAAAGAAGAGGTCTATGAAAAAAATGACTCTACTTCTCAGGAGATTTTACCTTGGTAAAAATTTCCATAATGTGTTTATGGTTTTAATCTCTGGCTTCAAGTCTTTTTAATGCTGCAGGTGCTCATCCTTTACATTATGGTCCCATTAAGAACACAAAAGATGATGAAGTCAGGTATGGCTGCCTTGGGATTGAGGAGTTTCCTCCTTTGTGACCTGTTAAGGCTTCTATGGTATTTATGGATAAAAGAGAGTCAGCTGCTTATTATTTCCCAGAACACATTTTATTTTGGGCCTAGTTTTCTTTCTTTTCTTTTTTTTTCTGTCCAAAAGGGAACTTCTCACTTGCTTTCCATTCATTTTTATGATTGACCCATGAATTGCTTTTTATTTCAAAAAACAATCAAGTTACTTCGACTCCTATTTGTACAATTTTTTTTCATTATTGTAACAAATTCAGGTTTTATTTTGTCTTCAAATTAGACTGTTGAAATTTACACATTACCACTGATTAATCAATCATCACAATGATTATGATACATAGAAAAAATGCATACACAAATTAGGAACTGGTCCAGTATGACAGGAAACAGAACTATTACAATATGGAAGATGCTTAACCCTGTCGGTGGGATATTTGAGTCAAACAAACAAACAAACAAAAAAAAAAACAGCAAAGTTGAACAGCATTAAGTTTCAGACACTCTCTGCTGGGGGGAGTCTTGTTCACACTGAATACTTTCAGCGTAAAAAATACCACATTAAACACAAAGCATACATTAGCCAGGGATTCTGCTCGCACTTTGGCAAACATGTCCCCCAGCTTGTGACAAATCACTCTCAATGAACGTCGAGGCTTCAGTAAGTCGACGCCGCACTCAATTCTCAAGTGGATTACAACAACAGCCCCTTAATATTGCTAAGAACACGGGTTCCACAAAGGTTTTGCAAGTTGCCTCCCAAGACACATTGTACAAGACTCCATCAAGAAGCAAGTATTTTTGTCAACAGGACTTTTTAAATATGTTTGATATACATGTTTAGTGCGCATAGTATATTCCCCTTTTTACTGAGTCTGTTTGCTTATGAAAAATGAAACACTTAATATGCCATAACTGTATTTCCAAGAGGGATATTAAATGATCGCGCTTAATCGAAATTGATCACATATCAACCTTGTGATTGAGCTGACAAAAAAATGTAATTGTTTGACTGCATTCCTTTGCATTCCTTTTGCATTCCAAAGCCTAGAAAAGTGTCTTATTTCAAGCTTTTCAGGTGTTAATCTAATAGAATAATCTCAATTAGAAAAGTATGACCTTGACACTTGCATAGATTTCATTTCTTCAAATCTCTCTGTAGTGAAATAATAGTACTATAATCCGAAGAGGATAGACTTCGCTGGCACTCCTTCATGATACAGCAGGTCAAAGCCAAACTTGATGGATGTTTATAACACACAAACACTCAGTTTGGCTGCAAGTGCTTTACTTTAGTCTCCTCTTCCAAATTAGTTTGGCTAAACACGAAGTTTAATTATAAAATTGGACAGCTCACACTTCTTACTCTGTCCAAACTACACACATGTACAATAACCCAAAGATATATTACACCAAACTCATAACAGCAAGTAGTCTGAACTTCTTTCTTGTCATTGATACCTTAAAGTCCAGCTCTTCTCCCCTTTTTTCCTGAAGTTTTTTTTTTTTTTTTTTTTTTGCAAACAGTTGAGCTTTACGGCGGTAACCAAGACCAAACAATAAAAGGTTCATCCAATTCAGTCTGGCATGTGGCCCTGCCTCCACGAATGGAGAAGGGAACAGCACCTGGTATCGTGCGCCTCCATTACGCACTGCCAAGATTGGAGAAGATTGTTCTGCCAGAACAATAATGTGGACATCCACCATGAGCGTCCATCACCCACACCCCACACCCCACCCACTATCCCCGGCAAATCAATGGGATGTGTGCAAGTGTGTGTTTGTGGATTTCCCCTTCTGATCCATCCTTTATGGAATAAGTCATCACAGGTCTTTATCTCCCCTGCTCTCTCTCTCTCTTACACACACACACACACACACACACACACAGTATTGGCTTTTCTTATCCTGGATGAACCAACTGCTTGTCTGCAGCTTCTTGACCCTTTTCAACCCTTCTTTTGACCACATCCACTCCATACCATCAGTTATGGAGGAGAAGTTTCATACAAAGGGCAGAACTTTAATGGGTTTCAATAACAAAAAGTTTCTGTGGGATTAGACAAAAGGAAAGCTCTGGTTAGGTTAGGTGGGAAAAAATTAGTTAGGATATTTTTGAGGATGTGTGAGCTACAAAGGCTCAGGAAACTTGGTCCAAACTGATGGAAGGATGAATGCAGCATGTTATCAAAAAATAATGGAGGAAAATTTACACCCATCAGCCCAGAAGCTGCACATGAGACTTACTTGGACGTTTCAACATGACAATGATCTAAAACACAAGGCCAAATCAACCTGCCATTGGCTACAGCAGAAAAAAAAGTGAAGGTTTTAAAGTGGCCATCTCAGTCTCCCAACCTTTACATCATCGATCTATTGGGAGGAGATCTCAAACCTGCAGTTCATGCAAGACAGCTCAAGAATTTACTGGACCTGGAGGCTTTTTGCCAAGAAGAATGGGCAGTTTCACCATCTGAAAAATCTATTTTCTCCATTTTACCAAAGGTTTTTGTGTTTCCATTCATATTTTCTGAGAAAAGGCCAAAAAATCAGAAATTCTGCTAAGGAGTGTAAACTTTCAGGCACAACTGTACATCCATTGCCTCCAACTTGAAACAAAAGCAGGTTTTGTTGAGTAATTTGGGGTGTTTAATGCAAAATCAGTGGCATCCCTTGTGTTAAAAAGTCTCTGTTTGATGACCTAGCATCAAAATGGGCTGATTTAGGGTTAACACTGGACTTGTGTGAAAATGTGGAGAAGAGAATATAGTCTGGTGAGTTACATATTGCGTTTATCTGTGTCTTGACAGGCAAACAGAATGTCAATAACAATGAACTGCCTCAAACAGCCTTATGTAGGTTTTACTTAACATGCAAGATCAGGTTGACAGCCTTCATGCTTTCTGTTACCAAAGCCTACTTTTTTTCCAATGCTTTCCAGGAAGTGACACACCACTGACCCTTCACCCTCTCTCCCCAACAGCCATCCCTCGTACCACCACCATCAACGCACCCAGCCACCTATTCACCGGCACTTCCCCCCATGCATCCGTCACGTCTTGGATGAGATGTTGCTGGGCAGATTGGTTAGCGAGCTGCGAGGCATGACTTGAGCCTGCTTGGTTTGCTGTGCATCCACCGAGGTGTAATGCAGGGTGACACTCACGCATGGGGAGAGGATGCGAAGTCTTATCACTCAGTTGTATACAGGAATAAACCAAGAATTTCATTAAGTGCCGCTCGTGGTGGTTGTGGTGGTGTATTTTCTGAAGCATGGTGTGGCAAGATGGAGTGAAAAAGAAGAAGCAAAAACATAAATCATTTATGAAGAAAAATATTCTGGGCCCATGCATGTAGATATGTCTGTTACAGATGCATGCACCTCCTCACTCTGAGAATACTCCACACTCAGATCTTTATTGCCAGTGTTACTTAATGCATCTCGATCCAGAGTATTAAGCTGTCCACCACAATGGGTCATCATATTAATCGTGAAATGCAGAGGAGGCAGTAATGTGGTGCAAATTGCAGCACACTTGATTTCCTGCACTGCCACTAATAGCTGTGAGTACGGTCTTTTCATTGCACAGTTAAATTTAATAGCAATATTAAATGGGGCAGAATATATCACTGCGTACATATGATGCAGGAGTGGATGTATTTGCATGGGAAAAGTAAACAGTGTGTTTAATGGATTATTGGAAAAGGGTCTGTCAATGAAACAAGAGGTCCTGCATTGTATCACTAATAGGTTCAATGGAAGCAGTCGCTAATTAGGACACAAATGTCAGGGAGACAGACACAGATTGTGTAAGTAGAAATCAAGTCTGGCAATCCTTATCAGTTAAAAAGTGCACTGTTAAATTAAGCTTGTTGTTTCAATGTAAAAATATGATGCAAAGGGCTGCCTTAAAATTTTGTGTTGGGTCAAAACAAAGTTTGTCATTTCCATACTAACAGAAGTTTTCATGATTAAAGAAGATAACGTGTCAATTATTGTATTTGTTTGGTTGATTTAAACGTGTAAGTTAACGCAACTTCTTGAGGTAGTTGTTTTGAAATAATTGATGTCTCAACTGATCTATGCTCTTCAGATATGAGAACCTTTTGTTTTCATTAATTTAAATGATGTGTATTAGTTGACTTAACTTTCTTAGGTATACTTCTTTAAAATAAACAATTTTTTTCATCTCAATCAAAAAACTAGCGTTGGGCAGATCAGTCCAAAATATCCAGATGTCGATATCAGTGTTGGTATCAGTACTGATCAGGACTTGCATGATGACATTGAAAATCATCAGTATATTGCTGATTTCTTGAACGTTATGTTTCTGTGATTGTTAATCTACCACTATGTGCAAGCCGTTTGATCAAAATGAAACATTAAATGTTGGAATGTAATAATTGTTGTTCTCCATAAACATTCAAATTTACTGTTTTACAACAAAGCAAAAAGATTTAAAGTATTTGATTATTTTCTGGTTGAAAAAATAAATCAGCTATTTACTTTCATTCATGAACAAAAACATTACTTTTAGTGGTTGTGTGTTGTTCTTAATTAATTTTGACACACTCCTTTTATTTCATCATTTCATCTCATGGAAGTACGGTGACCTTGAGGAAACGTATTCTGCAATCCTGAAATTTATTTTGTCATCTGTGAAATTTATTTATGTGCTATCGTTTTTTTGTTTCTGTGAAATGTATTTTGCCTTTTGAAATATGTATTCCTATTGGTCTTCAGGGCCACTGTAAAGAACTCCCTAGTTCAAGAAGCCATGGAGCTGGAAAGCATTAGATAGACAGCTCAAAACAAATTGTTCCACCATGTATCTTTCATGGGCACAGCAAGGTCTCATATCCACTGCATTCTCTTCTCAACCATAGTATAACTGTAAGAATCCACAAAGGCATTCTGGGTATTACTTTAAAACTGTAGCTTTACTCAACAGCTGGGGGGGCCAAACAGGTTGTCAAGTTGACATGCATTACTGATTTATTGGACATTAAATTTCAAGTTGTAACTTTTAATGAGCCTTTTCACGTCAGCAATCTTTTTTTTTTTTTTTTTTTTTTTTTTTTTTTTTTTTTTTTTTTTTTTTTTTTTTTTTTTTTTTTTTTTTTGTAATTGACATCAAATACTATGCTTGAACAACAACTGTACAAAATCATATTTGATAGCACAGTGATTCTTCAGGTGAAGATCAATCTCTCCATGAAAAGCAATAAAAGCAGATACTGAGTCTGCAAGATGTTTGGGCAGCAAGACACAAATATACCCAGCTTTAATCCTCAGGATCAGAAAGTTCTGCAGACTGGAAAAGATATTGAACCAAATCCATCAAAGGCCAAAGATTGAGAGATTTCATCAACTAAAAGGACAGTGTGAGTTCCTGTTGAGAATAGAAACAGCATGATGACTCAAAAGGACGAGTCAACGCCTCAGACAAGACACAAAGGTTCAGAGACAGTTCACTCGCTGACACCCAATAATCAATGTGCTTTAGCTTGACAGCATCAGATGAGTTTCCGGGACACTGCACATAAGACCCACACACCGTCAATAAAAACAACTTTACCTTACCCTCACAAGTTGTGAGGAGTGCGTCAAAGGGTTTCAGTTTGATTGACTCGTCCACATAATCCTGTGAGAGCACATCCTGTGTTGGTAATCGTTTACAGAAATGTCGTGTCTCATGAGCGCTGGAGTGCTGCTTTATTGCCAAACTTCACTCTGACACAGAATAAATTGGCTATTCTTCATAAAAATGCATCTGTAATCAAATTGTCAGGGCCTCATTTGGCATTTATTTGGTCTGTCTTTGCATAAAATGAATATTTGTGTGCTCTCTACCCTTCTTTGAATTTACTGGACATTTTCTAATCTTCCAGAAGGAGTTAGTGAGAAGAGCACAGACAGCCAATAACGCATTAGAGCAGCTTGTCAGAATAAATGTAGCTCATTGTCAACAGATAAAGACTCTTAAGTAATGGAACTTTAATTCTCTTTATTTTTCCGTCATAAAAAGCTATAGAGGGGGGAAATAAAGAGTCTGTATTTTGCATTTTGTTGTTAAAGCCACACAGTGGAAGCAGCGCAGGGCCTTATAACCAAACACTCAGCTGATTTTTTTTCTCTATGCATAGAAATCTCTTTAGAGTAAAGCAGCAACTGTAGCTGTAACATTCAGCTGAAATAATCCACCCTGAAGGCTTTTCAGCTGCTTTAGAAATATTTCAATATGAAGCGACTCTCCCACGTACAATATTTAACACTCACATTGTACAACAACTCCATGTTTTCATACATTTGACCTTGACTCTAGAAACCATTCATTGTGTGTGTGTGTGTGTGTGTGTGTGTGTGTGTGTGTGTGTGAGTGTGTGTGTGTGCTGACAGCGCTGCCTGTCAGTGAGTGACTTGACTGTTGAGTTGTGTTTTTACAGGCTTCACAGATTTACATGCTCAGCAGCCGAGAGACTTAAAGACAAGACAGAAAAAGGAGGATGGGGGGGTTGTTAGAGGAGGGGGTGGGTGTGCGGGGGGAGTTACCTATCATCTGATGCTGCCTCTCTTGCATAATCCCACGCTTTCAAATGCCGTGAAAATGCTGATGAAGCCACGGTGCAGAACAATTGAAGACAGAAAGAGAAAGGAGAGAGAGAGGGAGAGAGACAGAGGGGAGACTGCCCCCTTCTTTGGAGTATCAATGTAAACTCCTGACAAGGCAAGCCTCCCCTTCTGCACCAAGTTTGTGTTTTCCTGGCTTAGGTTTCGACTGGATCAGCATTCTGATGAAAGACAGTTATGCCCCAAAACTTGGTTAGAGTCTCTCCATAACAGTCAGCAATTGTGGGTCTTGTTCATTTGCAGCTTCTGATATGCTGCTGCAGAGCCGTCTGAAACAGGCCTGCAAAGTTAGTCAATAAGACTTAGTTTTAGGGAGGCGGGGCTTTAGATTTTGCTATTAGATAAAAGGAACAAAGTGTCTGCTTCTGCCTGCTGGTAACTATTTCAAGTCCAATCAGCACCCAAGACACTAAAATAGACTTCTAATGTGCAGCGTGAAGAAGTTGGCAGCATTTCGCCAAACAGAAATGGTGGAAACGAGATGTTATGTGTATATAAGTACGTGAAGTATGTCAAAATAAGTGTACAATAATCCTCATAAAACTTTGGTTTTGTAATTTTTTTAACTTAGAAAATGCTTGGGGTCCTGTTCATGGAGGTACAGAAAAACTCCAGTCTATACAATATTGGGTAGTTGTGGGCGAATTGGTCCGAAATATTGATACATCGATACCAACATTGGTTTGCATTGATCAATACTTGCGTGCTGAGATAGATACTTAAGTTTCAGTTTCTCTTCTCTTCATACGCACCAGTCACTCACTTAACTTGCCAGTGCTTTACACTTTACCCTCCTGCTCTACTGGGAGTATTGCTGCTCAGTCATGTCACTCAGCAGCGCACTGCTCGCTGCATGATGGCAGAAGAGCTTTGTTTTATCATTTTACAGCTAAATGCAAAAATACTGCAAGCCGCAACGTTTCCAGAAAACAAATAAGGTTCTGTAGCAACACCACAAACTTGTACAAATAGTTTTTTGTTAATTTTGACAAGCTGCTTTTCTATCTAAAAAGTATTGCAAGTGGTATCAATTTTGGTAATACTGGTCTAGTATTTATTCAGTGCTTGATACAGAAGCTCGAATTGTCACACACCACTACTGTTAGGTAAATGAGGAAAATCTAAGCGATGACGATCCGGCCTAAAAAGCACAAAAAGGAAACATACCAAAGACATTTGATTTCCATAATTGGTGAGGTAAAACAAGTTAAAGAGACCACCTCAACCAGCCTGTGTTCTATTAAAGATTTTATTCACTTTATATGACATCTGTCAGTCCTGAAACACTGCCGCTTTCTCTTGTTTATCTGTTAGCCTTCAATTATTAAGTCTTCAAAATCTCCTCAAAACAATTAGCCACCATTAGTTTACAACATGCAACAGAGCAGAGCTGGACTGCAGACACGTTTGGCATATTCTAGGTCTTTTTCTCTTGATTGCCATTGCCCAAATCTGTCTATTTTTAACCCTTGCTGACTGCACAACACCACATTTCTTAACATTTTTTTCAGAAGAAAGCAAACATTTTTACAAATAAAGAGGAGCATTCATGGTGACCCATGTTTTCAACCTCTCTCTTCCACCATTCATGTCTACATTCAGTCTTCTGCTTTTTATCTCTTTGTGTATCATGTCGTGTTTTGGCATGAATATTGCTCCAGAATATTTCACTCTGCTTTCTTTGAATTGGCTTCTTGTATCATGAAACTGTGTATAAATGGAGAAAATGGAGCATCAGGTGTAATGTTACCTACATACATTCATTCATCAGAATTCAACTGTTTGGAAAAAAAAAAAAAAAAAAACGCTCAAGCCAAGGTCAAGCAGGCCATTCTATAACTCCTCACACTGATTTTAATCCAATTGACATGAAGCCGACAGACATTTAACGATGGACAAGCAGAATTATTCCCTCTGTGGTGCACGGGGCAAATGAAAAATATAAATATGCACATACGCTATCCATCATAACAATGGAAAACAGGAATAATTGGACTGAATGCAGAGCATGTCAGCAGCACAGCGTGAGGAATGGGAATGATCTATGAGTTTTCTTAATGGTTCCTGCTGTGGAGAGCTGCTGCACTGACAACGTATAAACACCTTCAGAAAAATGAATGGAGAGGCAGAGAAATGATGGAAGAAAAACACGCTCCTGTCACAACTGCATGTCACAAACAGACAAACAGACAGCTGACATTTCACACCAATGTCAACAATCAACTCTTTGTTCATTAGAGGAGAAGAGAACTGTCTGCGTTATGGCATTGATGCAGACACACACACATTTTTAGGTCCCAACACACACACATAGACAAACAGAAGGCTTTGGTCTCAAAGGACAACCCCAAAGCGGGGTTCTCCCTTCCCCCCTCTCGTCCCAAAGCCTCCAGGCATGCTCACTCATCTGCATCCACTGCAAAGACAGAGGGGATGGCTGTCCTGCATCCAGACTGTTCCACATCCCTTAATGAATGTGACATTTAGCTGATATTTACATGCATGATGCTGAATTAACATGCCAAACACTAAGCTTCAGATTAAACAAAGCTTAGCAATTATGCACAATCCATCATGCAAAGATTTACTACAGGTGACCCGCACAGCTTAGCCAAGACATCCACTTAGTCCTGCACCCCCCGACCTTCATTAAAATGTTACACACACACAGTATTTACATAGCAGTGGAGCAAAACACACTATCTCTGCAGGGGAAACTTTCAATCCAGACCGTCTGCTCAGGTTAAAATTGCTCTGCCGACAAGAGGCAAAATATCAATCAGAAGTAATTTCTTCCCACTGTCTCAGCTGTCAGAACCAAAGTCGAATGTTAACCTTCTGTCATGAAACATTTGTTTAGCATTTACGTCATTCACATACCACACTGACTCCACAACTCTCAAGGATTTTAAAGCACTAGCAGCATACAAACATAAAACAGTGTGTCTATTTGTAAGGAAGATCCTTTCAGTGTTGTTTCTGAAGAAATGATTCTCCTTGCAGAAATAACTGGAGTGAATACAGCTGCATACGGAGAAGGTGAATTACAAATGGGGGCTTAAAGACAGGCAGACATGTGAGATGATCGTGTGTGTGCTTTTACATTAATCTGATGACAGTGATGCTAAGATCTGCCATCAACACCCTTAATGGAGACGTTACCTGACTGACAGATGACTAGCAGAGAGAGAGGCGCTTCTATCAGCAGGTTGGCTTCAGGCTGAAGTGCTTGTCAAGGCCTTAACTGGTTGCTATTACTGGCTCAAGGAAAATGTAAATCATTCCAGTCAATATAAGTCTTTCCCATATATGGACTCCTCAAGAGTGGCTGCCGGGTTGTATCAACCACGACCAAAAGATTCAACTATTTTCTGTTGCGTAGTTTTACAATTCATCAAACAGTAAAAATCCATGTATGATATAAAGGTAGGGTCTGCTGGGATTTCCTTAACTGTTTGTAAACGCAACATCCAAACTTGGGCTTTTCATCCATTGTTCAGTACCGGCACAAGCCCACTACCTCCAACTATAGCTATGTGAACACACCCACCAGCCCAGCGAGCACCAGCAGCATTGTGTCCGACATGGGGGGGACTCAGGCCATGAACACATGTAGCAGGGTATCTGAGAAACCTCACATACCTTTATACTTATAGGCTAATAATTTGCACAAAACCGCAGTTGAGATTCTGGATAATTCTGGTTTCATGGTTTTGCGTATATGTGAACATTTTCGTGTATATTTCTTCAAGTGCATCTCATTACTTACGTTGAAGAGCAAACCTCTTTAACAATTCAAACAAAAGATCCCAGTTGAAAAGCCATGTTGAAATCACCAGCAGAAGAGACAAAATGATGGGGATTCACTCCAATTGGCTGGTTTCACGAAAAACACTGCCACCTATGGGTGTGGCATGCTTAGAGCCGCACTTATCTGCCCTGATATATTTTGACACTATTATTATTATTTTTTTTTTTTTTTATTTGATAATGACCAGGTTTGGACAGAAGTATTTTTAAAAGCAAATGAGGGGGAAGATTTGTTTTTCTTTTCGACTCTCTTTAGATAAATGTGGTGTCCTGCAAAGATTGTATCATTCTCTTTCAGTGTTACCGCCTCTTGGGGTAGCTTCTCTCATCTGGTCAATCCTGCAGACCCTACCTTTATATGGATGTGAAAACACCCTTTTTTTCCATACCAAACTGTAGCAACTAGGTTGGATCTGTAAAATTCAGAGTGAGAAAGAGGTCATATGCCTTGACCAAATGGGTAATGGATAGTATTTTAAATCAGACTTCTGCCTTAAGCCATCGCAAGTTCATTTTGAACTGTATCTAAATCGATGAAGATATCATCAACAACAAAACTCCTCTCTCTCTAGAAGCAGTATTTCACACAACAGCCTGTCTCACCCCTTGGATTTACATGGAGGTTGGATAAAAATGTCAGGCCATTAATTGCAAGGATCACAACTATTTCCCCTCCTCTATACCTGAGGCGCAGAAAGTCACGGTTCATTTAATTGATTTCTCACCGGGTCACTGAGGAAGGAAGGCTTTAGGCCGGATGTGGGCCCAGGTGACATTATTGACATCTGAAGTTAAAAGTCAAGCACCGGTGGTCGCACATTCCACGACGCAAAGGTTAATTCTGTCTGCACGACTGGATGACGTTATAAACTGTGTTGGTGAAAGAGGAAACCGGATTAAAAAGTGGAAGAGATTTTGTAGACACTTTCTCTCTCTTTGGCAAAGAGCTGAAATAGCTGTCATTATTGTAAATCATCAATTATAGAAAACAGTCTTGATTACAATTAGGCATCAAAATGAGATTTAGCCGACGACTAGAGCTTCATTCTCCAAATACACCTGTGTCCACTCTCACTTGTTTATCTGCCTTCACTCAGCATCCCCTAGGTCTATGAGAGTGTGTATGTGTGTGTGTGTGTGTGTGTGTGTGTGTTACTCTTTCCAAGGTGTCTGGGAGCTGAGGGCCCATCTGCGGACTTCCTCCCGAGCCTCTTGAGAGGGCCACAAAGGCTTCTAATTATCCCTGACCTTCTGGCTCTCCCTCTCTATGCTTCCCACTCCGGGCCCCTGCGGCTCGCTCAGGTCCTCTCTCTCCCCCGTGCCCTCCTTCCTTGCTCTGCTTGCCCCCCCTCTCACGTTCAAAATAACCCATCCGCTTGGCTCCAGCCGCTAATTGCTGCCATTTCAGAGACAAAGCCGGTGTTTGGTGCGAGGCAGTCCCGAAGGTCAGCGAAGGAGAAGGGCTCCAATAACACCTGCGCGTCTATCGAGGCTCGGTGGGTGTTTGGAATCACATCGCTTTGACAGGCACGACTCTTTGTTTCAAGGTGTTCCATTTGTGGAGAAAAGAGATGCTCCAAACCCCATCATTAGCAACTCGCCAGACAGAGAACACGCAGAGTTGCTGTGAGCCAGACAGTGTTGCTTTTATTGCTGCTTTTCAAGCTCAATTGAGTCATTGTGTACAATATAAATACTGAACTCAACTTTTGTGGTTCTAAATTACCACTAACATTGGAGCAGGGGAGAGAGTACAATAACTGTGGGCCAATTTCCCTTTATTAAAATAAAATCTGACTTTGCTGTTGTAATATCAGTGCTGCAGATTTAGTGTTTTATAGTCGACTGTATAAGACAAGAAACAACCTCATTAAAGGTTGTTGATGCTAACTATTGTACTCCACTTTTCTTTATTATGCTCACAAATTGGTAATTGTTTTGCAGTCAAGCCTCTTTTCTCAGAACTGTCAGTGCATTTTCCAAAGGACATCCCAGACCTGCTCCTAAAATGCTGCAAGCAGATTTAGATACCCCTGCTAACTGAGGCACTAACCCTTCTTTTCCAATAGATAAACAGGGTTCATGGCTCATTTTTATGTTGCTGACATGTTTTCATATTCACACTGTCATTTAAGGACAATGACATTGAAAATGGTAGGGAAATAATATGCCAAAGTCTTAGAATCTCAACCTTGTAAACAAACTCAGAGAAACAATTTAGCAAATGTTTGTTTAATAACACATAATCCACACTGAAGAATCAGAATACTTTATATATTACACGAAGTGAATGATACATGTAACTGTGAGACTGAAGCAGGATGAGTTATTTTTAGCTGACATGGTGTCACAACAATATTGGGAAACCACTTTTTTTCAGAAGCCTTCAAATCATTACAGAGTTTCAAACTGCAAAGCTGAAAAAAAAATAACAAAGCCAATGGGTCGCAATTAGAATATCAAATAGTAAAATAGGGGGTATTGTGCTTTTTAAAGCTTCATACTGTCCCTCTGGTATCCCTATAGTTGTGTTTTACGATTTAAAGCATTACTGGAAAGCATAAAAAAGTCTGGCACTGGTGTTTCAGAAAACCTTGATTTCAGCCTCCACCTGGAACACTTTGTTTCAGCTGTTGTCTTTTTAAAGGCTCCCCACTCCAAAAAGCCCCTCCCCTCTGATTGAACACCCTTCTGGAGCCCTGTCAAGAATGTAGCTATGAGTAGACCTTGGTGTTTGAGGCCCACACCTCCAACATGCTGGAACCAGTTAAGTGATCCTCAAGTGATGACCTCATCATTTTAGCAAGTCTCATGACAATCTCATACTATTTTTTAGAACCAACTATTTGGGCAGTTTATATTAAAAAAAAAAAGTCAGGAATTTCAAATTAAAAGCAGCAACATTAAGTTAACTGTTGATGTGCTGTGATGTTGCGGTGTTGAAAGAGTTGCAGCTTTTGCAGAGAGGCTGATTTCATAAATGCAGAGTGTACAGCCAGCGTCTCTTAGTAAAAATATCCTTGTGGGTTTCCTTTTTGCTTCTTCTTTTGAGTCCACTAAGCAAAATCGACAAGCTGATGCAGTGAAGATAAGGCAAAAACAGTTCTGAACCTTCAGACACAAATTTGAAAACATCTAAAATTCTCAAAACTCTAAAGAGGATGTGTCTTTGGTCTCCTACAGTGATCATTCTGCATCAGTTTGTTGTGTAATTTTAATGTTTGTTTATACAGAGCCCCTCGTGGTTTACTGACCTTTCTCTGGCTTGATCCCACCATAAGATACAATATGAAATGTGGAAAATGATCACAGCATGCATAAGTCTTGACTGCATTGATCAGCTGAAAAGCAGTCCATCCAAAGTTTGACAAAGTGAATTCACTGTTCTGTGTCATTTCTTAACATTTTCTCTTAGTTCAAAGACTGTTGCATGTAAAAGTTTATCTGGGTAACAAGCTGTCTAAAATCTTCAATGAGCCTCGGAGCAGCTGCTTCATTCTGCATTCAGTGAAACCCACAAAGTGTCTCCTCAGTTTGAACAACATTTGTTTTTCTGTCCCTAATTGTTATCCAAAGTTAATAAAGTGTTTACTGATGAGAGTGAACTCACTCTGCCCGGTCCTGACAGCTCGTGATGTATGGGTTTGGGACAAGGTGAACTCCATTTGTTTCTCCATGCGTGCTGCTGCCGCTCAGAGCCGTCGTGTTCAGTTTACGGTCACGGCTGAACAGAGAGAGCGAACACGGTGGTAATTAAGACCCAGGCTTATTGAATTTCACACTTTTCAAATTTAGATTTATCACCCAGTAAAAGGTGGCCTTGCCACATTCCTTCCCTCATTGTGAGGACGCTGAACCAACAAACAGTGATTAGCGGGTAGAATAACTCCTCTAATAAGCCTTGAAGCTCACGTGCAACTTTTAGATGTTAACATGCATCTCCACCTGCCACACAACACAAACAATGAGGCTGTTTCCTCTCTTTTCGCTGTGATAGATAATTGCTGTATTTCAAAATGTCCAGTCAGTAACCCGACCAACAGCATCGCCATGGAGACTGTAATTATGTACGTCCTGATGCGAGGGGTGGAAATAGACATGGAGAAAGGGGGTGACGCTGTAAAGCATGTCAGTGAATATCAGAGCTTGAGCCCTGCAGTAAATAATGACTCCACTGCCGCACTCTGTCTCCTGCTGAAACCTTGCTGGTCTCTCAGAGAGAGTTGCCAAGGAAACAGTGAATGAAATAAATCCACAGTTTCATGTCAGGGGGTTGAGGGAGACTTGAAAAAACCTGACAGGAGATCAAGACACTACAGAACAAATATTCAAATCGATTATTACTTGTCATCTAAGTACATCTTCAAATACTGCGCAGGGACAGATGAAAAAAGAGCAAAAACTTTGAAGCCCCGGTTTAGTGACTCCAGCTGTCCTGCAGAGTTATTTTATTTATTTTGTCTTGACCACACTGACTCGCAAGAGGGATTGGTCACATCATTAAACAAAGTCATCAAGGATTGGTGATCTGGCTCCCTGCTGTGAAACAGGCTCATAATAACAGAGTCACATGTTAGGATGTGTCAAAAATCAGGGCTTAGAACTGAAACCAAACAAAAACCAGAAACTTTTGCCATTTTGCGGGGAACAAAAACAAAACTTGAAACTTTTGAAATCGTAATGAGCAGAATCAAAATGTATAAAAAGTGGAGCCTGGTTAACACCGGTACTTATTTCATTCCTGAAATGTCTGTGATGTTGGTCATGTAGCCGAAGCGTATTCACTTTTTGTGTCATGCCCTGGCATGATTGCGTTGGTCAAGAGGCAGAGTGGAGAGAATTCATCCCACTGGTCAAAAATGTTAAAATCCCTGGTCATAAGTAGGGCAGAGTTGCTCAAAATGTAAACAAGAGGCAAAGGCAATTTCAGTCACACTGGAGAGTGGCTGGGATTTGATTCTGATATGTATATTTTTTGTTGTTTTTGCTAAATCAACACCTACATGTGCAGATAAATTGAGTATAAAAGAGATAAAGTAGTTTGTTTGTAGGAATGACTTTGTACTGTCTTCTGGTCTGTAAATAAATCATGAGATCTGCCCTTCAGGTAAGGAGCAAATTGACATTATGGCAACCCCTGGTAAAGCACAGGCTTTGTGAATTGCAGTGTTTGATGCAAGGAATAACAGTCCATTACAAAGTGTTATTGTTACACCTACCAATTGAAATGTCTTATGGCTGACATGGAGGTACGGTATATCAACCAGTCCAGGTACTAAATATTTGGCACTAAGCAGTTTGAGAACGTGAATTATGGGGTGGAATGGAAAATGGGAAATGTTAAAATACTGTTTCTGTTTGGAACAAACTGAATGATCCAAATCAATGTATATGAAGCACATAAAATGAGAAAGAGCACACAGCCCTGAGGGGATCTGTAAGAAAGCTGAAGCAGAACTGTACAGAGTTTTGTGAACTCAGATACTCAGAGTGCAGCTTCTGTGTCTCGTGCCATGAAACATAAAACAAAACTGTGATGAAAAGAGACATTTGGGCACATGAAAGACTTCATCGGAGATCCTCTAAGCCTGCTTTCTTTCCCTGAAAACACAAACTAACATTGCAGAGACCCGAGAAACAAGACAACATGAAAATGAAAGGCCCAGCAGAAGCAGCAGAAATAACAATTTCAGAGCCTTGTTAGCATCTTGTTTGTGTTCAGTCGGTGTATCCGTCAGTTATCTGGCTTGTGTTGTTTTACGTCCATGCTTCTAATTGACAAGTTGAAAGCTGTTGCCCCCCTGTCCTTAATCCTCCCCACCAGCATTAATTAAACATCCCTCCCCTCTTCTAATTAACAGAGCATTACAAGAGCAACAAAATAAATCTGCACTCTGCATACATCTGATAATGTATTCCAAAGTACTTATCAGGCAACACAATTCTCTCCACTCTCTCTCTTGTAATTAGACACTGATCGCAGAAGTGCTCAGTTTGATAAGATGCTAAAATCTGATTTACTGTATACATTATACACAAAATGAATGCAAGTCTGGGCTGTAGTCAGTCAATAAAAAGAAAGTGAAAGTCAAATATAGCTTGCACAGTAGTTGGAGTGAAGTTAAGCCTTTCAGGACTTCATGTTTTTGTGGCCTGTGGTGTTGCGTCAAAGTATTTGGAATCTGTCACAAACAATTTTCTGCCACTGGACTTTTTTTTTGTTTTTTGAAGAACAGCTATTTGTGGCAGCCCACTCCCACAGTGATCAAAGGCAGACGCTGCGTCCACCCTTCACTGAAGTCATAGCTACGCTGGATCACATTTGTAATTTAAGCGTTTGCGTAGGTGGAGAGTTCTCAAGAACAAAAGCATTCAGACAGACACACACACACACACACACACACATACACTTCTTTTCAAAGCCCTTGATTCTCCTTTAAAAGCAGCAGATTTTGAGCTTTAAACAGGACATGATGAAAGAAGAGTCGCTGTCATCCACCCACCTCTTTATGTGGTGGGTCCGGAGTGGCTGATGTCTTCAGTAGGACAGGCCTCTGTAATGATGTGTTTGGATAAGATACTCCACTCCGGTGTGTGTTTCTGTGTAGGATTTGTTGGCTTAGTCTCTGTTTTTGTCACATAGGCACGCACACCTATTTGTTATTGACTAGTCCATGTTGCCACCTTGTTTTCCAACAGCTACGCACACACACACATACAAACGTGTCTGCAAATTCCCAAGTTCATCCATAATGGATCAAGAGATGCTCTAGCTTCTGGTACCGGATCACCTCGGTAAACGTGCCTCAAACAGCCTGGCATGTCCTGGCACTTGTCCCAGCCGGAGGAACGGGGACCTCGTGACATGGATGGGATGCTCAGACAGCACCGCGCTGCTCAAATATTGATCAGTAGAGCTGTTTTTGAGCTGGTTAGTCTCAGCCAGTCTGTCACCCGCGGGACTGGATGGAGGGTTGAAAAGGCCACATATCAAAGAGAGTCGCTGGCTTGTCTGACTTCATCCCCGTTCCGCTGGTAGATGCCACCGCTTCTGTCATCGCAGGCGTCCTCAGAGAGAGGAGAGCATCACCTTTGTATCGACGCTGAGCTGTGCTTCCCTGGGGATGGGCCCAGGGTGGATGGGTAATCAGAAGGAGTCAACAGGACATACACTGTTGCATCTGGTTGCAGTTATCATTCAGAATGTAGTATATCAGCAGACATTACTATTGACAGATAATGACGGCCATCATGAATAATTAGAGTGAAGAACTTTTTTTTTTTTCCTGAGGCAAAGAGCTGTTACATTTTCTATTCAAAAACCTTACCAAAAACTCTCACTTCTAACTTGTCCTGGACTTCTTCCAAATGTCTGCCCCAATGAACAGCATCTACTCATTCATGCAATCCTTACTGTCTTCTAAAATCTCTAACATGTTCACTTCATAACTGGTTCCTCTCATGAAACAAATAGATGGCGGCGCAAAGCTGATGTTGGTGGAACTAAGTTGTTAGCACCATGTTGGTATTGTTTTAGAAGTGAAAGTGACTTTAAACTCTCTTTTTTTTTTTGATAAAAACAACTTTTTACTGGATTAAAACATGTATTTATTACTTACTGCTATTGTTTGACACATGATAACAAGCAAACTTTGTTCATTTGTACCATAGTATGGTAGCTGGCTACATGTGGCACCAGTCACACATGTCAGTAAAATGTAACATTGGTGAATCCTGGTTATGTCTGACCAGTGATCATCTACCAACTGCAACCTCACCAAGCAGAACAGACATAACCTGGCTATTTGTTTTATTGATAGTATAACCGCTGCATGTGGGCTGGAATGAACATTATTACGAACAGATTAGCCCATGTTTTAGCCTTTAGACCATGCTCTATCACTCTCCTGTTTAGCTTACTATTGCTCTTCTGTCTTTTTTTCTTTTTTTTTTTTTTTCCAGTCATAAATCAATCCCAGAAACCTTTTGCAACAGAAAAGAAAACATATTTCTCTTTTCACTGCTAAACTTTGTCAGCTAGCATTGGTGTGGTCAGCTGAGAAATAGCATTTCAAAAAGGCCCATTTTAAGGCTGGTAATCTATTTTTAAACTGTGGATTATGATCAGTCATATATCTAGAAGTGACAATTTTTCAAGATCACTTAGAAAGTCCTTATTGTCCCTTTAAGGAACAAAACATGTTCAACCCTCTGTTCATGAACTGTTTAAATACAGTCTTTTTGACACTTCCTGTATTTCAAGGGAAGTCTTCATATTTTTATGTAAAGATTTAAAGTTAATGTCACAAAATTCAAACTGAAAATTGAAAATCATATGAAAATTTTAAAACACTTTTCAAAGTGAAAATTTGCACCACAAAAAAGAAAGACTTAGAAAATCCAGAAAACCTCCAGACAGTCTTTAGATGCCTCTTAATTCTTTTGTAGACAAATCATTGTTTCTCATTCATGCACTACTTAATCACCTGCCTCTTCAGTTTGAGTCTAAAGGAGCTTTTTCTCAATTAACTTATAACAGCTTTTTCACCTCATATCATAGCAACAAGGTGCTGAAAAATAAAACTCTTACACAAGAAAGTTGAAGCGTGTTGACATTTTAGCGACCTCAATCCTGTAACATGGCAACAGCAAACTTGTTATACTATATTTAAAGCATTCATTTAAGGCTATACAAAACTTTTGCAGGACTGGATTCCATCAGAGAGTCAGAGAGAGAAGTTTTTTGGGTGTAATCTCAGTTAGAGTCTGAGGAGACACCCTTCTGTTGCAGGCATCTTCATCCCTTTAACCTGGTGACTGATAAAGAAGCACCACAGGGGAAATCAGGAGACTAATACATTCATTAAAAAAGCACAAATGGTGTCTTGAGTGGGAGGTGAATTGTATTTTCTCTTCACTTCTCATCTACTTATTTCTAGAAATATGAGATGTGGGCAGACAAACTTCCAGGTGAAGGTCAAACCATAGATAGCTCATTTTGGGACTCAGAGCGACCCAGACATGGAATTGATCCATGCTCGCTGTTGCTGAATATTCAAAATAGAACTTCTCTGGCACTGTGACTCACCTGGCTGAGTCTATAATTAAACTCAACTTTTTGATGAGCTCCAACTTTTACTTCACCTAGGTGAGCTGTCCAGATGCCAAAGCCAATTTCCCTCTCACTCCTATCAGTTCTCTCAGATCCTATTTGGATGACTGCCACTGATCCCCTGCATGTCGACACAGCATCAGGTGCGTGGTTGTATTTCGACTCATCCCTTGCCCAACTTGAATTTCCATCCTCATGGCCGTAGGCTGCAGAGTGGTGACGGCTGGCCGAACATTGCGGCTCTGCCAGAATCCTGACACAGTCTGCAGATGCACGGAGTGACACAGGGTCCCCTCACCCTGCTGGCATGGGTCTTGGTCCGACCATCTGGCACTTCCAGAGCAGGTGCCAGTCACTCATCACACCCGCCTGCCCACCTGCCAGTAGGCTTGCAAGACACAGCCCTCCACTGAGACCTTCAGCCCAGCTTTGCTGCCGCTGCCCCCTCTTCTTCACCTAAAATTCAAACAGTGACTTATCTCTTGCCCAGGACCAAACCCATGGGACAACGCAGGCGCCAACACGCTGTAGTTGTTCAGATTCA